>CM076583.1:690494717-690996585 GCA_034641835.2 Pinus albicaulis
ATGTGTTAGTAAGTTAAATCATTTTAATAATTAATATTAAAGTAATGTCGATCATATCAATGATAATATTAGGATTATGATATTATTATATAATTATTGGTTTAGTAATATAATATTAACGATGTTATTGTTTTTTATTTGCTATGTAACGTGAGTCTTGAGATGATTGACACGCCTAATCTCTGTCTTGAGTAGCTGCAACCGAGGGGCATCTAAGTTGTCAAAATCACCACACCAACCCTTAGCATGACTAGATTTTTTCCCACATAATTTTGAACTAGTGATCTTTACACCATAGAGTGTCTTAACAAAACACCTCATCACCATATTAATATATTATTTTTATATTACATTATAATTTTAATATATTAGTGTTTTTTTTTTCTAAGTTAAGGTATTCTATTAACAGAGGTAGTAATGTACAGCGGGCCGAAGCCTGATCTTTGCCCAGTGTTGTGGCAATCTTAACAAAAAAACCAGTGATAAAGACTGCCCATCAGGAGGGAAACTAGTCTTGAACAATATTCTAGATAATTCCCATGCAGGGGAGCCATAGAGTTTTGTTTTTGGAAACCACAGCTAGCAAAAACTGATGTATGAACTGAAACTACAAAAAATTCAAAAACAAGCCCGAGAGTAAGGGCCGAAACTGAACAAGAAAACCAAACTGAGAAAGGGGTACTACTCATCAGGTGGCTCTTCCATGACTCTGCACCAAAGCTCATCTGGTTCCCCGTCATCCTTGTACAGGTCCGCAATGGAAGTGACCTCCCGCCTGGAGGGTAGTGGAGCCACCTGCGCCTCGCTCGCTTGCCCAGTGTCGCCTTGCACCATGTCCACATCCTGAATCCCGATTGCCTGACCCTGCCAATCCTTGCTCGTCGGACCCTGCAAATCTTTGCTCGCTTGACCCTGCAAATCCTTGCTCGCTGGGTGCATCGACCCTACAGTCGAACCCGAGGTCTCGACTTGAGTGTTGCACAGACCCACCGGGCTCGAACTGGGAGCATCCTCCTGAGGCTCTTCGTGGAAGACAACAGTGATGGAGGCAATGACCCGAGGTAGATTGAGTGAACAATTAAAGGAAAAGTGCGCGGTATGGTTCTGTGCAGGGAGAATTGGAGGTTTAGGGGAACCCAGGTATTGGCCCGAGCGGAGCAGGCGACCTCTCTGAATTCTGGTTTAGCAATCTGAATGAGAGGAAGACTCTGAGGAGTTGCTGGAGGTGGAGGGAGAACGCCGAGGCTGGCGTCTGGTGGTGCCTCTTCGGTACCTCATCCTTTGCCGAAGGCGGGGAATTTTCTCAGTCGTGAGAGAGGGACCAAGAAGCAAAGGAAGCGTAGGACTAACAGAGGAGTGAGGCGAATGAAATTGCAGGGAGACAAAAGCTAGCATACAGAATCCAGAATGAGAAAAGTGGAGATTATCTCCAAAATCCAGACAGCAATTCAGCTTGCTCCACTTGCCAGTAGCCGTGCGCACATTTGGGAGCCCTGCATCCGGGGTGCACCATTGATTAACTGGCAAGGGAGCGCTAGCCGAACCAGAGCAACTCTCCATTATATCTTTCCAGACAACCGTGCATCGATAGACCCCCTGCAATAAACCTCCATTAATATGAGTCGGAGGCCGAGCCATATCGCCACACGCGAGATCGTATCGAGGAGCGGAGTTGGGAATGTAACCAGCACCGAGAGTGAATGCCATTAAACGGAGAGCAGCCAACGTTAAATGTCGAGCGTCAACCGCCTTGTGGGTGGGCAGGTGTCGCCCCGCCATGCCGCACCCCCATGCCATCACCTTATGCTCTGTCCTTTGCACCCGCATCCAGGAAATATATTAGTGTTATCTATTTATTATAATTCCATATTTTAATGGAATTAGACACAATTATAATTATAATTAATACTAATATTAAATATTACAAAATTATATTATAATAAGTTGTTTTTAATATGAAATGAAATTATTATTATAATTAAAAAAAAATTGTTATCGTGCTTAATAATATTATGTTTTTTAATATTATTAAAAATGAAAATAAAGAATAATAATAAATATTATTATGTCAAAAATATTATTAAAGTAACTTTAATAATAATATAATTTATATTAGGATAGTTAATAACTAATAATATAGTATTATTTTATAATATTCAATAATAAATGAGTATAATATAGTGTTTTTAAAATTAATATTATAAATATTATTATTGGGGAAGAACTAACATTATTAATAGATATATATTATATTAATAATTATATTATATTAGTAAGGATGGAAAATTTAAATCAAAAGATATTATAAATAAATAAGATGGTGCTGGGAACTGAATTGAGAGGATGGAGCGAAGTGGAGAACGAACATCTACTCTAGGGTTTCTGGTGGCAGAAGTAGTCGACAGAGATGGGCCTGGGCTGGACAAGGAACCTGGGCTCTGTTCCCGGGATCATGTCTTCCACTTTTCGTGAGCGCAGAAGGGGGTTTATTGGACGGCTACAAGAGGGGCGGCGGTGGAAATTGCGTCACTGCCAGAGCCCCCTGTTTTCAACCTCCTCCTCCTTCGACTCAAAAAAGGAACCCATCTCTGGCATAGTGCCATAACAGAGGTGAAGATGGTTTCCTGGGAAGCCAAACACAGAATACGTGTTGTCGTTAAGGTTCGAACTCCCTTCCCCCTGTTTTGGGGCTCCCTGATATAGAGGCCCTCTCGATCTGTGGCGTTGAGAATGGGGAATTTAGTTCTGAAGGACCAGATGGGCGTAGGAGTGGAAGATGCACGAATAGTAAGAATATTTTTATGGCAGCGGGGTTTTCTTCTTGAGGAGACTCTCTCTGCGTTCAAGGTCAGTGGTCTTCAATACTTGACGGCTGCGGTTCTTTCGCCCAGATGCCTGACCTTTCACATTTCCACGATGCCCCTGCCAGTGTGTGATGGTTTGTGGCCCGCACTACCCAGATGCTCAGCGTAAAACCTCCAGTATTCATCTGATCTCCGCCTTCCTTTTTTTTGCTTAAGCTATTTGACATTGGGGTTTTGTTGTTGGGGTGAACGGTGTGGAGCACGACCCTTCTTCTTTATCTTTTGTTGCTGCGATGGGGGATGGTTGTGCATCTCTTTTGGTCACTGAGGACTTGGGGATTATTGAACCCAGAACCCTTCTGCCCTGTTGTGGACTTAGTGCTGGGGGATCTACTCCACATGCCCTTTACCAAATCTTCATGAAATCCATTAATGGGAAGACTAGCATTTTATGGGTGAGGGACTCTAACTCAGTGGCTAAGCTGAAAATCGAAATCCAAGATGCTACAAGAATCTCGGCCCAGATACAAAGCTTGATATCCTTAGGAAGAGTACTATAGGAAATTTCAAATCTACAAGATTACCATATCCAAAAAGAGGTCACTATCTTCCTGAACCTAAGGCTCAGAGGTGGTGCCCCAAGGAAAACAATAGCACACAGACCAACAGCAACAATAAATGGCATTCCCTCATTCAAGGACATCGTGAGAGGGAAGGCCCCCACACAAGGGAAAAAACAAAATCCTGATTTATTCCTCCCAGGTCCATACATCGTAGAAAAAACAGAGCACATTCCGGACCTGGCTGTAGAAATTCTAGAGGTGACTCGACTATTCAATGTATTACAAGCAAGAGATGTTATATGCCAATTTAATGGGTACTGGCCAAAACCCGAAGTGTTACATGCATGGATACACCAAAATTGGTCCCAGAACTGCGATATTTACCTTTGTGCAAAAGGTTTTTTCGTGGTGCAATTTGACAATACAGAGGATTACATTTTTGCTACTACTGAAGGGCCATGGTTCTAGGGAAGGGCAGGCCTCTTTGTCTCCCCATGGGTCCCTGGCTTTGATGCAAACACCACGGTGGTTACTAAAATGCTTGTTTGGGTGAGATTACATAATTACCATTACCTTTTTGGCACCACTGGGTGCTAGAAAGCAATGGGAATTCCATAGGAAGGTTCATTAAGCTGGACCGAGAGAGAATAGACATAGGGATTTTCACCTTCGCACATATATGCATGGAGATGGACCTAAGCAAAGGACTTCCACACTGCATAAATTTGATTCACAAAGAACTCGTTTGGTACAAACACTTGATTTCGAAAACACAACGTTCAGATGCAGAGTATGCCACCAAACTGGACATTTACAAAGCACCTATACTTTAACTCGGAAAAAGGCACCCAAGAATCCGCAACAGAAGAAAGGGTGGAACTTCCCGGATTTTTCTCTATCAGATGAAGAGACAGAGGAAAATGGAGTTAATCAAAAGCAAACACAATAGAAAATCAGCAAGAGTCACAAGAGAACAAGGAAATTGAGGAGAAGACATCCGCGCCTGCGGATGCGGATTTCCAACAGGGAAAGCAAAACGGTGACCATGGGGTGATTGGCACCAAGCGTGCACATGTTTTTGAAAGTTCTGACTCATTAAAAGATATCCAACTCCCCCTCAGCATGGAGTTGGCCATTATTCACACTGCTTCTTCACTGGACGACTGACAAAAAGTTCAAAAGAAAAAAGGAAACAAATATAATTCCAGTGTTTTTGGCAATGTGTAACTGGGGTCTTTGACCTGGCCTCGCCCTACTTTGTCAAGGTGAGCGCTCATATGGAATGCTATGACATATGCGATGTAACTTTTTGTAACTATTTATAAAAAGTTTGATTTTTTCTCGGGAAAAAAGTAAGATGGTGCTAGTTAAAAATTTAATTCATTATTGTTATTAATAATAAGTTTATGTGAGAACGTCATTCCCACCTGCTAAGTTAATGCTGGACTTAATGACATTTAACATGGGCGCACATCACAACCCGGAAGCAGATCCTCGAGGCTTTCTCGACTATTGTGTTATTGATTCATATCAGGCTCAATTGAATGGTTATTCATTGTCGACGATTTCTCGTTGCAGAGGAGAACTATTAAATGCCATGGCCCCATCTTCCCCAGCGCCGGTGAACTGGTGGTGCCATCCTGATGCGAGTAAGGCGAACGAGCGCACCACCACAGGCAAGAGAAGCCGCAGCAATTGTTGTTTGGAGCTCGATGATAGCATTCATATCTCTCTCTCTGGTTCTTGCATGTCAGCCACAGTCTTTTTGAATATTCTTCCGACGCACCCCCCTGTCAATCCTTCGGCTCTCTGGAGTTCTAGTCCCAATTCCGCTGAAAGCATGCCTAGACTAAGGCAAAGGATGCGTTGCAGGCGCGTATCCACTAGAAGCACTAGGAGGCGTTCGACTTCCCCCTCTAGCTCGCCTTCAGAGATTTCCTCCCCCTCGGATAGCCTCCCCCATCTTCTCCATGGTTGTCTACTTCGTTCGGGACGCAGACTGGACTCTCCCTCGTCCTCTGCGCTGCCAGCTCAATCCCACACCGCTCTCTTCTCATTTGATTGCTCCCTCAACCGTCCGAGAGTCTCTGTCGCCATTTCAATAGTTTTTCTTGAGGAGCCCCAGGATGAGAAGACTGAGAATCCTAAGGATGGGCAGGGTCCTGTTGGTTGCACTAATCAGGACGAGGCGCCTCAGGGTTCGAAGGGCCAGCCTAGCGGGAGTAAGGATGTTTTGCAGGGAGATTCTGGACACTGCCAGGCGGATTTGGTGGACATTCCACCCTCCAAAACAGTGGTCCACTCAGATGCAGACATCTCCAACGATCGTGATGAACCGGAAGATTATGGGTGCAGAATCGAGCAGGAGGCTCCTGATGAGTAATTCTGTTCTTTTTTAATGGTTTTCTTGTTATGTCACTGCCCTCTCCAGAGGGCTTGTTTTTTGTTTTTCTGTTATCTCCTGTCATGGTCCAGTTTTTGTCAAGGACAGTTTTCAGAATTCACGGTATTTCGATCCCCTGCGTGGGATTTTTTAAATGGTGGTTGCTACAGGCTGGTTTCCCTCCTGCAGGGCAGTCTCAAACTAAGTTTTGTCTGTCTAAAATGCCTCCACACTGGGCACTGTTAAGGCTTCAGCCCGCTGTACTATACTTTTACTGTTAATAGACTACTTTTACTTAGAAAAAAAAAGATAATAAGTTTATGCATTAATATTATTACTATATAGTAGAGTTAATAATATTGAGTTATGAAGTATTTAATAATATTTGGTTAATTAATTTTAATTTAATATTATTTTTTTAACAAGAACAGGTATGGTGTTTATATTAAAATTCAAAGTCGTTGGATTCCTGACCAGCTGCAAAATATTACATGTCTTTTTAATCTTTCATATATAGAGCTTATTACAAAAATGATGCCCACAATTGCTTCAAAATTACATTTACTAGCGAGTTCGAGAGTTCTAAACTTCCTAGATATACTGTAAACCTTATGGTATACCCCTAAAAGAAAATTTGTAAAACACTGCATCAAAAAAATACTTAATGGAAATGATTATAACACAGGACGTCTGGACATTTCCCCTCTGTTTTTTTTGTGCGACGTTGGTGTTGGCTGCTGGGCTCTCTGGTGCACAGGTCAGCTCCAAGCTGGGTACACGAGTCAATTGTTTCCAGAAGGTCAATTTTTGCTCCAGTATGCTTACCTTTGTCATCGTGCTCTACCTACTGGCGGAGTCTTCGAACCCCACTCCTGAGATAGGTCATCCATTTTTCTTGCTCTGCGAGCCTACTCTCCTACAGCATCATCCTTTCTGCAATAACTTTGTCTTTGTCTCTTATATTGAACATCAAGTTGTTCAAATTGATGTGCAGATGGGCCAATTGAGTCTCCTGCTGACTGCAAATCTCTTCCACTGTTGGAGGCGGGTTTGAGGGAGAGTTGAGAGTCCGCTTCTGAGGGTCCATTTCCTTCCAATAGTTGTGGTGACGGCTTCCTATGTTACCTGTACCTGAGTCCCCTATGGCAGTGTTGGTGTTCCCCTCCTTACGCTCCTAAAAATGCAGAAGGGTCTCTTTACCAATTTCGCTCCTAAGAACCAAGCAGAGGCGTTTCTAGACCTGAAATCTCCCACTCCCAAATGAAGCTCTGCGTGAATGACCCTTCTGCACACTGGAGTGATGGTTATGATGGCGTGGGAAGCCATCAGTTATCTTATTTCGCAGGATCAGCATGTCATAATCTCTCATCCTTGTTCGTACATTCTCCCGAGAAAATTCATTGCTTTGCAAACCATATCCCTCTCGCATGCTTGTGTTTGGAACCGATTCACACTGATGATGTTCTTCGTATCCTTGGTGCTTGTGTTTATTCCCTCCACCGGCTTGATGTGACTGGCCTCACCATCAGCCACGTGTTGGGTGGTTACATCTGGGGTGAGCCATCTCCTCCATATGTCATGCTGAGTCGACGTGTTCTGAGTGCCGGCAGGTGAGTGGAAGCTGCGACATATGTCATGGACATTCGAGAGCTCTTGGTTCTTGTGGCTATTTCCCTTGGTCCTATTGGGATTAATTTCCATTTTCTATAGGGAAGGTTATGGATCTCTATTGCTCCCCCTAGTTTGAGATGACTTTGGGGAAGCCCCTCTCCCTGATTTTCTTGTTTGTGTGCTATGTTGTTTAAGTCCCACTTCACATGCCAGGTAGTCAGAATTTCGAAGTGGAGGAGAATAATTTCTATACGACACTAGATCATGGGCTTGTGCTTCATTGTGTCTTTTTGCAGGGCTAGACGTTCTTGATTTCCTAAGCGAAGCCTCAAATAAAGTGGAGATATCTAACGTTATTCTTTAGAGCTAGCTCTAGCCCTTTCCAGAGAGCCATTGCTTCAGCCTGGTTATTTTTTTTCAGTCCAATTCCTTGAGCAAACTCTGTTCTGTTTGTTCCTTCAGGGCTATGCAGCACCCCTCCCGCTCCTGTTGACCCAGTTTTTAATTTAATATTATTATAAGGTAATATTAGGAAAAATATTATTATTACAATAATTAGGTTAAGGTAATTTAATGAGAAATTTAATTGGCATAATATCATATGAGAAGGTTTAGAAAATTGGATAATAATATTTGTTGATATTATTTTTTAACCAAAATGTAATGTAATGAGTGATTATGATATTAAAATAGAATAAATGTATACACTATAAGATAGAAATTAAATAATTTTGAGATATTGGAAATAAAATCAATAAATAAAAGGTTATTAAAATTATGAAGACAAAAATTAACGGGATTTTAGATTATAAAGAGTGGGATTTTTTTTAGATTATAGAAATATTTGGGGAGGGAGTTGGGTGAAGAGGAGATTAAGATGAGGAGTTTGGATTGATATGCATATAGGAGGAATAATGAATAGCGGGTTTCTAAGAGTAACTTAATTTGAAGTCGTCTCATGATTGAAATTGTTGGGGTGATTTTTAATTTGAGAGCTTCTATGTTGATGCACATGGGCTAGAATGGGGAGGATGACGACATTTAGAAATCATCAAAGTTGCTAGGGTGTTTGGTGTCAAGGGAGTGCTCAAAAATGAAATATTTGAAAATTATACTATATTTGGTGCCAGTTATGTTCTTTTAGATGAGATTTAAAGGATCTTCCTAGTTGGCCAATGTCGTTTTTTTTTGTAGGAGTACAAAATTTGATAAACCCCTAGACCAAGAAGCTGAGGTTTATTAAATTTAATGCTCTTGTGGAAAAACCTACATTAGGCAACCAATAAGATCCTTTAAAGCTCATCTAAAATAACATAGATCTAACATCCAACATAATAGAATTTCCAGATTTTCTATTGTCAAGTACTCCCACAATACCAAATACCTTATCAACTTTGATGAATTCAAAAAATCGTTGTCCCACTTCTATCTCCAACCCATCATCAAGGAAGCCTTCGAAATTGAAAAACACCCCAATAATTTCAATCATGAAGACGACTTCAAAAAGTCTCTCAGAAACCCACTTCATTATTTCTCCTTTATTCGTATTAATTCAAACTCCTCACATTCATCCCCTATTTTTACCCCTTCCCCAACAGACTCTTTATAATCTTAAAAAAACACTGGTCTTTATAATATGAAATCCCTCCCTTTTATCCTTATAATGTTAATAACATTTAATCTATTAGCTTTATTTACAACATCTCAAGAATATTTAATTCTTAACTTATAATTTTATTCTATTCTAACATCATAACCACTCCTAATATTTTAGTAAAGAAAAAAAACATAACTACTTATTATTATCCATTTTTCTAAAGAGATTGCATCAAATAACTTTCACATTAGTCCCTCAACCCCAATATTATAATAATGATACATTTCCTGATATTATCTTGTAACAAGTGTTGTTGGATGTAGCGTAGCCCTTGCCCATTAACTATATATACAAACAAAAGTGAAACAAAAAATTTCAAATATGATACCAGAAACATTAGAATATATTCAAGAACTTAAATTAATACAATCCAATGAAATAATAAAATATGATACACTACTAGACAACTGCTTCATGATCATGAAAAGATCACTCTACAAATTTAGATAATTACATAAGTAATTATATATATATGAAATTAATTTAAAATATAAATATAAATTTTTGATATACCAAGTTTAAAAACAAAAATTAAAATCTTAATTTTTATTTTAATAAAATATTTAATTATTTGTATTTACTATTATTTTTATAATAATAAATTTAATTTTAAAAAATAAATAAATTTGTAATTATGAATTTCTAAAATTTATTGAAATGGTTATTAAAACAATAAAAATGAAAAAGTAACATGAAAAGTTTGTTTAAGATGAAGTTGTTGTAATATGCATATACCTTTCTTTTCTTGGCTATGTTTAATAAATATCTTCAATTTACATCAACCAATGTTTAATTTAGTTAAGAAAAAAAGACTTAATAGTTATTTAATGTGTATATCTTGAATCTCACATTACAGAAACAAACTGTGCACTGTGTAATGTAGATATCTCATATTATTCTCAATAATGCAAATATCTATTCAATAAGTTATTAATTGTTTGGTGTGTAGATCCTTACATTATAAGGACATGCTTTTATAAAGAAGAATATAAGGTTTACTTTTCAAATGAGCAAAGTTTATCTAGTGAGGAAGTCACTAGTGGAACTGGAAATGTGATGATAAATATGAGTGTTGGCACATTAAAGTGGGTGTGCGCTCTCACCAAATATACATCTATTATTTTGCATCTATGCTGGTTGTTCGTTGGAGTTAATGTACAAATACCTATTTCATTAATATGCCATACAACATTTGAAATTTTCACACATCTTACTAACAATGTTTTTAGTTTGAGCGAGTATATGGAAATTATAACCACATAAAGATTAAAATAGAAAAAAATGATGAAATAAAAAGTAAAAAGACCTTTCGGGAAGTCTTGGTTACCAAGTTCAAGCTCGGAAGTGATAATTGATGCTATGTGATTCATTTCACTAATTTCAATCCCACTTCTTCACCTCTATAAGCATGACCCAATGCAATGAGTACTAAATGGACTATTCAAAAATCATAAGAAATTAGTTAGTTACGACTACCTCTCATGAATATAGTCATAGATGAATAACTTACTTAACATAGTTGAATCCTGAAAATAATATCTAATAAAATGCATTGCAAAAACCCCTCATACTTAAAATTAAAAAACATTTAAACATTTATTAATCTAAATTTATTCATAATCATATTTAATAAATTACAATCAAATTCTTAATCATATCACTTAAAATATTAACCATCATATTAATCACAAAACTTTATTATATATTCAAATAAATACATAAGATAATCACAAAATAATAATAATAATAAATATAGCTCTATTAATATAAAAATGTTCTCATTATCCGTGGAAATTTAATGCTATTTGAAAATTCAGAAGCATAATAACTACCTCCTTTCCATTTTGTTATTACTAGATACAAAATCACATAAATCCTTTTATGTTAATATCATTTTTATAATCCTAATTAAACCGTGCACAGACTTTGAATACCATGTGTTACATATCATACAACGATATATACATCAATTTGAAGTAAAAAAAAAAAATGATACCGACACGGTGTAAATAAAAACTATATATGGAATGGAAGACTTGGTTGCAATGATGAATCGACATGAGTTATATTTTTATATTTTTCGATGAATTTATATATATATATATATATATATATATATATATATATTTCGATGGAATTTAATGTCAATATTGTAGCTAATAAGATTTGGTTGGATGGTGAAGAGTGTGTTGTTAAGACACTTGTGATGAAAAGGTTATCGGATTCAATTTTTCTAAAGGCAAAAAAATCCAACCATGATAAAGGTTGGTGTAATTGATGCTGAGTGCAATCTCCGGGTGACTTTGACGACTTAAATATCCCTTGGTTGTAGTTTCTTAGACCAAATATTTGGCGTGATGTCATGTTAGGACCGCCATAACCAAGCAAAAAAAAAATGCATATATATATATATATATATATATATATATATATATATATAACTTAATGACATTTGGTACAATTAGGATCAAAACTCTAGAAACTATAATTGTCAAGTTAATAATATACTCTCACATATATGTATTAAACTTTATCAATTTATTTAATTAGATTACAAGGTCTCATGGAAATGTGGTTTAGTTATTACTTTAGTTTATTTTACTTGCTTCTAATTTTTAGTTTAGTTATGTTACTTCAATTTGTATAATAAGTTTTAACTTCCTAACTTTATTTTGATTCAGAGTTAATATATTTTTATATTATTACTTTTTAGTTTGTAATTTAGTTTGAATTATTGATTTTTTTACTTTATTTTACAATTTGGTTGTATTATTAATTTCATTCAGTTCTGGTTAATATGATTATAACTTACTTAAATATAGTTTTAGTTTTATTTTGATTACAATATGTCAAACATGATTCCATGAAAAATGACAAGTTTGTAGGGTGACCAAAATTCATGAGTGACATGGGACACATGTCAAGAACCTAAAATAAGACACATAACTTTTTAAGCCAATCAAATGCTAACAAATTATTATTTTTAATTAAAAAAAATATACTTTAATGAATTATAAAGTTAAACATTAGAAATTGTCATAGTCAATGCTAAACTAATAGTGTTCAACAAACAAATCAATTGATAAAATCATGCTTAGGTAAAGACTAATAACATTAAATTAAAAAATGAATAACTAAATATTATTAAATACTACATAATTTAATATTAATTACTCTTTTATAATAATAATAATATTAAATAGAATAATAATATTAATACATTAGCTTATTATTACACATGTTAGATTATTTAATTTCAATTTCAAATGAACATAACATTTTAATATTAAGTTAATTGTCAATTAAGCTACCCATATGAGATGTAATTTATAATTAATAACCTAATTTTAACAATATTTTATCTAATTAAATTTATTATTAATTTTTTTAATAATATTAAATAATATAATATTATAAATACAATTCTAATGATACAAAAATTTTTATTATTACAATAATCCTTTCATCACTTATTAATAAAACCTATTATATAATAAAAATATAACTTTTGAATAATAATATTTATGCGTAATAATATTTATGGTTAGTTCTTATTTTTTTTTTTAATAATATTAAATAATATAATATTATCAATGCAATTCTAATGATAACAAACTTCTTATTATTAAAATAATATTTCATTACTTATAAATAAAAATTATTATATAAAATATAACTTCGGAATATCTAATGCTAATATTAAAATATTAAATATAATGGTGTTCGGTTTTATTAAAATATAAAATTATGATAAATTGATAATACTAATATATTAAAATTACATTGTAAAATAAAAATAACATCATTCATTATATATTACTTAACAATAAAATAACTTTAGCATTATTATTGATATTTTTCATATTAGCTTAGATGTATTTTTAATTTTGGATCTACGAACAATTGAGAGGATTAATTTTTTTTTCACTATAAAATAAGTATACATTTTAAGAGATTTGATCTTTCTCAACACTTGGCAGATCCAAAGTTAAGATAGATCTAAGATGCCATATGAATCCAACATTATGTTTGACATGTAGCTACTAGTCAACCTCTAAGGATCTATGACCTCTTCTCCTCTCTATAAACCGGGTCACAACCGAAGGGATTTGAACCCCAGATCTCTCAGTTTTCATAGATTTCATAGTACTTTGATCACCAATTGAGTTGTCCCCTTGAGACTAATTATTAATAATTATAATTATAATTATTAATTTTTTGTTTTTATTTTATTTAATTTTGACTTAGTTAAAATTTTAAAGAAGACATTACAACATCTCTCCCATATTAAGCTAGAGTTTGCCTCTATGGGCAATTAAAAAATACAATTTAAATAATAAAAAATAATAAAAAAATTATAATTATATAATAATTATAAGTGAAATATTCTTGGTGATTGAAAAAAATAATTTCTATCCTCTTCACCTATATTCAATTATCATAAATTACATAATAAATTATAATATAATAAATAAAATATACATCTTTCTCATTTAAAATATATAAGTATTCTTTCTCATTTAAATATATAAATATTTATATGTGAAATAATAATAATAATAATAATAATAATAATAATAATAATAAAATTGAATATAAAAAAAAACAAAAATCTAAATGTTTAAAATTATCTTATTGAAATATTTAAAACTATAAAATAATTATAATTTTTTTATAAAATAATTATAAAGATAATTATAAATTAAAATATATGAAATTTATTTGAAATACGAAACTTTTATCCTAATGAGAAAAAGGTCAAACTATCCTCTTTTCCATATTACCATCTTACAATATGGAGTGTACTCAATTCTTTCTTTTCATATAATAAAAATACTTTGTAAATCCTATTTTATAGGGCCATTTTTGTATTAATTTGTTTTTTAAGAAAATATTGAGATTAGTATTTTATGGTAAGATGTCAAGTGGTTTACATATTTGAATTTGTGAATTTTTAATAGTAAATATGTTTTAACAATAAAGACTCAACCAATTGAGTTAATATATATATATATATATATAATTTTAATTAGATTAACTAAATTAACACTTCATTAAAGAGAAATATAAAAATATGTGTAATATATATTCTTAGTAAACACTTCGTTCCATTGACAAGGTAGACTCTGATATGTCAATTCCCATATAGTGAAATGAGATAACTATTTTGTTGATGTAAAACTTTGCACGAGCCTTTTTCATTCTTCTGTAAAATTGACATAATTCTCTATCAAAACTTCAAGCATAAGGCAATTAAATTTTGAAGAAAAATTCTCGCGTGTTTGCTAAAATCTAGGTTACATCAGATCAAGGAAAATTTTAGGGGCTAATATTCGCAAGTGGGCTAATTTTCTATACTTTTTCTAAAAAAATATTCGCCAATTTATATTTTTTCTAAAAGAAATTCACCCAATTTTTATAGTATGAAATTATTTTACCTTAAAAATCGCCAATATGTTATATAGACTAATATAATATAATTATAATTTTAGATATTTTTACAAAAATATCATCAAACATTTTACAATTTGTCTATTGTAGATTACTAAGATTCGCCAAGGTTTCTAAACTTTCAAATAGATATCCATCCTTAAAATTTTCCCTGCATCAGATATTTGTCAATATATCTGAATGGATAAAGATTTTCCATCCACAAATCACATCTCTTCTAACAATAGAGTTCACCTCACTCCCAAAAGCACACTTTCTAAATGATGCATAGTATCAAATTATTTAAAATCATACAAAAATAAATAATATTAGAGAAATTTTGATGTCTAAAATGGGCCTCCTAAGAAATATTATAAAATAATAGTGGAAATAATAAAATAATATTAAATTACATCACCAATTATAGAGGAAAAAAATAAAAATAAAAAAATAATTTTCAACTCGTATTTTCAACTTATCTCCCTACAATTTTACTCAAATTTCAAGTGAGAGCACTCGTTGGATGCATAATTTAATTACTCATCCAAGGAGTACCCATGTTGGATACTTTTGATGGGCACTGTTATACAAAAAATGAGAAATACATGAAAAAACGTGATTGCAATCACGTTTTTCATGTATTCCTCATTTTTTGTGCACCACGGTCCATCGAAAGTATGCAACGTGGGTACTTCTTGGATGAGGAATTAAATTCCACATCCAACGTGTGTTTTCGCTCGAAATTTGAGTAAAACCATAAGGAGATAAGTTGAAAATACTAGTTGAAAAAATAGTTTTTATTTTTTATTTTTTTATTTTTTAACTTTTTTACTCCAAAAATAATGAATCATCTCTCATGGTTTCCATCATCATCTTGAATCCTAGTTTTTCTTATAAAGTTGGTTTTGGTTGTACATTTTTATTTTGAGACCCATTTTAGACCTCAAAATTTCTCTAATGAATATGACTGGAACATTTTTACATATTAGTATAAATTGTAATTCCATTCAACCAAAAGTGCAGTGTCCTGCATGGCATAATCTGTTATAATTTTTTCACAAAATGTTGCAAATTGTATTAACAAAACACAAAAAATGGAGTATCATGCCAACACCATCATTTATTGAACCTTGATTTCTAATTTTACTCAGAAACCAAATCAAGTGGCACAGAAAGTTATGATTGTTGCCAGTGTCATTTTGGACATTTTAACAATTACAAACTATACTTCGACTTGATCTTCTTAATTTTCTCAAGATAAATTATATGCAAAGTTCCTGCTACTCTCTCTACACATATATAATGATGACGAACAAAATATAAATATAATGAAAATCAAGAAAAAAGCATGGTTGCATGTCATATTGATCTTCATGGACAAGCCAATTTGATCAATGGCTTGAACCTTACAAAAAGTTATAATCAACATACTAAAAGAATGTTAGAAAGTCCAAAGCTAGAACAATAAAAAAAACATAGATATACAAAAAAAAAAAGAGTGACATGGTAATCCAATGAACTTAGTGGATGCAAAAGAAAATTTCTTATTGAACTCAGAGAATGTAGTGGAAAAATTCAACCAGTGATTGATTGATAGACTATATGTTGTATATCTCCCGTATATTGAGCACCTCTCGACACAATTACTTTAATTCACGTTACTTTTATATTACTTATTAAAATATCAATTTAACATACTAACACATTTATATTAATAATTTAATCTATAATAACTATAATTATAATTTATTACATAACCTTTTTAATTGGATATAATTTATTTTACTATTAGTATAATAAAAATTTTAATAATAAAAATTATTATTAGAAAGTAACAAAATCAAACTCACAATCTCCAAATAGGTTGACTATTGGTTGAACATTAAATTTATAATTTAATTAATTTTATGTTGATCATTATTTAATAATAATTTAACACTAATTTCTTAGCATTTCGCCTAATTTTTTTTTTGGATCTAAGCATTCTCGCCAGCTCCTCTTTAACGTAGTTTGACTATCTTTAATTTATTGTATAAGCTTCAGTTTTTCCATGATGATGAGTGGAACGTTCACTCAAAACATCGAACATTTCACACACATTTCACATTTTTTCCAAAAGCAACAACACATGATATTATAGTATTTGTATAAATAATATAGACTGTAAGTGTGGCAATGACTACAAGTGTGGCTTGACCATTCATCTTTGATACCAATGTAGAAAATAATAATTACTAAAATAATATGTGATGAAATAATTAATATAATGTGTGTTTTTGTATTGCATCAATGGGATGAGATATACTGAGGGGTGCAAACCTATAAATTTGCATAGAGTTCCTTTTAACAAAGAGTCATGGCTTATTGTTATACTTATTTATTTATTTTAATTTATTGTTTTACAATCATTAATTATTTTTACCATTGGTGGTTAACATACCCTTGTTGTTGATAATCCATGGTATTTTTTCATAGAATTTCGTGAAACCCATTTCAAATTTATGTATTATTTTTTATACAACGTCATCTAATGAACCTTCTAATTTTGTGAAGTAGCCATAGATAAAATCATCTGAATGGAATCCATAGAAGCACTTGGAGAAAAAACTCTACATATCCCATGCCTTCATTTTAGGAGAAATATTTAGCAACAAGGCATGGTTTATGCTTTTTTAGTCTTCCAACTGCATCATACTTGGTTTTATACACCCATTTGCAACAACCCGATTCTTACTTTTAGGCAAAGGACTATATCCCAAGTCTGATTTTTTATAAAAATATATATTTGATAGCCATAGGATCCTTCCATGCATAAGGATTTTTCATCTTAACAAAATAGTAATATCAACATAATCCTAAAAAAAATAACTTGTGAGATAGAGGAAATCCATCAACATCTATGTTCTTATTCATCGGGAAGGTATGGTATAACATTATGTAGAGTAGATGTGGCCTAAATGAGAACTAGCTATGACCTAGTGTGGGTGTAGAAATATAGAGTTTTTTAGTAACACAATGATGAAGTAGCTCAACCGGTATCGAAGAAAGTTGTCTGAGTAGAAGATGATTTAATGTTAATAGCATTAGAGAAGTCATAATTATAAGCCTCATCATGGATTGTTACTTGAGCTACTATAGAAAAGGTGTTAAAAGAAGCACCCAAAAGGGGAAGATCATTAGGTCTTGAAAAAGAAAGGTCCACTAAGATGATTGGAGGTGAATCTTATGCAATAAGAGTGGGGTAAAGATCCCAATATTCCATGGGAAAGAAATTCATCAAAGATAAAATCCCTCCTCTCAATCATCTTATCAATGGAAGGATCATAAAAGAAATAGGAATTTGAAGTATCAATATAGCCATTAGAGTGTATTGTTTGTTTGTGGACCATAAACTATTGTGATTCTCTTTAGGAATATGGTTCCATGCAAGACATCCAAAGAATTTAAAATTCACAATAGAGAGTTCCTAACCATATCATCTCTCAAAAAGAGCCATAGGTTAAATATCTCAAAAAGGTGTTCAATTGATGATATGAGCTATACAAATTATTACTTCTCTCTATAAATTTAGCTCCATCTCAAGAAAATGCAACATACAACAAGCAATTTTCTCCATGGTTCAACTTCTTTGATGCACCCCTTTATCTTACTATAGGGTTGGATTTTTCCAAATAATGCCATGCGATGTGAGAAATGAATGAAATCCATAAACAAAGTGTCTATCTCCATAATTAATCCTGATATATTTGATCTTATGATTTTTGTGATTTCTACCAAGGATTTAAATTCCTTGAACTTCTTGAGGGCTTCATCCTTGGATTCAATAGTATATATCCAAATAAATCAAGATAATGTTCTAAACCTTTCACCTTAAAAATGATAAGAAACAAATAATTATAGTCTTGTTCAATGGGGGAACCTCCTTTTATAATGAATACAATGTACAAGACATGTTTTGATGATCCTAATACTAGGTCCCCTTAGCATATATACATATAGGATACAAAGGGTACAACTATAATAAAGTGGGACCATGAAATGCTCTAGCCTACATAACAATATAACAATAGAAATCTAATCACTCAATATGTAGGGCTTAATAATGTGTTTTAGGGCTAACTAGAGGCTTATATAAGGCTTAACATGTCTCACTGCTTCAAGCAAGTGTTGTCCCCAACACTTGACTAAATGTTAATGATTTGATATGAATAACTCATCATATGTTACCTCTTCCACTATTAGGTTCTTTTTTTGATGAAGTACTCCATAATTGTTGAATTACTCAATTTTTTAATCCTTATTTCAATGATTGTTTTTACTTCTAATATGGTTTCCCCTACTTCATTTATATGTGGTACATTGAATGGATGAAAATGAATAGCATAATCATGATCATGAACAAGAGGAAGAATCATATGCATATTTCCAAATAAGTTGGAATCATTGTTTATTACTTATGGAGATCCACTAGAGAAAAGGATATAGATGTTTGAACATATAATGAACACAATTGTACAATTACACCTTGGTGTCCCTTTTTTTATCAATTTTGGCATGATATTAGAGTTTATCACTTATTGGGTTTCCCTTGGATACCTTTAAGCTAAATTTCATTTCCTTCTGAGGAAAGTCTTATGAAAATATCTTGAAAATTAAGGGCCACTATTCCTAACAATTTTAACCATTAGACCCCTAATACAACATCCACAACACCCATTTGGATTGCAATCATGGGACTATCCAAAAAATACTCCCCCATGTTCAACTTAATACTATATCACTTCCCTGAACAATTTAGGGTACCTCCATCTACAATTATTACTTGAAATTCTAGTGCTAGATAAACAAAGCAATTAAGATGTTTTTCCAATTTATAATTGATGAAATTACGGTACTACCTAAACCAATCGATATTGTGACCTTTTTATTTTTTTTATATCTTTCTATATTGAAGGTTTGTAGTTCATCCTGATGATGAACTACAGTTGGTAGTTCGAAACGCGTCGGTTCCTAAAACTCTTATGTGATTTCCCGGAAGATTTACATTAAAAAGGTTTGTGTATTATTGATTCCAACCAATTCATAACAAGATATTATTGGAATAACCTCTTCTAGCTTTAGACATTGTGACTGTTCCACTCTATCTTTGTCATCATCACATTATATGTAGGATATTTTATTCTCACTGCATTTATGCTCCTTATTGTACTTTCGATCACAATGGAAGCATTGTCCCTTTTCTCTTATTTCATCCATTTTCTAAGGAGTCAACCTTGTCATTTTAGGAGAGGGAATGTGATTTACTCTATAATTATAGATGGCCATACTTTCACTTTCGAATTTTCTTACCAAACTAAAAGCATGCTTTATGTATTTAGGTTCAAAGAGATGCACTTCATGTTGGATGCTTTCCTTTAATGATACCATAAATAGGTATAGAAAATTATCCTCTAAAATATTCTTTACCCTAAGATCTAACTTCTGGAATTGTTGAATGTGCATTTTAATTAGAACTTTTTGTCGAATATTTTCCAATTTACTAAAGAGTGTATTTATATTAATACCCCCATAATGTGATATCAATTTCTGTGTAAAAATGGACCAATATAGAACATAATCCTTTTTCCTTTCATAATTAATTTGATACCATACATGTTGGTCATGTTCTAAACACACGGGTGAAATATTCACCTTTTGTAATGATGCCACTTGATGTAGATCAAAGTATTTCTCCATATGGAACATCCATGTTATAGGATTATTAACATCAAACTTCCTCATATTGATATTCAGGGTGTATAATTTCATTGGTGCTAACTTGAAGACCTAATAATGTAGATCTTGGATTGAAAATTCATGATTATGAATTTGTGAACCAATATTTTTGCTCTCAAATTATGATAAAATACTCCCTGTATGTGATTTAGTTCCAACACAATTATTTTCGTTATTTTCGTGATTTCCTTAGATATCAATATCCCTTTTATGAAGCCTTCTTGAGAGAATCTTTCCATGATATTCATATATTTTTGTATTTCTTCTTTGATATTTTTTCATTTCCTCATTGTAATTTATATTTTTTTTCTATTTCATCCATATTTTATCTTTTAAGGTTTTCTTGAGAACTCGATAAATCCACATTTTCAACATACTACTAGCCATTTCGTTAACTTTATTCTCTAATTGGAAGAACCTAAATTATATTCTTCACTTTATTCATCAGTTGAGGACAAGCCTTCGAGAGGTTTAATTGGTGCGGTAGCTTTCTTCAGAGGCATGATGAAAAAATATAATATTACTTCTCGCTATCACAACTTTTAGTCACCAAAAAATAACTAAATCTTCTAATCAAAATTTAAGTCAGATATAAGTTACATACATTTAAAACATTAATTTGAAGAATATTTGAATGGTTGGAATTTTTCTTAATATATATTTTATATTTGAGCCCTTTGAATCTAAAACTTTGATAAGTAATACTCTTATATGTATTCCCATTAATTTCACAAGTTTTTCCAAAATTTGATGTGCCAAGTGAATATTATGGTAACCGTATTTCCAAAACTTGTTGGTTTTTTTCCTCCTCCTACAAGAAAACTTGTATAGTGTGCCACATATTCAATTATTTAAATATAATTATGAAATTATTCCATAAGGTACTTATGTATCTCTCCTAATATCCAAGAATATTTCATACTGTGGAAATTCTCAAAAAAGAAGTTACAGAAAAAATACCAAGTTGGCCCATTTAAAACTAATTTCAAGTTCCTTCACAAACCCTAAATTCCACAGAGTATATCTATGAAAATTTGGTGAAAAAAACTCTAAAATTGGAACCATATGTTCCCCAAGAACTTGCCTCAATATGGTCCAAGTTTCACTATCTAAACATCACAAAATAAAAATTATAGTGAAAATCTCAAACTAACTTTTTTGAACTGATTTTAGGAGCATTCAATACCCCTAACCTCCTTAGATCAAACCTTTAAAATTATATAAAACCAATATTTTAAATTCAACTAGATGTTCCACGAGATTTCTCATCAATATTATCTAAGTTTCACCATCAAAACCACCCATAAAAATGGTTATAGAGAAAATTCCAAGCTTACATATTTGAAACTAATTTCAAGAGCATTCATAAGTCCTAACTTCTGTAGGAATTTATAGGGTAAAAGGTCACCACTAAAAAATATGAAAGGTCACCACTCAAAAATAGATCACAGATCAGTGCACCAATATTCGATGTGGTTAAAACCCTCAAAGAGGGAAACAATCCACGACCTGAGCCAACGCGGCCACTTTAGGAAATTTATCAATGAAGAAAGAAAATTTACATAAGCTTCTCTCATAAACGTTACCAGACAAATGACCATCCATGATATTTAAATAGAGATCATGGACCAATCAGGTGTTAAGCCACGGATCAAGTTTTGGTAATACTAAGGAGAGAGTGAATGGTCGGATCACTAAATATCATGACCGTCGGATTATAAGTTACAAATGTACATATTAGAGAAACACACTTTACCTAACTCTACGCTAGACCAAGTTATACTTAACTATTTCTTATGTGTCAGAATATCCTAACATCCCCCCTTATGAACAACTTGGGATAGGATTGAAGGATTTACAAAGGTGACACAAAAGGAGACTATTTCCTATGTGTCGAAATATCCTAACATCCCCCCTTAAGAACAAATTGGGATAGGATTGAAGGATTTACAAAGGTGACACAATAGGAAAAGGAAGGATGAATTATAGCCTATCCCCCCTTAATGATAACTTTCCTGAACTCCAAGCATAGATCAAAGTTTGGTAAACTTCGCTTATGTGAGAGCATTTGTAAAGATATCGACAACTTAATAATTTGTAAAAAAAACTTCTTTCGGTAATAATCACATATGATCATGAACTTGATCATTGGTTGAACAATATTGCACTTCAAGAACATGATCATGAATGAGCTTTCTAATGAAGTGTATGTGGAGCTCAATGTGCTTCATACGATGATGTTGAACTAGATATTTGCATAGTTGAATGGCACTCTGATTATCACACCAAAGTGTAGTGGGATGATGCTGATGAAGACCAAATTTGGTCAGGATCTAACGAAGCCACAGGGCTTCCTTGTTCACTTCAACTGCACCATGATACTTTGCTTCTGCCGAAGAAAGAGAGATGGAATATTGTTTGTTACAAGACCATGTAATAGGTCCTGAACCAAGAGTGAATACATAACCTGCAATAGACTTTCGATCATTAGGGTCACCAACCCAATCAGAATCAATGAAACCAATAAACAATGGAGATGTGCCTACAATATAATGAATCTCAAACTGAAATGTACCTTGAGTATATCGAAGGATTCTTTTAGCAGCTTTCCATTGACTTTCATGAGGTTGGTGCATAAACCGAGCAACAAGACCAATGACAAAGGAAAGGTGAGGACAAGTATGGGTTAGATACAAAATGTTACCAACAAGTTGACAGTATAAGGTAGCATCAACTTCAGGGGAAGTACAAGTGACTCAAAGCTTGACTCTAGACTGAAAGGGAGAATGGGTTGGCTTATAGTCTTCCATGTGAAAGTGGTGTAGAATATCACATGCATACTTGGACTATGAAAGGGTAATACCTTCTTTGTATTGAAAAATTTGAAGACCAAGGAAATAATGAAAGTGTCCTAAGTCTGTCATTTCAAACTTATTTTTGAGGCTAGACTTCACACGGTTTATATGGTTGGGATCACTACCAGTAAGGATAAGATCATCAACATAAATAACAATAATGATAAAGGACTTATCCACTTTCTTGGAGTAGACAGTGTTGTCAGAATGACACCTAGAAAATCCATTATCTAAGAGAAAGCTAACCATTTTGGCATACCAAGCCCAAGGAGCTTGTTTGAGACCATAGAGAGACTTCCTAAGGCGACAAACAAGACTAATTTCGATTTGGATAAAGCCAGGGGGTTGTTGGATGTAGATTTCCATGTAAGAAGGTGGATTTAACATCCATCTGATGGAATTCCCATTTAAAGGAGGCAAAAAGGGAAGGAACAAGACGGATAGAATTAATTTTGGCAACAAGGGAGAAGTTTTTAGTATAGTCAATGCCTTCAACTTGTGAAAATCCTTTAGCAACAAGACGAGCTTTATGTTTATACACTTTGCCATATGGTCCAAACTTTGTTCTGTAAACCCATTTGCATCTGACAAGTTTTCTTCCCCTTGGAAGAGGAACAAGATCCCAAGTATCGTTTTCCAATAAGGAATGGTATTCTTAATTCATAGCTTCATCCCAATCTGGATGACCTAGAGCTTCTTCAAAGGTGTCTAGATCAGGATTTTTTGGAACTTGAGCCAATAAGGAAGAGGTTCTTTCGAACTGAGAACGTGTATGACGTTGATTTGCAGGGTCACCTGCAAGATAACATGTTGCATCCAGAGTAGAGCGGACCCATCTTGGAAGCTTTAGAGCTGAAGGAATATCTTCAAGAGGTGGAGGAGGATTTTCATCCTCGCTGTCATCATCTAAACTAGAAGGAATTTTGTCAAAAATAGAAGAGATAGAGAGAGGCGGCACACATGCCGAATCAGGCTCACAGTTCAAAGGTGGCACACCTGTCGAAATAGGGTGAAAGGCCGATATATTTTCATCAAATTTTACATCTCTTCTAATGATTACATTTTTGGATTTTTGTTGAAGAAGTTTATATCCTTTGACATCTTCAAAATATCCAACAAAATGCATTTTTCACTCTTAGCTTCTAAGGCTTTATGTTTCGCATCTGGAATATGGGCCCAAGAATCACTTCCAAAAACACGAAAATGACTTACATTTGGTTTGATTGAGCTCCAAGATTCTTCTGGACTTATATTCCTTAAAATCTTAGTAGGAGTGTGATTTACTATGTAATTTGCACAGTTAATTTCTTCTACCCAAAAATTGAGACTAAGTCCTTTTGATTGAAGCATACAATTAGCCATTTCTTTTAAGGTGTGATTCTTCCTTTTAGCTACACCATTATGTTGTGGAGTATATGGAACAGTATGTTGCAATTGAATGCCATGCTCAATAAAAAAATTGATAAATTTGTTGTTAACATATTCTCCTCCATTGTCTAATCTTAACTTAAGAATTTGATGTCTCTATTGTTTCTCAACAAAGGCCTTAAAGGCCAAGAACATGTTAAAAACTTCACTCTTAAGTTTTAAGAAGTATACCCAAGTGCATCTAGAGAAATCATCAATTAAAGTTAAGAAGTACTTGCAACCAGAGGAAGAAACAACAGGAAGTGAACCACATAAATCACTGTGCACAAGCTGCAAAGGGGCTGAAGCATGCCAAGAGGCACATTTGACAAAAAAATTCCGATGATGTTTTCCAAGTACACATCCGGAACAAACACCATCTCGGAAAGATACCATAGGAAGACCTATCACCATATTTTCTTTACATAGAGTTTGAAGAGAGCGATAGTTTAAGTGACCAAATCGCTCATGCCAAAGTTTGCTCACTTCATCATTATGAGAAAAAAAAACGAAGGGAAGACATGATGACCCAAATTTTTCAAAATTATACAACCTTGTGGAATCATCATCAATTCCAGTAGCTAAAATATGTCTAGGATATGTGAGTTCCTTAATTACAACATCATGAGGTGAGAATTATATTGTTTTCCCTTCACCTGGATGAGTTATTTGATAAACAGATAGAAGGTTGCAGGACAAGGTAGGAACACATAATACATCATTAAATTGGCCATTATCTAGATGAATGGTTTCAGACCCTACAACAGTAAGAGATCTATCATCACCAACATAAATATTTTTGGTGTTATAATCGTTTAAAGAAGAAAACATGGCTTTATTTTTGGCCATGTGGTAAGAGGCTCCAGAATCAATGAGCCACTCACGAGAATGAGAAGAAGAAGAAACATTCAAAGCATAACCAGATCTTGATGCTTGATAACCACAAGAAGAAAGTGCAATTCCTGAAGTTGTAGTTGAAGAGTTCTCCAAATTGATGTTGTGCTTCTTCATTGTTGCTTCCAAGGCTTCTATCTTCTTAAAACATCGAGACTCTATGTGGCCATCACGATTACAAAAGTTGCAATGACTATCTGTCTTCTTCCATTTTTTTTTATTTGCCTTATCATTTTGTTGAGTTTCTCTTTCAGTTTGCGGCTGAAAGTGCTTAAGACCTTTGTTTGGTTTAGGACCATTCCTTTTAGGATTCTACTTCTTAGTATTCTTTGGATATGGTTTTTGTTGGGATGCTAAGGCTTTCTTAGAAGAGTTTCAAATATTAATAAGACCAAGGTGTAATATTTTTTCTTGTTCTCTTATCAAAGAATCGCAAAAGGCATCAAAATAGGGGGATTTGTAGGTTGTTCCTTGAGAAATGATGGCTTCTCTAGTGGAATGGAAGGTGGAAACAAATAGAGAGTATGTAGGGCCAAGCTTAGTAAGAATGGAATAGATAAGTCTACCATATTCATTTTTTACCTTACAACCTTCTAAAAGAAGTCTAAGGGTCTTGAATTTGGACAAAAAATATTCAATAGAGGAGAAATTATTGGGGTCAAAGTAAACAACTCATTTTCAAGTTGGTGGGCCCTGATTTCGTTTTGAATGCCAAAAACAATATTTAGCTTTTTCAGGGCTGCATCAAGGGTGTCAACTTCTTGTATATGAAATCGAAGATCTTGATCAATGGACATTCCTATCCAGCCTCATGCTTGATCTTGTTTATTTTCCCATTTAGCGAATTTATCTCCATCGGTAGGTTTAATTTCTTGTCTTGTGGCTATTCTATAAAGCCCTTACTTCCAGGGAAAATTTTAAGGATAGAAAAGTATCTTAAAGTTTAAAAATTTGGCAAATCTCACTAGTTCCTAATATGTAAACTATAAAAAATTTATTGATGTATTTATAAAATTGTTCAAATTTATAAATATTTTATATATAGTCTCTATATAATGTTGGCGATTTTTAGCATAAAATAATTTTATATTGTAAAATTTGGGCGAATAATTTTTATAAAAAATGGAAATTGGCGAATATTTTTTTTGGAAAAAACATGGAAAATTAGCCCACCTACGAATATTAGCCCCTAAAATTTTCCATGTTTACTTCTGAGTAAATCTATCATGTGAGGTAGCCATCGAAAATAACTGGTGTTGTTAAGAATAACCGAGCATGCGCTTTCCATTTTTTTAAACTAAAACTGAAAAGGCTGAAACTAACTGCTCCAATGGAAAATTCTCGAAAAATTAGGTTGATTACAAAAAAAACGGCTCGAAAAACGGCTTCTAGATGAAGAAGTTATGCATTTTTGAAAAATACACTTTTATAAATAAGTGAGAGTCACTTTTACAATGTTACTTTTACATGTTCTCTTTAAATAAAACCCTCTTTTTTAAAACCGGCAACTTGCCAAAGGTTTTTTAAGAGAAAGTAACTTAACAAAAATATTTTTAGAAAAAGAAGGTTGAGAAAGATACTTGAACCCAAGACCTCTATTCTCATAAAATAAATTTACACCAAGTGAGCTAGTAAAAGGATTCTGTAATTGTTTGAAAGGAGAAGGGTTTTTTTTTGGCTCTTCGATGTGTGTGCTTTTTCTTGCAAAAAAACACAAAATCCGTGCAAAAATAAAGCAAGCCTTATGGCAGAACGTTAGATTTCCAGTTAGGCTTACCAGCAACTATATATTTTTTCACTGTTTCTAATTTCCCGAGGTCGCACACAGCGCAGAGAAAAGAACATACACAGAGAAGCGGGTATAGATCCGACAATTAAAAAAATATAAACCGAAATAAATAGAGGAAACCGAAATAAACAAAGTATTAATAAACATAAATGCAAAAAGGATACTTTATACCTCCAAATCTAAAATGACATAACTTGGGAAACCATAAACCTTTTCGCATGAAACGAAATGGGTTCCTCACTGTAATAGACGCTTTGGACACAACAGAGTAGTTCTCCTGGCCCGAAAATGATAAAAAATAGTAGATCTGGAAAACGACAGTCGCATGCAGTAAATCAGGCTTCGGATTTGGATCAACAACGAATGCGGACCTCAAAATGGCTCTGATACCATGAAGAGGTTTTATGTTACACCAAAACCCGCAGGTACTGGTAAACTTCCAATCCGGTAACTAGGATCTCCATGGTGGGAATTATGGATTCCAGAGAGGTGTGGTGATTTCTCCAACACCCCCTCTCAAACGCAACTCAGTGGAATCAACACCCCCCTCGGGGGAATAGAACCTGGGTCCAGGCTCTGATACCATGTAGGAATTTACAAGGTAAGTTCCTTAGATCAAATACCAAATTTCACAGCTCAAAAATAGATCATAGATCAGTACACCAGTATTTGACGTGGTTAAAACTCTCAAAGGGGGAAACAGTCCACAGCCTGAGCCAATGCGGCCACTTCAGACAATTTATTAATGAAGAAAGAAAATTTACATAAGCTTCTCTCATAAACGGTTACCAAACAAATGACCCTCCATGCTCTTTACATAGAGATCATGGACCAATCGGGTGTTAAACCATGGATCAAGTGTCGGTAATATTGAGGAGAGAGTGAACCATCGGATCACTACATATCGTGACCGTCGGATTATAAATTACAAATGTACATAGTAAAGAAACACACTTTACCTAACTCTACGCTAGGCCAAGTTATACTTAAATATATCTTTGAAAGTGTAGGAGACTAATTTATGAAATTTGAACTAGATGTTCCTCGAGATGTCTCCTCAATATTATCCAAGTTTCACCATCTAAAACCTCCCCAAAAAAAGGTTAGAGTGAAAATGTCAAGATGACATATTTGAAGCAGCAAAATCCTAGGTTTATATGATATGATACCAAATGTTATGAACCTTGAAAATTAAAAATGATAAGAAAAATAATTACAATCCTCTTCGAGGGGGAAACTTCCTTTTACAATGAATCTAATGTACAAGACAATATTTTGATGATTCTAAGACTAGATCTCCTTATTATATATATAGAAGACAATGGGTACAATTATATTAGAATGGGACCATGAAAGGTTTTAGCCCAAATATAAATATAACAATAGAAATGTAATCACTCCACATATATGGCTTAATAATTGGTTTTAGGATTAAAATGAGGCTTATATATGGAATAAAAGAGAAATTATCAATGGAAGTAAGGAGATATTTAGCCCCACTAAGAGGAGTGGTCATAGAACCATGTATATCACTATGAGTCAACTTAAGAGGGTGTGAGGCTTACCATGCTAAGATTTTTGAAAATGAATTATGATGATGTTTTCCTAGAGAACATCCTTAACATGGACAATGGGGTGATTGTATATATGGAGGGCCATTTTTCATCCTTAAATAACTCATATAATGTAAGGTCCAAAAGTTGGTATGACCCAATTATTGATGCCATAGTTTGTTGGTGTCTTCAACATTGGAAATCGTATACTTGTGCTAAATTCATCATGATAACCAAAATAAATCATCTTGCTCAATTCATCATGATAACCAAAATAAATCATCTTGAAACTAACATGTATTTCGTTCATAACCAAACATTTTGGACCAAACTCCACGCATTTTTTGGTGTGAGTTATTTCATATATAAAAATAATATTTTGTCCTATTCCAAAATAATGAATAATCCCTCTAAGTTTAGATCATTTTGAATCCATGGATCACATTACTAGTGATTACCTCAGAAAAATACAAAAGGTCTTCACTTACAATAAGGTGAAAGAGTGCACTACCCTAGCAATGTGCACAGAATTGTAGAACCTTCCCTTATATATATATATATATATAAATGGTTTATGCATGGACCTAGGTTATTCGTTTAGATAGCGAGGGTGCATTATGGGTTAAAAAACAGCTCGACCGAGCCTTTTTAAACGTTCGTTCGAACAATCTCTAAGCCCTCGATCGAGTTATGTGATATATTAAATATTACTTGATCGGTCATTAAAAAAAAACCTCGATTAAGCTCCTGTGTAACTCGAGGTTAGGGGCTCGATCAAGCCATTTTTTGAAATTTCTCGCCAATAAATCCTAGGCACAAAATTAAAAAAAGGTGGCTCGATTGAGCCACTGTTTAACAACGTTAAAGGATCGATCGAGGGTTTCTTAAACCCTCAATCGAGATATCTAAATTTTTACCTTAAACACTTGATCGAGTATTTTAAGGGCTCTATTGAGTTGTTGAGAGCCTAAAAAACAGAGTTTTAACTCCCCTTTTGCAGATTTCTCTGCAACATTATTTTGTAGCCAAGCGAACTTACAATAATACGTGTCCTTAGGTGGCGGAGTTGATAATGTTGGATTCATGAAGGAATACTCTATCCAACGGCATATGAGTTTGAAATTTTCAAATTCATATGATATTTTTAATCTATTTTCTTTTAAACATTATGCTTGAAATTTTTTTAGACAATTTCAAAGGGATTGAATGAAAAATCAATAACATAAAATATAGACAACGAAAAAAAATTCAAAAAATACCACTATCTTCGTTTACGAGTCCTATTTAAAAGGGCACTCTTGGTTTTTCAATTTATTGAAATAGTTGAAAAAAATATTATGCAAACACAAGTTCTGCAAAACGCAATTGAAATATTACTTCGGCAACTTTTTTTTTTTTTTGCTAAGTTAGTCTAATTCTATTTATGAAAATATAGTGGTACAAAACTGCCCCAGTTCAGCTGAGCTAGCCTGAAACTGGGCTTGAAAAACAAGCAGAAGTCTGATACTGAGCTGCCCATGTAGGGAAACCAGCTCTATAATAATCATCTCACCGCCCTTGTATAGGGAAACCGGTGTATCAGTAATAATTGTTATGCAACAGTGATAGTAATCTAGAACTACTAGTAACAACAAACAAGAAGCTGTAATATGTTGTATATAACCAGCATCGCTAACAAAATAGAGAGGTTTTAAGACCATACTGCGCCTGATCATTGCTTCTTCAGTTGGAGTGGGTAGGGGGTGGCAGTTCCTCCACTATTGGGCAGCTGAACTTTTCATCAGGATCCTCCTCTTCAGTGCTGCTGTTGGGGTCTTCAGCACTTTGTTCTGCTCCAGCTTTTACCTGCATCGAAGAAGGGCAAGAAGGGGGGTTGGCTAAGCCAGCGGGATCAGGAGGGCTCTCAAGGGGCGTCGAAGTAGAAGTGGGGCGAAGGTCATCAGTGGAGGAATGAGGAATGAGCGAAACAGGAGCGGAAGCAGGCCACGCTGGAGAGTTGTGGAAGGCATCCTCACGAAGGGTAATAGTGATGTAAGCTGTAATGGAAGGCCGATTAAAAACACTGTCAAACCTCAATTCCGCCCTCTGCGTGGTCTGGCGAATGGAATGACTACTAGAAGGCAGAGAGGCGGGGGTGGAGAGACGAGAGGGGCTATCAGGTGGCCTACCATGCTCAGAAACAAAGGTGAAATCAGAGAAAGTTCTGCTAGAAGAGGGGTGTTCCCCTGCCGAGCCTCCTCGAGCGCTGCCTCTGCGGGCCGTCATACGTTGCCTAAGTCGAGGCATGGTGAAATCCCGTGGAGCTGTGCCGAGAGTCTCGTTAGTATGGAGAGGAGCGGCAGTGGAATGAGGATCAATACCAAGCTGAGACGCAGCAAGAAGTTGAGACTAAGCAACTGAATTGCTTGAAGCTCCAGGGCAAAAAACGATGTTTGAGAAATGCGCTCCCTTAACAAATTCGATGCAGCTGTAAAGAGAACACCTTCTGCCTGTGGCTGTGCGAGCGCTTGGCTCGTCACAGTGGGCAGGGCATTCACCGTTTAAAGGAACCATACCAAGACGCAAAGAGACTGCAAACTCTGCAAACCATCGAAGCTCTGCAAACCATTGAAGGAGGCGTGAACCAGACGGAAGAATGAACATGTTATGCCGGCGTGAGAGGGAGTTAAAGCCATCCGCCTGCAAATTGAATGCTGTATTAATTACTCCGTGGGTGGCCATGTGGCCTCCATGCGCCAGGTGCCTTGGGATATGGCCGGGGGCATCGGGCTCCATAACTTTAATTAACAACCGCATCCGGTGGATTTTGATCAGTTTGCACATGTTTGATGCAGTTCTGTAATGTGTCCCTGTCATGAATAATATGAAGGGGTCCATGGATAAGAGAGTCCGTGCTGTCGACTCCTAGATTGGCTAGGAGGTCCGCAATTTTGTTACCTTCTCTTCTGGTGTGAACAAAGGATATGGCCTGATTGTTGTTCAACCATCTGCTAAGATTGTGGAGGCGAGAGGCCATTCGCCAGCTAGTGGCAACTTTTTTAGTACTGGCACCTTGAAGGAGTTGAGTAGCTATGGCGATGAGGATATGTGAGTCTCCCTCTACTATGATAGGCGTTAGATTGTACAGGTGAGCGAGGATAAGTCCTTGCCAGAGTCCTTCCAGCTCCGCTGAGTTATTGGTGTCCCAGCCTATCGAGCCATAATATATAGCTAGAGCATTGCCTTCAGAATTTCTAAGAATGCCTCCGAAGCCTGCTGGTCCTGGATTTCCTTTTGAAGCACCATCGAAATTTAGTTTGTAGATGCCTGTAGGAGGTGGAGTCCAATGGATTGGGGCGTCTGGCTTCTTTTGCTTAGAGGTGTTTGGTGTGACCTCGATCTTTAGATGCCAATTGTGCCATACTGCTGCTTCCTGCGGTTGTTTGGGGAGATATTCCTCTTGCCATGGGTGCAGAGCAAGAGTTTCTTGGAGATTTTTACTGAAATTGTCCCAAAGGATGTCCCGGGGAGTGGATTGATGTTTGAAGATCCTGCTGTTTCTCTCTTTCCAAAGAGTCCAGAATAGGAAGCTAGGGATTAACTGCCAGAGAAAGTTTAAAAGAGGGTTGTTGTAAGGGTGTTGGGGCCAGAAGCGCATGATCGTAACGATGTCCCCTTTTGGTTTGCTGCGTTGACTTCTGAAGCATATTTTGTCCCATAGTTGATTGGCTAGATGGCAAGTCATCATAAGGTGCTGAGCTGTTTCTGCCTCCTGTTTGCAATTCGGGCATTGAGATGGGCCTATGTATCCACGCTTGAGTAAGTTGTCCCATGTAAGGATCCTTTTATGACTAATAAGCCAGAGAAAGGTGGAAATTTTAGGCCAAGTGCCTTGAGCCCAGACAAATTGCCAAAGCCTGTCTTTAGGAAGAGGAATCGGGTGCAGTAGATTGAAGGCTTCCTTTGTGGTGAACATCCCTCGTGACGAGTATCCCCAACAAAGGACATCAGGTTCCTCCGAATATCGAATTTTCCTTCGTTGCAGCTCCTGTTGGAGGGCATCCTGAGTGTTGCTATTTGCATTGGGCAGAATAGTGGTGGGGTGTTGCCATTGCCTGAAGTCACTGAGGGCATTGTGAGTCCAGCTCTGATTGACTTTGATTTCTGCCAATGGGTTTGGGCGGTTGTTGTCGGATAGACCGAGAGTTTCAATAAGTTGCGGATGTTGCTGCCACGAGTCTGTCCAGAATCTGGCTGTGTGCCCATTTCTGACTTCCCAGAAACTGTGCTGTTGTATGAGAGCAAAGTGCTGCTTGGCAGTATTCCAGATGAGTGAACCAACTTCTCCGGGGTGGAGCCTGATCAGGTCTTCAGGCGGTCTGTTATTAGCATATTTAGCTGTCCATATTTTTGCCCATGGTTTCCAAGGATTAGAGAGCCAGTTCCACCAAAGTCTTGCCCCCATGACCTCGTTGCTATGTGTGGGATTTCTGAGTCCCAGACCTCCAGCTGCTTTCGGGGAGCATACAGTATTCCAATTAACGAGAGCCCACTTGCGTTTTTGGTCAGAGGATCCCCATAGGAATCGTCTTTGCAAATTTTTGATTTGATTAAGGACCCACTTTGGAGCAGCAAGCACAGAAAAGAGATACAAAGGCATAGATTTCAAGACTGCTTTGATTAGGATGAGTCTGCTGGAGATGTTGAGCGCTCGGTAAGTCCAAGAAGAAAGTCGGGCTTCCAGCTTTTCTAGCAAAAGATTCCAGGTGGAGTGCTTGATGGCGCTTGCAATGAGGGGGGCCCCCAGGTACTTGGAAGGGAGATGGGCGGAAGTAAAGTTCAGGATTCTGGTAATGTTGTTTTGTATAAGAGGAGGGGTGTTAAAGAAGAAGAGCTGAGATTTAGAGAAGTTGACAGTCATACCAGAGGCTTTAGAGAAGAGATTAAGGATATGCTTGAAAGATCTTGCTTCTTGGACTGAAGGGAACCCGAAGAGCATGTTGTCATCAACAAATTGCTGATGTGTTGTGAGGGAACCATGAAGAGAGAGACCGCGCAGACGATTAAGGAGGGCGGCATTGTGAATGAGTTTGCTAAGACCCTCTGACATGAGAACAAAGATGAAAGGAGAAAGGGGGTCGCCCTGCCTGATGCCTCTTGAAGGTTTGAAAGGCATGGAGGGAATGCCATTGACAAGAATGGAGAAAAGGGGGGTTGTGATGAGAGACATGACCCATCTTATCCACATGCGATCAAAGCCAAAGGCTAAAAGGATGCTTTGAATATATTGCCAGCTAAGTTTATCAAAAGCTTTTGATAGATCAATTTTGAGGAGCATACCTGGCAATTTGGCCGTTTTGAGAGTTTGGATAACTTCATGCGTGAGGATGATGTCGTCCATGATTTGCCTTCCTTCAACGTAGCACGTTTGCTCTGGCGAGATGAGGAGAGGGAGCAGAGGCTTTAATCTGTTGGCTACTACTTTGGAAATGATTTTGTATATTACATTGCAGAGGGCAATTGGCCTGAATTTTTCCGGAGTGCTGGGCTGCTTTTCTTTTGGAACCAGGGCTATGAATGTGGCATTTAATGAGGGGAGGAGCCAGTGAGCAGCTCTGGATTCTTCCACTAGCTGCCAGAATTCTTCCTTAATTAGACCCCAAAAGTTGTGGAAAAAATTGGAGGTGAAGCCGTCAGGTCCGGGTGCTTTGCCATCCTTCATTTGATTTACTGCAGCTTCAACTTCTTGAGGTGTTACAGGGTGGAGTAGCATCCTGTTGTGTTCCTCTGTGACTAACTTGGGGATAAGCTGTCTGATTTGTTCTATAGCCGGCTGTCTGTCTACTGCATGGTCTTCCTGCTGAAGGCTTTGAAAATGGCCCCGAAGAACTTGTTCGATCTCCTCTTGTTGTTCCACTTTGTCTCCTTGTTGAGTGGTTATATGAGGGATGCGATTTTGCATTCTTCTTTGTATTGTTGATCTGTGGAAGAATTTTGTGTTCTTCTCCCCCTCCTTTAACCAGGTTATTCTGGATTTTTACCGCCACAGGAGTTCTTCTTGCTTGCGCCTATCCTCTAGTTGCTTGTGTATGTTTTGTTCCTGCGTGGCGAGCTCTTCATTCCTTCCTTCCCTAATGATTTTTTGCTAGATATCTTCCATTTTGCCTTCAAGGATCTTGATTTCTTTAGAGATGTTTCCAAAGACAGTGACATTCCAGTTCTTGATAACTGCTTTGAGATGCTTGAGTTTTTGTTGAAATTGATACATTTTCGAGCCAGGGGGTGGTGTAAAGCACTGTCGGGCTTGGGTGACCACGTCTCTGAATGAAGAGTGAGAGAGCCAGAAGGCTTCAAATTTGAATGGCTTTTTGTACTGGGTGCTGACATTCTGCCAGTGGAGCATAATGGGCCAATGATCCGATCCTATCTGCGGAAGTATTGAAGCTGATATGTCCCCCCCTGTGTGGATGATGTTATCAGACATGAGGAAACGATCTAACTTCGAGGCTATCTGCTGAGCACCTGTTCTCTTATTACTCCAAGTGAACGTACCGTTTGAGAAGGGTACGTCTATTAACCAATTATTGGCTATAAAATCTCTGAAGTGGGCGCTGTCCTGGTCTGCCCTGGGTCTTACTCCTGTTCTTTCCCCCATCTTGGCGATCATGTTGAAATCCCCTGCAACTATCCATATGGGGTAGGTTCTGCTTGAGTTGAGATGTGCCATGGTATGGAGGAGTGCTAATTTCCTGGCCTGTTCCTGTGGGAAATAAACATTGGAAAGATGCCCGTGAATGTTAGTTCCGATGGGGTGAAATGTTGCTTGTATGAGATGGTGCGCTGCATGAAAGTCGGAGAGTTCTATAGACAGAGTGTCCCAGACTATAGCAAGTCCTCCTGAAGAGCCGGATGCATCCACTGCTGCTGAGCTACAACTAGGCCAAACCCTAGTCAGGATTGTTCCTAGAGTTTCACTGCTGCATTTTGTTTCTTGAAGAAAGAGTATATTGGGTATTTCTTTCTGTATCATATTTTTGAGGATTGTATGCTTTCCAGGGCTGTTGAGCCCTCTAATGTTCCATGAGATTAACTTCATGTGGAACTGTTTGATAGAGGTTTAAATAACCTTGTAAGCTTAGGGTATCGGCCTGAGTCGACCAATATTTGCCCTATGGTGATGGTACGCTGCCAGTCCGGCTTTCTTCCTCGTTTCCTTGATTCTTTTGTGATTTTGAGGCTGTCCCAATGGCTTCCAGGTTGTATGCCTAGCTTTCTTTGCTGATGAGCATGGGAGAAGACCTTTTCCAATTTGTCGATTTGATGCGGATTGATGGTGTCAAAATTCTGATTTATGCAGGCTTCCTCCAACTCTGATATGTCGAGTTCGCCCAGATCTGGGGTTTCGGAATCATCGTCCATGAGAGTCTCTCGTCCTCCACTGGTCTGCGCTTTAGCTGAGGTTTCAAGCTGGGTATTAGGGTTGTCGACTTCCATTGTGGCCGGATGCCAGGGTAGAAGCTTGATCTCGTTAGAGTTGCTGTCAGGGGTATTTGTAGACGGGAGTTTTTGATCTGGGATTTGCAAGGGGTTGGATTTAGCTGAAGGCTTAGAGGGCGCCGAAGGATGAGAGGGGGCTGTGACCTGGCTAGGGTCGATTTCAGAGGTTGGATCAGGGTTGGAGAGGGCAGCAAAGCTATTACTGGTGGAAGGAACAGTGGAAGAAGGAGCGTGTTTCTTACCTGTTGAGGAAGTTTTCCTGCTATTCTGTCTTCTCTGGGGGACTTTGGTGAAGCCATCTTCTTCTGGTGCTGCCTACGCCTCCTTTGCTTGAGCCTGTGTGGTTAAGGGGCAGTCTCTATAGAGATGTCCCAGTGCATGACATCTTCTGCATCTGAAAGGGACATGTTCATAGTCTAAAGGTTGAATCCACTCAAAATCATCATGGTAGATACTTACAGCATCCGGTAGAGGCTTGTCCAGATGCATTTGGACGCAGATGCGAGCATATGATGTGTATCTGTGGAGTTTTGTTTCTTCTGCAATCTTGATGAATTCCCCCAGGCCTTTGCCAATTGCTTGGAGCGATTCCTCGTCCTAATACTCGAGGGGCAGCGAGTATAAGCGTATCCATACAGGTGCCCAGTTGAAGTTTTCTTTGTCTGGGTTGAATCTTTCTACCCAGTTCCGGAGATATAACCCTGCTGAGTTGAAAAAATAAGGCCCTCCATCCATTATTCTGTTTCTGTCTTCAAGGCAGTTGAAGATCGTTGTGAAGAAGCCCTTTGGTCCCAGTTGTAACGTGACTTTCCCTTTGGGCTTCCATTTGGAAGCGACCCATCCATATAGGGCTTTCTCAGTCGGCCAGAAGCCAATAAACTTGCCGATGAGGGCGTGATCTCTCATGTACTGGATTCGAGCGTTTATCCGGTGGCTGGGGAGTTCGATCTTGGGTCTTTCTGTAGCAATGGGTTTGCAGGTCGAAGATTTGGGCGTCTCCGTCTCTTGCTGAGTTTGCTTGTTCGGCGCTGTAGGAAGCGGCGTTTGCTGGCTTTTGTCGGCAGATTCATTGCTGTGCAACGAACTGATGTGGGTGCCATCGTGCTTGGCAGGGGGGGTCTGACCCTCCCCCCCCGAGCTGGAAGCCATCGGAAGTGATCAGACCGCGTAGGCTGATCGTGGGCAGGCTAAGGCGGCAGATCGAGTCAAAAATAATAAAAAATATAATTTTGCATAAAAAAATATTTTTTTTAAATGAAAAACTTAGTTCTGTGTGTGTGTGTGTGTGTGTGTGTGTGTGTATTTTTTAAATTACACAATTTATACTAAGTTATGCTATGCAAACACACACATACCTCTAAAGATGTGCTGAAAATTCCAAGGAAAAGAATTTCATTTAATGGAAAATTGATAGATTATACTACACTAAATTTTTTTGAAAAACATATCACTAGGACAAAAATATAATTATACACAAATTGTCTTTTTACTCCAACTCAAAATTCACAATTCTTATATGGATTTTAAGGGCTTCAATTTGATAAAAGAGTAAAATTTTGAAATTTCATCGCCACATTTGGCCCAAAAGTGTAACACGTTTTCATGCATTCACCTAAACTTTACTAATGAGGAGCTCACTAGTGAGGATAACACTATAAAAGAACTTTAAAAATGGATATTTTCCAAAAAATAGGGTGTTGAAAACCTTAATTTCAAATATGTTTCAACCTTGAAATAATGCTAAAAAAATTAATTCTAATCTAAAAAATAAGCTTAAAATAGCATTATATGAGATAAAAAGGACCACACAAGCTCTCATACCATGTTGAGATCATAAGAGAAAAAATATCTACTAAGGATGAGCTCACTAGTGAGGATAAGGATAAAAACCCTTAAAAAAGGATGTTGTCTACAAAATAGTTTGTTGAAAACCTTAATTTCAAATATGTAACAACCTTGAAATATTGCTAAAAAATGTATTTCCAATCTCAAAAATAAGCTTAAAGTAGCATTGGGTGAGATTAAAAAAATCATGCTATCTCTCATACCATGTTGATATCATAAGAGATATTAGATATACAATGATCTCTTTAAAAATCCCCAATACTACCACGAATCATAGAAATATGTGCATCCAATATTTCTTCTTTAATGATATAATATCTATTGATCAAGCTCCAACAAGACTTCTTAAAAAATTCTCAAATTCCAACCCTCTTGCCAAGGATCAATAATCTAAAAAAAGTAAAAATCCATCCAGTTCAAAAGCCTCACCAAGTTTCCTTATAGAGACAAATACACATGATGAATAATACAAAGAACCCTTATGGAATTATAATTCCAATCCTATATTTTATTCCAATTTTGATTATGAAGAAAGAAAGACAAGGAAGATGAGGATGAGGATGAAGAAGAAGAAGAATTGTTCAACACCAAATTATACATATCGTGAATAAGATATTGAGTTAGTTGTGATTTGTTTCATTCTACTTTTTTTCTTTTCTTTCTAATTATTGTTAGTATTCCCCTTTCTTTATATATAATGTTGATCTAGGCATTCCCCTACCATTTGAGGGTACATTTTAGATACTATTTTGTTAACAAGGAATCTACCCTAAAAAAGGAGGGGGAGCCATGTGTAATAATTGACTCAATTGGGTGAACTGAACAAGAGCCCATGGTCAAATGAAACACACATGATCCCAAACAAACCTCAATATGTGTAACTATCTAGACTCATATACTCCTTTCCAATAAACACACAGGGAAAAATATTGTTAGAACTTACAACCAAACATCTTGCTTGTAGAAAGTGATAGACAAGCAAACTTTGGGTTTGGAAATATGGAAAAATTCCCTTATAAAAGAAAATTAGGGGGAAATTTCACCATCTTCTTGTTTAGAATGCACCAAGGCAATCTTGTAAGAACATCATACCGTGATCATACCATGACTTGAACAAGACAAAACAAGGACACAAGCCATAAAACACAAATATAATTAGTGGGGTTAACTACCCAAAATTGGCCATTGAAAGGCCTCAATTACTCATATAGTGGACTATATTGTGGCCACAAGTGAAGACTACACACATATTATCAACACCCATAAAATATCCAACCCCCGAAAGAGGATTGTTTCATTTTTAGCCTCAGATCTACATCCTCTCTAGTGTATTCAAGAGAAGGAATCCCTTCCTTCTATACTATGATTGGTTTATTAATTGATGCACAAATTTGGTTTTTCTGCCATATGTTTCAATTTAGGGTGTCTCCTATTAATAAGGATATTGAATCCCCTAATATTCTCAAAAACGTTTTTTGATAATTTTGGAGATAAACCTCCCAAAGAGTAGTTTTTCTGCAATTCAAAAGTAGTTGTCCTTCCTCCTTTATATTTTCCTTTGTTGATTTCTTCCTCACCTTTAAGGATTTTTCCTCTATGGATATTGAATTAATGGGGCTTTCCCTCACCTTTATGAAACATTGATTCTATTTCCTATTTTTCAAGTTGCTAAAATTCCCAAAGCTTATATTTATGTAAATTTTTTGATCGGAATTTGGATTGGGGACAAAAATTTGAAAAAAAATAAAATAAAAGTGCTCAGAATAGCTCCAAACTAGAACAATCAGATAGGCCTCATCGCCCGGAATATGGCGCACTTCGTTTCACTCAAAAGGAAGTTCGTATGAGGAAGATAGAGCCTATTGTTCGTTTTCATAAACAACTAAAAATTGCAGAAAAGGATAGAAAGGTGGCATGGCAGCCTAGTCAGAAAAAAGAGAATATTATGGGAATATTCCTTTATTTTAGCCCAATGACATTGTGCCAAGTGTCAATCGGTGGTTGGATGATGTGTGGGCGATTTTTCATGTTTTTATTGGTTTAATTTTAAGCCAATGGGAAGAGGACACGTGGCAAGCCCAGAGGCCGCCACGTGCCCCCCCTCCCCTCCAAGGCCAAATTTGGTTGAGTGTTTGGGTCGAATTTTGTTAAACTTTCATGTGGAAAAATTTGTGGGCGAAGGTCGGGTTCGAACCCACGACCGCCCCCACACAAACACCATATGTTACCACTTTCTCTACGCATTACATATTATCATATATGGGGCGTCATGTTTATTTAAATTTTGGTTTGAATTCGGACAGAGGAAAAAAGGGGCTAGCCCTGTAGGGCCAACCCCTTACCATGAGACCACGCCCCAGAACCCTGGTAGAGATTTATTGTATTGGAACGTAGTTTAAGTGCTAAACATGTTTTAATTAACCTTAAACCAAAGGACTAAGCTCTAACCTGATTTATAATTCAGATTTTTATTACTTGTGCTTAGAGCGCTAAACATCCATTAATTGGGCTTAAAATTTAACTAAACTCACATTTAACTTGGCAGAGAAGATGGCGGATCTGCTATTTTCAGCGCCACCTCCACATTTGGGGGACTTAACTAGAGTTTCTCTAGATTTTGAGGAGTTTTCCTAGGGAAAATAAAGAAGCCATAAGTTTGGTATTTTTCGACCAATTTTGGCTCAGAAAGAGTCATTGCTAGATTATTTGAATGCTCTGAGCATGATGGTGTAGGTTGCAGAGGTGTTGGAGCACTTCTATAAGTGATTTTTCCACTTGAATATTAAAGAAACCAAGGGCCACCATGAGAGGAGGTCATTCCTAGATCATCTAAAGACCATTTTCAGAGCTTTAAGAGTCTATTTTGAGGTTTTTGGGTCTTCTGAATCCAATGGAGAAGATTACAAATCAATTGGACCAATTTAGGTGCATGTAATCATATAATTTACCATTAATCCAAAGAGGGCCTAACCAGTTGAAGTAGGTCCATGGAGATGTAGCCCAGGAGGGGTGAAATCCATTATCAGCTATTGTGTAATGTGTTTGTTGTGCGTTATTTCTCTGCAATTTATTTTTTGAACATGTGTTTTTAACACCTAATTTACTTAAGAAATTTCTCATTAAAGACACTCAAACTTGACACATAAACCCCTTCAAAACTTGCTAATTTGAGACTATCCTAAACACATTTATTTTAAACTGATGAGGGAGCTAGCGCAACAAAACTAGTTTTCCCATATTCATATCAAGTTGGTATCAGAGCACAGTTTAGCTCATTTTAGCCTGAGATGTTTTTCCAAGGTTAGATATAGAATTAGCTATTTGTTTTGTAATTGTCCAGGGAGAATTTAACTGTGTGCAAGTTTATGTGTGTGAAGAGAAGGTCAAGATTGAGGACCCAGCTCTCAAATCACAGCAAAGAATATTTTTATGCATTCCAACTGTGATGGCAGCTTCATCAAGCATTGTTTCTAGTCAATCTTTCTTAGAAAAACTCTTTGATAAAGAGATGTTGCAGAATCTCTACATCATGAATGATATGGTGCAATATATGTATGAAGATAAGAGGGAGAGCATTATACTTCAGGATCAATTGATTTCCATGAAGGAAGAGAAGAAAGAGCTTCTTGAAAAGATGCATGAGATGGAGACTCAACTCCATGATGCCAAGGAAACTTTAGCCAAGTATGTGCTTGAAAAAGAGGTATTCAATTCAATTTTATCTTCAATTTCTTCTCAAAATGAATGTGTAGGTGTTTTTGAAATACAAACTAGAGGAATAGGGTCCAAATTATTGATGAAGACGGGCTATGAAGATAAAGGATTTGGAAAACATGCGCAAGGCATTGTTGAGCCAATTGTTGTTGAGGGAAGGCCTAGGTATTTGGGTCTTAGTTATGGAAAACATGATGAATAATGCTCTGAAGCCAAGGAGGCACATGAAGGTGTTCCAAGAAGGATTTTCATTACATGTTCATTACCTCAAGCTTGTGAAATTTGTGTTCATGAGGAATGCAAAAGTTTTACACCCACTTTGAAAGAAGACGTTCATAAGCATGCAGCTAATGAGAATGGAAAACAAGAGGATGTTAAAAGCTCTAAATTCATTGAATCGATTGTTGGTATTTCGAATAGAGACACTACATCATCAAATTCACCTCCTCAAGAAGGCGGAAAAGGTGAATATGCAAGGTATAAATATGCATTTGATAAAGTTTCTTTTGATTATGATAAACATGGTAAATCTTCACATAAGATTTGGAGAAAGTTTACATGTTACTTTTGTGGTTTGAATAAACATATTGTTTTGAGGTGTTGGAAGAAGTTATCCATATACAAGAGACTTTCAAAACAAAGGAGGCAGACAGCCAAAGGTCCATTGGACAAAGCAAACCAAGTTGTAAAGAAGATGCAATTGTTTTGCACTCATTGCCATAAGCAAGGTCATCTTGTAGACAAGTGTTGGACTTTGTATCCAGCAAGTCATCCACGACATTTGAAGAAGGTGGAAAGAGATATTGACAAAAATGGAAAAGAGGATTCCATAATTGATGCGGGTCAGGATGATTCACATGATGAGTGTTTCTGAAAGAAGCGCCATTGAAATGGTTTAGAAAGAGATGGTTAGATTTCTTAACCGATTAAAGCCTTGCATTTCTTTTGATGATTGATGCATTTCTCTTCTCTAGAATGCATATTTCATGAAGCAAGATGTTGGAAAAGTAGAGTTATGTTGACTCACTTAGATGCAGCAAAGATGGCAATTTATACATGTTATTGTTTGACATGAGAGATAGTTGTTTGAAGAGGCATGTTTTGTTGACTTATGTTTGGTCGATGACTCTGTACACCAAGATGTAAGAGTACATGGCAATGTTCACATGATGTGACATTTATTGCTTTAAAGGAGCAAAAGGAAGAGGTCATCAAGTTGTGTTTCTTGCATGATGTGTTTTTCAAGATTAATGGTTTTTTCTTGTGACAAGATGTCGCAGGATTTTTAAAGGTCCACCCTTGAGCGAGAGGCTCATGATTAGCCTTCATTCTTAAATCATGGCATGAGAAACATGTCAAACTAGAGGATGATGGAATAAAAAAGCAGAAAGAGGGACAAGATGCCAAAAATTTTGCAGCCAAAACAACAGCCATTGTAGACCATTTGATTTGTTGATGCCAAGAAGCGAAAGAGATAGTGAATGCATTATTCCAGACATGGAATTTGGAACCATGGAGGTAAAAATAATGGTCATTTATTTTCTTATTATTACTGATGTTGGAACTTATTGTTGTAGTTCACTCAAATGGGATTAACTTGGAAAAGTGGTTTCCAAGGAGAAGCTTTCATCGAATTCATATTTGTGCAAAGGAGGAACATGATTCTTAGTGGGAAGACCATTAGTTAGTTTTACAAGCACAAAGGGATCGATTTGGTACAAAAAGGTGTTTAATCAGTCAGAAAGCAACCAAAAAGTGTTGGATTAGGTTAGCAGCAAAATGAGGACATTGGTTGAAGTTCCAAGACATTTGCAAGGCAAGGTATGTCAGTGAATCCAAGTGGTTGTCATGGAGATTTTTTTTTCAAGTAGAATCAAGATGATGGAACTTGGGAAATAGAATATTATTCATCTCTCATCGAACAACCAGATTTTTTGGGTCCAAAAGCCTGTAAGTGGAAAGGAGTGATCAGAATATGGATTGGGGGCAAAATTTGCTAAAAATTAATAGTGCTAAGAATAGCTCCAAACCAGAATGACCAACTAGGCCTCATCGCGAGGAATCCGACGCACTTCATTTCACTCAAAAAAAAGTCAGTATGAGGAATATAGAGCCTGTTGTTCGTTTTCCTAAACAGTTAAAAAATGTAGAAAATGACAGAAAGGTGACATGGCAGCCTAGTCAACAAAAATCACTACAAGGAAAAGACCCTCTAGTGGATGTTTTTGAGGAACCCCTTATAAAAATAACCTAGATATCCGTTTGTAGCGGAGGTTGCTAGAGGAGGTTGGTGGGTGGAGGCTTTTACGGATGTTTTTTGTTAGGTGTGTTTCTCATCCTACACTGCACTGGTGCATTCAACTAGAAAAACATTGGTGCGTACTAAAAATTGGCAAACCAAGACATCGTGCTCTCCCTAAAAATCCTACTGGTGTGTCTAATTATTGTAGCGCACTGGTGCACTAGACATATTCAGCCCCGGTGCGTCATAAAAACTCGCGCAAAACTGAAACAGCCCAATGCGGTTGGAAGAAACCGCCTGGTGCGCCTCAAAAGCCCGCGCACCGGAATAGGGTTAAATAAAAAAAAATACTACAGCCAAAAATATGCATTTCACTTCTTCAATAATCTAGATCTCTCAAGCACTAGTGCGAATTTCCCTTATGTGAATCGCCCTGCCATCGGTGCTCCCATTGCATGCATTGTTGTTGTCCATTGCCCACCATCTCGATTTCGAATTTTGGAAAACGGTGGGCAAATTTAGCTTTGAAAATTCTACAACAAATATGCCTCCTTGACATCCAAAGGTACAAGTATTTTACTTATTATTAAACATTTTAGCAGATTAGTTTTGTAAAAATACTTAAAATTCACCATTTAAAAAAATATATATATTTTTTTCCCACGCGGTACACTCAAGTCATTCGGCTCGCACTGGTTCGTTGTGTTGCTTGTAAATTTACAGGGCGCACTGCAACTGGTGGTAAAGGTAACCGCACCGGTTCCAGTGTGGTACCGAAATGGCACACTATGGTTTTTTTAAAATACATAAATTGTGGTGCAATTGGTTAACCGACCGCACCGTTGACTATTTCCAAGTTCGAGAGGGTGGTGCACTGACCAACCCATGTGCCCCAGGGTGGATAGTTTGGTTAGTGCACCACCCTCCAAACACTGTTCCATAGTCAACGGTGCGGTCATGTAAACGACCGCACCGTTGACCATGTACTGATGTCATGTGGGTGGTGTGCTGACTAAACTATATGCCCTGGGGCGCATATTTTGGTCAGCGCAACGCCCTTCCGATACTGGTACATAGTCAACGGTGCAGTCGATTATACCACTGCATCGTTGACCGTGTAATGATGCCAGGATGGCGTGCACTAACGAAACTATCCGCCCTGAGGCAAGTAGTTTGGTCAGTGCACCGCCCTCCTGAATTTGTACATAGTCAACGATGCGATAGGTTAAACGATCGCACCGTTGACCATTAAATAATTTTTGGCAGTAAGTTGACATAATTATCTGCCCTGGGATGGATAGTTTTATCAATGCACCACTTGATAAAGTACAGTTCATATTGTGTGGTGCGCTGAAAATTTCCAAGCGCACCGCGAACGGTGCGCGATAAAAATAGACGCACCGGTACCGGTGCATGACTGTTTTTTTTTAGCACCGACTATTTTTTTTTCAAGAAAAAAAAAAATATATATATATATATACATGTCTCATTTAATAAAAAAAATGTATTTAATATGTGAATCATTCAGCGACGTCAAAGGAGAGAAGAGAAGGAACAACAGGAACATATGGCAGACCAGTATAATGTGGTGTGCCTGTAGGAGGAACAAGAGAGGGATAGAGTTATGTACCCTCACCCTATTACAGTAGCCACCCAGGCGCTCCTAAAGGACGTAGGCCTCCTCAAGTTCTATGAGGAGGCTACATCCCTGAAGGAACATAATGGGTTATTGCGACAACTTATCTTCAGGTGGAATGCCCACCGATAGGTTTTCCAGGTTGGTCCTAACCAGTGGTACATGCCCAATGAGGAAGACATGTATTTTATTACTGGCATATCAAGGAGAGGGCAGTATTTTCCCTCATTCCAAGAGGTCCCCGTCAGGTATGCAACAGGGAGTCATTTTTTGTACTCCCATAGATACATTCGCACCGATATACTGTCTCCTATAGATTTTTAGGTCTCTGGTGGTCAGTTACGTATTGCTTCGTTTTATGGAGAGGAGGTGAAGTTCCTCTCACTACTGATTTCGACCATTTCACACCATACCAGTGACGGGCGACACATTAGTTGCCCACTTTTATTTTATGTTGATTTTTTATTACAAGCACCACGACTTGTGAGGTGGTCTACGATTTTTTTGCGGAAGTTCTGTACAACTTTAGATAGATGTCGTGCTCAGGCACAAGGGAGGGTGAACTTCCCTTTTTCTTCAAACCTTTTTTTTTTTTTAGAGGTTTCCAAAGACGAGGCATACTTTTTTTCAGCATCCTCGTAAGTCGATACTACATGTATGGATGCAGATGTGGGGACATATGATGCCCAAGAGGGACGAGTCTGGCTTTTCCGCGAGGATATCTCATGATGCACTAGAGTTGCTATCTAGTGTTGATGAGAACACCTTCGTTATGGTCCCATGTTTGTATGCTGGTTTGGATTGGCAAGGGTCTGCCAACATCCTCTTCACAATTGATGAGCCGTCAGATGAGAAAGGTACTATTAGTGTTTTCTTTCAATTTATTTTAACACCTTCTTTAACTTGTTTTTCTTAATTTTTTTAATGAAATTGTTTAATTATTGTTGTGTAGATATATATATATATATATATATATATATATTGTAGATATTTGGTCATTTGATGGCGATGAGTTGCCACCACCACCAAATGATCCAGGTGTAGATCCTATCGACGATCGGGAGATGCTAGACGCGGAGGGTTAGGCCAGTGACAGACCTAGTCCTCATGATCATGCACAGGTACCGACAGGTCTGTGGCATAGGCCTGACACTAGATTTAGGATGGAGTTGGCCGACCAACTCTGTCGACTCATAGTGGAGGAGGGAGTCAGACTGGCCACTATCAGAGAGATACAGGTTGATGATAGGCTGACAGCAATATGGAGATGCATGCCACATGATATGTTGACCTTGATGCGGCATGTCGTTGGATCTACCAGCTTAGTGGCGCGATTGAGGAGGGTCGTTCGGCGTAGGCGTTGTGGAGATGTAATACATCTACAATCGAGAAATGACGTATCATCTGATGATCATGATCAGGGAAGTGATCATCGTTCACCTCGCACCGGAGATGAGCAGCCTACAACATCCAGCAGTCATGATCATGAGTACGCTGGACCATCCACGTCGAGTCATCGTGAGCAGCCTGCAAAATCCAATATTCATGATCATGAGCAGGCTGGACCATCCACGTCAAGTCATCACGAGCAACCTGCAGCATCCAACAGTCATGATCATGAGAAGGCTGGACCATCCACGTCAAGACATCATGAGCAGGGCGCAGTTGATCCTGATCAGCATGAGGCACCTCCAGATCAGCAGGCACGTGATGATCGACATCTATCTGAGCTTGTCGAGGCTGCAACATTGACTGAGCAGACCTCGATTAGTACTACTATTGATGTACTACCAGCTAATATTTGACATTTATATTACAGTTCTATATATATATATATTCCATGTATTTTGTGTTCATGTTGCAATTGTACTTAATATACATGTTGATGATCATTATGATATGTATATTGTTAGGTCAAGTTAGATATGTTCATTTAATGTGTAGCTTGCAGATAGATGTGTATGTGATAACATTTATTTGACATAAGATGTATATTTGATGTTTGTGTTGTGATGATGTTATACAATGCTTGTGTTTTGTTAGATGATCATGATCATGATGATTAGATGATGTTAGCGAATTTGAATGTGTTTTTTAGTCGAATATGATGTTTGTACGATGGTTATCATGATCTTCATGTTTATTTTTAATATTAAATCATGATATTTATTAAATATTATGTCGTGATTGTAATTGAAATTTTAATTTTAATTGTATGTAAAATTGTAAAATTGTAATTGTAATTGTATGTAAAATATTAGCAAAGTTTTAATTGTAATTGTAATATTTAATTTATTGTGAAATTATTGTAATTTTAATTGCAATTGTAATTGTGTGTGTATATATATATATATATATATATATATAATTGTAAATTGTAATTGTAATTGTAATTTTATGTAAAATTCTAAAATTGTAATTTTAATTGTATGTAAAATTCTAAAATTGTAATTGTAATTGAATGTGAAATTGTAAAATTGTAATTGTAATTGTATGTAAAATATTTGTAAAATAATTGTAACTGTAATTGTAATTGTATGTAAAATTCTAAAATTACAATTGTAAATATATTTGTAATTTTAATTTTAATTGTACTTGTATGTGAAATTGTAAAATTGTAATTCTAATTGTAATTTTAATTGTAATTGTATGTAAAATATTTGTAAAATTTTAATTGTATTAATGTGAAATGATTGTAATTGTAATTTTAATTGTAATTGTATATATGTAAAATTGTAAAATTGTAATTGTAATTGTATGTAAAATATTTGTAAAATTTTAATTGTATTAATGTGAAATGATCGTAATTGTAATTGTATGTAAAATTGTAAAATTGTAATTGTAATTGTATTGTGAAATTGTGAAATTGTAATTGTAATTGTATGTATTGTCATCATTCAATTTTATTAAAATTTTTAAATTTGTAAAATTGTAAAATTGTAAATTAATTGTCAATTTTGAACCATAACTACCTACCATAAATATTGTTAAATTACCATAATTGTAAAATTGTGAATTTGTATGAATATAAATAAGTGTAAAATTATAAATCTAGAATAATATGAATTTTTTGTAACATAATAAAGTTTAGAAAATAATGCAAATAAATTTATGTAATTTAGAATTATCATTATTTTATTATGATCTTACATACCAAAAAAAAAAAAACTTTATACAGTACGTCATTGTTTTCGAGATCAATATAATTGCAAATTATCAAGTGAAATGATTTTAACATTAACACAATGCAAATAACCAATTAATTCAAAATACATATTATAATGTTTCAAAAGAAAGAGTCTAAGTTATAAGGTAATTAAGTCATATTCTTTATAAAAACCCATCCTAAAAAGTATAAATGATGAAATAACACATGTACCATATCACTCTCGGTTCTCATGATCCTCTTCCAGCTCGCTTGGCATGATAACACTATTGTTCTCAAAAATATGTTTTGATCGAGGGTCATGTCTCAATACGAACCACCAATCCCTATCCAACACATCTGGGTAAAAAAACACTTGGTTGCAGTGTTTGGGGAAAACATAGGGATCCTTAGCTTCATCCCACATCTTTCTAGAGTTGATACATATCATCCTACTATCGCGATCTTCCTTTACATTATTCTGATCAAAGGTGTCCTACCACTTGCACCTAAAAATAACACATTGGAAAGAAGATAAATCCACTACAATGATCTCTTATATCTTTCTGATGTAACCTAATGTCCCTTGTACTAGGTTATGATCGCAGTGGCTAGATCGAATAGATTGATCGAACTCAACTTCCACTCCACAGTATTGTGTCATGTTTCCATCATCGACATTTTCTGTGCGAAAATGGTGTCTATATGCCCACATAGATGGGAACAAATGCACCTATAAAAAAGTTAAAAAAATCATAGTGCCATGTATCATAATAACCCAATAGTTAAAATATGAAATATAGATGTAACTACATTTCAAAGGTGCATTATTAAGTTTAAAATGTACATAAATAGATTATTACCAAGTGGGTGCACCCAATCCCTATGTTTAGAAAATCCTCTTTAGCACGCGGGTAACGACCGGTTGCACCGTATTTCTCTCTGACTTGGTCAAAAACCCAACTATTGGGGCATATTTTTGGCATATTTTCTTTTAAATGATTGGGATAAGGCGCATTTCTACCATTCAATCGTCTTAATTCTTTCCTGTCACTATCCCAAATCATCATCTTTTGTTCCTATAATGCAGCCTTTCTGTCGCTTCGGGATTGTAAAAAACAAATTTATTGATCACTTGAATTTATGCATTCGTTGATGAAATCAAACCTACATATAGTACATATGAGATCAATATATACATTATATCAAAGTTCAACATGAATATTTACTTTGTTTAAATTTGAAAATTTATAAGTTGCTTACTCTTTATCAAGTGCCTTTTTCCATTTGTTTGGAGCAACTCCCTTTCTCTTTTGTCTGCATCCCTTTCATCATCCCAAATAACCGCACCTGGTATGTTTTTTATTTGTTTGGTGTACTCACTAGAATAACAGAAAGACTCATACGATATATACCCCTCTGCCATAGGCCCCTCGGGTTTTTCCCTTTGTCAAACAAAACCTTTCAATTTCTTCATGTACCTCTGTAAGAAGAACATCCAATGAAAAGCAACCACCCCAACTAATTCAACCTCATCTACTAGGTGGATTAGAAGATGAACCTGCAAGTCCATGAAACTCGTCGACGGTTCCTTCTCAAACATACAAATAATCTCAAATATCTCTTGATGCCACCGTGGAATGCTAGCCACATGAATCCCCTTTGATGTGATCCAATGTAAAAATGCAGATAATTTAGATATGGAACGTCTTAGGTCTTGGGGGAATTTATGTTTCACACACCCACACACGAACAAAGGATAATGACACTGCAAAGTTATAAACACGTGCAAAGATATACAAAATTAGTTATGTTTAATGATCCCTACATGGGCTAAAATTTATTAATATAACAAATAATAAAATCATGCTTTTGAAATTATACGTACTCTTAGAAGATTCAAATGATCATGCGATTTCAACCCTAACAAATGGTCATCCATGGTGAAGCAGTGTCCTAGTGAAGACACGTATGAATATGGCACCCTCATACCCATTATAACTTCCTTTGCCAAAGAAAGATCATATTTTTTTTAAATCCATGGGACATCACCTTCTTTGAAATACCATGAATTAGATGTACCAGCACCTGCCTCTGATCTTGTACTTTCTAATCGTATTCGCCAATGTTTCTTTTTAGTTTTTGAAGTAATAAGATCTTTCCCAAAAACAAATGTGTCACTTTGTTTCGATGATATGTGCCTCCATAAAGAAGATGAAACATTATTAAATATATGCATGGGATATAATAAGTGGGTAATCTTAATATGCTCCAAATATGGGAGGTTATAAAAGATAAATTTCCTTTTCATCCCAATGGGAAATTTCTCAACATAGATGTCAAAGAATTATGGATCATCTAACATATGCTCCCCATTTGAATCGAACATTTCTATGAACTCCTTCTCCTTCTCTCTCTCATATGCTCTAATCCATTCAGCTGGTGTCGTTATTGGAGGCCTTTGGGTTCTCTCTCGTTTACCATTGAAAGCGGATTCCGCTCTTCTGTAAGGGTGTTATTCTGGGAGAAATACCCTGGAGAAGTCATACACTGGCTTTTGTAGGTCGTTGGACCATCTAGCTTTCAAAAAAGATCCACAACATTTACATCCAAAATACCCTTTTGTTACAAGACTTGCAAGATTATTGTATATAATATATATGCATGGCACATTAAAGAATATCATGAAGATCAGAACAATTACAACTAATTAAATAACTAATATGCGAAAGAATATGGTTACGTATATAAACAAATCAATAAACATGTAATTTACCAGAGCAAACTCCTAAGCCTAGATAATCATATGTCATGTAAACACATGTGCCATACAATGTAAAACTCCTCTCTGTTGTGATGGGTTTTGATACATCGTATACATTTATCCCATCCCATAATTCCTTCAATTCATCTACCAATGGTTGTAAGTAGACATCCATATTCTTCACTTGTCTTCTACTAGGGACTATGAGAGCCAACATAAGATGCTAATTCTTCGCGGACAACCATGGGGGGATATTTTTATTGATCACTAATACATGTCAAACATAATAGTTGGTGTTCAGGAGGGAATATGGGTTGACGCCATCCATGGTTATGCTGAGTTTTAGACTTTGTACTTCATCCTTGAATTTTTCTGGCCATGTATCCTCTATATGCTTCATGGCTATTGAATATTTTGGGATTCACATAACTCCCAACTCACTTATGTGTGAGGCATGCCATCCCTGCAACATAGCTAATTCTTTGCAACAAAATATCCTTTGAATCCTTTGGATTATAGGCATTTGCCTCAATATCTTAAAAGGACGACCATGTGATTTACCATTTTTTTATTTATCATACCTGTCCTGCCCACATTTCGGATATATCTGTTTGTCAGCATATTCTTCTCTATATAGAATGCAATCATTTGGACATGCATGATATGATATGTACTCAATACCCAAAATTTTCAACAATTTCTTTGCCTCTTCGTAGCTACCGGGCAAGACATTATCACTCAGAAGAACATTATCTTTGAATAACCTGTAGTTGGTGATCATGGACAATATTAAATGTACATTAATGCCGATATAATTATTAACTTTCATAAAATTGACCATTTGTAATGTCCATGGTGTGATTATATTTCTCAAAATATAAGGGAGGACTTTATGGTAACTTACTCAAAAGTTTCGAGAAACATGCATTTGACAAGCCAAAATTTGCTTTCAAGTTGTACAGTAACATCATTGTCCCCAACTGGGTAGACTTTGACTGACTGCCAGTGATCAGGAGATCAAGTCTCTTGTAGAAAAATGCTCAAAAATGAAGTTGCTCAGAATTGGTCCGAACTAGATCGACTGGAAAGAGCTCGGAAAAACGATCCTGTAGACGTGAACGACACTGAAAACCAACGCCATATGAGAAAGTTATTCAGCTTTGAATTTTCTCAATTTCAGTTAAAAAATGGCCAAAATTTGACTTTATAAAAAAATATTTTTATTTAAAAAAAAATATTCCACGGAATATTCTAGGAATATTTCATGGAATATTCCACATAATATTCTGCAGAATATTCCGCAGGCAGCCAATGAAAGGGCGCCACGTGGCCAGCCCGGAGGCCGCCACATGGCCCCAAGGTCAAATGGAATTGGTTTTATAAAATTTGTTATGGCGCGGCAGGATTCAAATGCGGGTCAGGGCGGAGCCAACCGGGTGGCCTGACCACTGGGCCAACGGTTGTTCTTGTTAAAACATGGCAATGAAGTTATATTTAAATTTTACATTATATATGGCGCGCATTTCTGTTGGGTCGTGGTCCCGTGGACCGGCGCTTGGTGCGGAATTCAATTTAATATGCGGTTAAAACCTTAGTCCATGTCGCGTTCAACTCCAAGTTATTCAATGCCTCCTGTTCGGTGCGGTCACGAGGGGCTTATCCGCCAGCACCTCATATTAGGCGGCATTTTTGGCGGTTCCCCAAAGTTAGTGCCAATCTCCATTTTTAACTGGAGTTAACTCCAGTTCTCCACATTTAGTGGAGTTTTTCTAGGTGACACTGGGCAAACTTCAGTTAGCCATAACTTTGGCTAGGGAAGTCCATTTGGGGCGAAATTGTTTTTGATTTTGGGGTATTGAAGCATTATGGAGCTATTGGGACAAGTTGCAGAGCCAATAGAGTGCTCTATCAGTGATTTTATCAGCGATTTTGGTTGTGGTGCCACCAAGGCCTAGTGAAAGATCAGCTGTGTTGGACTATACTCATCAATTGGAGGTGAATGAATAGTCTATTTATACTGATTTCAATCCTCTGTTTCAGAATTTGTAGCTAATTTTTCCTTTTGAGGCTTTCTACACAGTGTAATTCTTAATTTGAGCATTAATGAAAGAGGGAAAAGCCTAATTAGAGGCTTTTAGACCCAGCAGAGGTAGCCCAAGAGAGGGGTGAACTGCTTAAACAAATTCTTATTGTTATGCTGTGCATTTTTGCTATTATATTTTAGATTTTGCTTCATTAAACAGTAACTTTTCATAAGTACACTTTTCCCAATCAGACTTATACAGTGAACACAACTCATTAGTTTCACTTCAAACCACATTACTTCCTTTGCAAAATACTTGAACTTGCTTATTCACACATAAAATTTTGATTAATGAATACTTTGCACATAAACAAATACTTTAATTGATCAGATCTATTTAAGTGTTTACATTATATTTCTTTAGGCAGAGCCAGTATGTGGGCCAGAAGCTTTTGGTTTTATCCTTTCTAGTAAAGGTGAAATAACCAGTAAAAGCCCCCACTGTCAATCTCTATATAAGAAATACTTTGTTCACACAATTTTAGATCAGCCAGGTCCAATGAGAGGGGTGGTGGAAGCAAATTTAAGAATTTCGAAAAAGGTGTCAGCGACGTGAACATCATCCCCTAGTTGATCATCGTTCTGGAATGCATCTAACAACATTGTTTCCATGGCAGTATTATCCCTTAAGTAATCATCCATACCAAACTCTATTTGATTGCATCCATTTCCAGCTTGTGAATAACTACTATTGTTGTAGTCATTCCTAATTGTTGAATCTGGACGTAGTGGGAATTGAATAGATGGTCAATTCAACCATTCTTGGTATCGTTCCTCTTTGATTTTTTCTCTTAATTCAGCGTTTTCTCGATTTGACATTGTCGTGGGGTGCAATGGAAGATGGTAGGTAGGTCGCTCATCATCACTAGAATCCTAATAATTTCAATAAATATATTTGAACATGATTAGTACAAAATCTATGATATCAATTAGTAAGCATGTTGACAAAGCATGATTAATTGGTTTGACGTTGAAATAATTACATTAAGATACCAAACAATTATTATTACCATCATTGTCCCAGGATTGTGGCTAGAAGATGAAATATTGTTACAATTGGCGGGGTGAAGTGGTTGTCCATTTTCATCTACCAAATGTTCCTTGTGGTATGTTACTCCTGATAAGAGCTTCCGACGTTTTGGAGGTGTTTGAATATTTTGTGCATCTCAACTCGATTATGAATTTGCATGAACTTGCAAATTTGTATACATTATAAATTTTATTAAGCTGATTGAAATGGATAAAAAACATAAATTCAATTAGATAATGAAAATATAAATAAAATCTGAAGTAAATATTACGTCTCGAGATAGATAGGGAGAACTCTGCGATGGACTTTGAGAAATATTATGGAACCAACTAGATTTTGAAGAATTTTCCATTCAATATAATTATGATATTTCTCCCTACATTTGAGCAAAATCAACAATAAATTTTGGTGTACACACCTAAAAGTAATTTCGGTGCCTTAAAAATGGACTTATTGTTATCGGTGCTAATGTACAGATAACCACACCAGTGCATTTTAGTTACTGTGCACTGATGCAGTGTTATTAATTGACGCACCAGACCCGAATAGTCGCAAATAAAAAAAAACTACAACTATAGTTTTTTAAAGTGAACAAAAAAGTGGTAAATTGAAAAATGAACGGCAAAATATTTTCAAAAAATCTAATTTCATAAAACAATTCTTTAAATAGTAAACACATTTCATTATTTCATTATTTTTGCAAAAATTTGCAGGGAGAGATTTGCACGAGACTCTCCCTAGAGCAAGAGAGCACGAGAGCACTGCCGAACAATGAAATACATTCGAATGGAACTATTCAGACAATCAAAATTCCAAACCTCTGGTGATTCAAACCCTGTAGCATAGAATTTGAAACCATATGGTGATTAAATTTTCTTGTTATTTTTACATTTTCTGCTATAAGTAAAAAATTTAAATTTACAGTTCATTTTCAGATAAAAACAAAAAAACGAAAAAAAAAAACAAAAAAATCCATTTTACGCTAAACCCTTGATTTTTTTTGTTTTTGCCCTTGCTTTTTCATGTTTCTATGATTTCAGAATTAGGGCTTTTCATTTTATATTTATAAGGTTTGTATTGCTATATATATGTCTATGACATATAACCCACGGGATGACTTGCATAATTGGATCCCAATCCGTGTCAGCCCTTGCGTGAATTTAAAAAAAACATAATTTTTTTTAATCAGTGCGCCATGTGTAAACTAGCGCACCAGTGTGATGTGTTATTACAAGGCACCGCACACGTACTGTTTGATAAAAAATTTAAAAATAGTTTTTTTTAATCTATGCGCCATATGTAAAAGAGGGCATCGATGTGCTATTTCATTACAGTGCACCGCGCACATACTGTTTGACGAAAACATTTTTTATTTATTTTATATCTGTATTAATCGGTGCGTTGTTTAACATATAATGCACCAGGTCTCCTTGTTGACAAAGAGCATCGTACGGTGGTCCCCTGTTTTCGCAGTGCGTTTATAAGAATATGTCGCACCGCCCCATCCATGACATCATATGCTACAAAAACTAACACTAGAGAAATTTTATTAATTTTTCTATGTTAATCGGTGCGCTGGTTAACATATAACGCACTAGTGCTCCTTGTTGACATAGAGCACCATAAGATGTTTCTACTGTTTTGGCGGTGTGTTTATAAGAACACGTCGCACCAACATTGGTGTGTACATCATTAAAGGCACACTAGTTTCTTGATATATATTTTTTTTACCTAAAAAGTTTATGATTTATTTATAAAATATATTAATGAATGGTATGGTACAAGTTTTATATTGATAAAGAAATAGAATACAAGAGATCAAGTAACAAAAATATTGATAGCACATCAAGAAAAGCAAAAAAGGCAAGTTCTTTGTAAATTATTTACAAAAATTATTATTTTTGAACTATATGTAAGTTTAAATAATATGTATTGTTTACTGTGTATCATGCAAAGCCACAAAATGACGAAGCTCGATAATATTATTTCTGATCTAGGACCAAAAGAGCGTAAAATCTTGATGGAAAAATTGTAAAAGGATGAATTAGGTGAATGAAAAAAAACTATCGATCTAATATGAGTTTATTTTTTTAATTTTCATTAATAATATACTTAAAAATATTAGATAACATGTTTCAAACAATCTATTAATTCACATACATTTAATGTATACAGAGACCAACAACTCAGAAAATGAATGTTGTTCTAAGAAAAAAAAAAAAAAAGACCATGCAAATGAAAATGAATTTCTCCTTAGCTCATTTGGAGTGGTGTTGGAGGTTAACGAAAAGAGGGGAATCTTTTACAAAACTTTGAGGGATCTAGTGGAACGAATGTATAGATGTTATTTCCACTTACGATACAAAAATCAATCCAATGATTCCAAGAATCAAATTTTATCTAAACTACAGAAAGTGTTTCCAAAGAATTGGTCAATGAGACATGTCATACTTTTAATAGCAAAAACGTACAATAACAAAAAATGAGGAATGAAAAAGTAATATTCCTTTAAATGTTTTTCTATAATTATATGTATATATTACTGGAAATAAATCATTTATAAATATCAATTTTGTTATATTTACTTTTCATATATCTATAAAAATTAAATAGTTTATTGTCATGTTACATTTTCAGGAAGATTATGAAAACCTCAAAGGATGAACGAGCTGATATCAGAAATATGCCAGTAGGAATGTCCAAAATGGTGTACAAGGAGATGGTCAAAGAAATGGACGTAATTGCATTGCATGATGAGCCATCTCAACAACAACGCGCTTCAAATGTAATATGTAATCATTGAATTTTTCGATTAGGTACAATAAATAAACAATTTAGTATTAAATATTATTTTTCATAAATTTTCTTGCAGAAAATAAAATAAAATGGAACCCATTCAGCACATAAAACAGGACAACAAGGAAGAAAAAGGTTGATATCTAAGTTTGTGAGTAATTGTTACTTCCTTATAATAACTTAACTAGATTTCATTTTTTTATATTTTAAGTTGTTTTACAACAATCATCATTGAATGTCTTCAAACGGATGCTAAGATACAAAGAAGAACCATGAGACGAATTGATTAACATTGGGTTAAATATGGGTTGTCAGTATATGTTGGCATATCAGAAATTAATTTTCGAAATTGTAAGCATCTATTGATCTTGTTTTACTTAGCTCCGTCTATAATTGAATAAAAAAAATAAAAAAATAATATTAAATATATGATTTTTTATGGGGTATAAAACTTGCAGTAAACAAAGTATGGAATTGTGCCAACAAATGAAATCTTGAAATATGGCATGAAATTTGGTTTTGAAAGAATCTGTATAGTTCATGAGTCAATTGTTGTTATGGTACGTCATTCATTTTCGATTTACATTGATGGATATTATTTAATATTTCAATTTTCATTATTCTTACCAATGTATATACACTCATTACAATTTATTTTTATGTTTGTAGATGGAAGGTGAAGAAGAAGAAAACAATCAACACCGTGAACAAAACATTCCTGAAAATAACCCAAGTCATGGAAGTAGCTCGAGCAGTGACAACAGTTCAAGTGAAGAATGATGATCATTATGTTTGGATATCAAAGTAAGACATTGTATTCTTTGAAATATTTGTCTGTGAAATCATATATTTTGTTTAATGTAATGGACATAGTGTCCCAATTTAAAGAAAAAGGGATACCAATAACTGTCCCATTTTGTATGACAAAGAGTGGCTTATATATATATATATATATATAAGAAAATACGTTTTAATTTATTCTAATGCGTTCTCAATTATTACTGTGAAATGTAACACCACTGATTAGATATATGGATGATTAAATATTATAATGAAGAGATGTGAAATATGATGATATGATATAACAAATTAATCCAAACATCACATTCAAATGCATTAATAAAAATTTAATTCATATGAATACTGTTATAAGATATGTGTCATCTTTTGATGAATAATGAATTTTAAAAAATCACAATAATTATGATATGATATAACAAATAAATCCAAACATCACATTCAAATGCACTAATAAAAATTTAATTGATATGAATATTGTTATAAGATATGTGTCGACTTTGGATGAATAATGAATTTTTAAAAATCACAATAATTGCATTGTCACAGGTCGATGTTTCTAAAAAATAAAAAACGAACACTGTGCATGTAAGTTATTGTGCACCGGTGTGTTTGTATTCTAATGCGCACCGGTGCGTTTCTAGGACCTATGGGCACCACACAAATACCAATACCAATTATAACTCTCGGTGTGTTTTTGCAATATTGTGCACTGATGCGTTTATGTGAGACTGCTCACCAGTGCGTTTCTACGACCTATGGGCACCGCACAAATACCAATACCAATTAGAATGATCGGTGTGTTTGTGTGATATTGCACGTCGGTGCGTTTGTATAATACTACACATCGTTGCGTTGATACGACCTATGGGCACCACACAAATCCCAATACCAATTAGAACGATTGGTGTGTTTGTGTGATACTACGCGTCGATGTGTTTGTATAATACTACGCACCGGTGTGTTGATACGACCTATGGGCACCGCACAAATCCTAATACCAATTAGAACGACCCGGTGTATTGTATCACCTACAGTGTGTCCGATGTGGTTTTAGACCTTAATGGCCCGGTGCATGCACCTTCGACTGCCCTAGGGTGAATGTTGGCCTGACACGCACCGGGATGTTTCTAAATGCCTCGGGGCATCTTATATTTGTTTTCTGTCCCGATGCTTGGTAGGTTTGCAGTACCGGTGCATTCACTCTAAAACGCACCGGTGCGTTGACACCTGATTGGTGCATCGGTGAGAAAAACATCTGTAATAACCTCCGACCGCCCAATTTTTTTTAGTTGTGTTGAAATTTTGTTAGAAGCTCCGCCAAAACCTCCGTTACCGAAAACGGATGTTGTAGAAAATATTTTTTTGACAATTTTGACCAATTTTATAACACTAAAAAAACTTCGTTATAACCTCTACTAGAGGGTCTTCTCCTTGTAGTGAAGAGAATATTCTGGGAATATTCCTTCATTTTCTCCCAATGACATTGCCAAGTGTTAATCAGTGGTTGGATGATGTGTGGGCGATTTGTCACATTTTTATTGGTTTAATTTTAAGTGAATGGGAAGAGGACATGTGGCAAGCTCGGAGGCCGCCATGTTCCCCCCCTCCAAGGCTGAATTTGGTTAAGTGTCTAGGTCAAATTTCATTAAAATTTCATGTGGAAATTTGTGGGCGAAGGTTGGGCTCGAACCCACGACCTCCCCCACACAAACACCATACGTTACCACTTTCTCTATGCATTACACCTTATCATGTATGGGGCGCCATGCTTATTTAAATTTTGGTTTGAATTCGGGCAGAGGAAAAAAGGAGCTAGCCCCTTACCATTGGACCACGCCCTAGAACCGTGGCATAGATTTATTGTATTGGCATGGAGTTTAAGTGCTAAACAGGTTTTAATTAACCTTAAACCAAAGGATTAAGTGCTAATCTGAATTATAATTTGGATTTTTGTTAATTGCGCTTAGAGCGCTAAACATCTGTTAATTGCGCTTAAACATTTAATTAAACTTGATGTTGACTTGGAGGAGAATTTGGTGGGTCCGCTATTTTTGGTGCCACTCCACATTTGTCAGACTTAACTGGAGTTTCTCTAGGTTTGGAGGAGTTTTCATAGGGAAAACTAAAGAAGCCATAACTTTGGCATTTGTCGGCCAATTTTGGCTCATAAAGAGTCATTCCTAGATGATTTGGATGCTTTGAGCATGAAGGTGGATGTTGCAGAGGCGTTGGAGCACTTTTGTAAGTGATTTTTCCACTTTGAATATTAAATAATCCAGGGACACTAAGAGAGGAGGTCATGCCTAGATCATATGAAGACCATTTTCAGAGCTTGAAGAGTCTATTTTGAGTTTTTTGGGTCTTCTGTGTAGAAATTTGAATAACTGTTAAATTATTCACCAATATTATCCTGATCACACACTATTTGAGCTTCATGCATAATACATAACCTCTTCTACCATTGATCATTAACTGCGGAAATATAAACAATCGCATGCGCACATTAAAACCATAAACAATCACACATATAAACACAGTATTTATGGGAAAGCTTAAAGCTGAAAACCCCCAACTATCTGTATATTATAATGATATAGATCATGTAACAGTCATTGTACAAACTCCTCACAAGCTCTCAGTACAATCCCCAATTGTTACACACTACACAAGCTCAGATCTAGCAAAACACATGCTCCAATCTGCTCCACCTGTTAGCCTGCCTCTACTATGCAATCCAAGATGAATAATGGCCCAATATGAGTTTGAATCCCTCTGGTATGCACTGCGCAATCCTCCTTGGCATCTCCATCAATGTGTGGTGCAAAATCATGCACCAGTATAGTCACAACTGATAGTCACACTTGCTCTTTCACCTACCTCTTCACTGGTCTCCACTGAAACTGTCCATGCATTGTAGTAAAATGATGTATTCTTCAGTTGATTAATGAGTTGATAATTAGTGAATTAATTAATAATTAATTCACACCACTCTCACTTGTGTATCAATCAGTTAGACTAGATACAACTAGCTCAACTATGTCTAACTGAGTTAAACTGAACACAACTCCATTAACTCCTCAATCAACCCACCACAAACTCACACTGAAGTTCTAACTCGAAGTCTCCATGCACAGCTCCACCAAACCTCAGAATGCTGTATTCCTTCACAATGTGATGTGCCACATCTTTGCACTTAACTGAAGTGCTCCAAGAGAATAAGATAATGTTTAGAGTCCAAATATTATTAAGAGCTAATAATATTCGACATATCTATTTTTAGACTGGAAATTTAAAAATAGATTCCGCCCAATATGTTTAAAAATAGAAGTCCATATATTTTTCCAACTTTACCAACCATCCACAAATATCATCTTGCAACTCATAGAATATGATCGACATGTCTAAAAATAGACATAGTCTAAAAATAGACTTTGCGCCAAAAATAGCCTATGGGCCCACTTAGTGAAGGCGACACTTTTCACTAAGCTCATCATCTTGTTGAATCTCAACACTCCCTCTCAACAAGATAGGGATTATTCAAACCCTATCCCGCCTCTATGGTATTCGAATTTGCTCCCGGGTGAGCGCCTTCATCAAGATATTAGCATCCTGATCCTCCGTGGGAATGTATGAAAGTAACATGATCTTCCGCCGCACACAATCTATGATATGATGATACCAGATGTCAATGTGTTTAGATCTATCATGAAATACTGGATTAACCGAGAGTTTGATGAAACTCCGATTATCACAATAAATCACAGTAGGATCCAAGTGTGAATCGAACAACCCGACCAGGATCTTCCTCATCCATATAGCCTCACATGCAGCCAAAATTGCTGCCATATACTCGGCCTTGCTGAACTGAGTGCCACGGATCTCTGCTTCCTGCTGTACCAAGAAACTACCGTCGAGCCGAAATCAAAACTTCCGTATGTGCGCAATGTCCATAAATTTCACTAATTCGCATCCGCAGCTACACGCCCACCCTCATCCGACTGTCCGTACCACAATCCATAGACCCCATGTGCAACTTCATCTCAATATCAATACATGCTTTCCTGCCTTCCAGAAGAGCTTGGTAGGCTTAACCATAGCTTGTGAAAGCTAGTTAACAGCATAGCATATATAGGGTCATGTATTGACCAGATACATAAGCGACCCCACCAATTGTCGATAAACAGTGGCATCCACTACCTCCGCTGAAATAGCATCCTCCTTCCTCCAACCTCCAGGAAGAAGAGTATCAACAAGCTTACATCCATGCATGTTGAACTTCTCTAGTATCTCCCGGGCATACTTACCATGAGAAACAAACATTCCATCACTACGCTGCCAAATTTCCAATCCCATGAAATAATGAAGGAGGCCCAAGTCCTCATCTCAAACTCTCTAGCAATATCCTCCTTGCATGAAAATATCAACAGCTCATCACCCGTCAAAATCAGATCATCTACATAAAGTACAATGATCAGCAACTTCCCCTCCACCACAATCCGGTATAGGTTGTTGTTATCCTCACTCTCGGGAGAATCCAAGTCCCAGGAATAACCCATTTCATCTGGTAGGTACTACGCACCAGGTTGGTTTCAACCAATACACAAAGACTTCCTTGAACTCGCACACACATGCGACTCGCTGTTGAAGATCTTGAAACCTTCGGGCTGCTCTATGTACACCTCCTCCTCAATGACTCCATTGAGGAATGCAGTCTTCACATCCATCCGATGAATGTGCCACCCCATCTGCGCTGAGAGAGCAAGAATCGTCTGTATGGAAGAATACCTTGCGACAGGTGCAAAGGTCTCCTCATAATCGATCCCCTCTATCTGTGAGAAGCCTCAGGCAACAAATCTTGCCTTGTACTTCTCCACACTCCCATCAGCTGCCTGCTTCACTTTGTAGATCCATCTTGAACCCACCACTGATTTCCCCTCCGGCCTTGGGACAATCTCCCATGCACTGTTTCTGACAATCGAATCATACTCTTCCACCATGGCATCTACCCATGCGGGGTCCTCCACAGCTTCCTCGAAAGAGGATGGCTTCGTCACGATACACTTGCTCACAAGAGCCATGTATCCAGTATACCGGTCAGGTGACTGTCTCTGTTTGTGTTGTGCTGTAGGTGGTCCTACAACCTTCTCTGCATCTTGAGCCAGTCGCTCAGCTTCTGTAGTGCGCTTCCGCCCTCTGATGGTTGGCGCTGCATGAGTGGTCTCTTCCACTCTATGAACCTCATCTTGTGGCTGATCCACATCCTGAGACTCATCCTTAGGAACTAATAGCTCCTCATCTGCATGCAAGTGTGGCTCCCTCTCAAGTGAACACTTCATGGCTTTCTCCTCCTGAAATTTGATATCCCATCGCACAACAGTCTTGCGACTGTCTGGAAAATACACACGATAGTTGTGGGGCGTATTAGTGTACCCCACAAATATCCCAACCTCTACAGTCGGCTCCAGCTTCTTCCTGGCATCCTTCGTCACATGAATGTAAACAAGTGAACCAAAAATCCTCAAATGGGCAATATCAGGCTTCTTACCAGAAAATGCCTCCTCGGGTGTACTCATGCCAAGTATCTTGTGAGGACAACGGTTCTGCACATATACTACAGTATTGCATGCCTCCGCCCACAAGTGAATGGGTAGGCCCTAATCATGCAACATCACCCGTGCAACACCCACGATCGTTCTGTTCTTCTGCTCAGCAACCCTGTTCTGCTGTGGGTTATGAGGTGCTATGAGCTCTCTTCAAATTCCTTCTGTGCTGCAAAAGTCCTTGAATTCGCCAGATATGAATTCACCACCATTGTCACTCCTAAGAGCCTTCACATGCTTCCCTGATTCTTTCTCAACCAGCGCCTTGAACTCACAGAACTTTGAGTATGTCTCGCTCTTCTTCTGCATGAAGAAGATCCAGAACTTCCGAGAAAAATCATCAAAAAAGATCACATAGTACCTGTGCTTTGCTGTCGAAGCTACTGAGAAAGGTCCACACACGTCTGTGTGAATTCTCTCAAGGATCGTCGTGGCGTGACTATCCTTCTCGTGAAAGGTGGCTTTCAAAATTTTTCCCAAGGTACATCCTCTTCGATCGATTCCATCGCGCAAGAGCTCCTTAGGAACTTCAAGAGAAATCTACTGTAGTATTCTTCTGTACCTCTGCGAGAAGGTACTCAATCTCCTAAGGCCACAAACTGCCATCATTCGCTGATCATATCTCAACCTAGTATTCATAAATTGAGCCTACTTTTTTGTCAATCCGTGTTGTAAACTCATTGGCGGAAGGCAACCAGTATGTGTTTTAAGTAATCTCTTCCTTACTTCGTTGTGTTTAGTGTTTTATGATGTTTTTAAGCCTATAGTTTTATTCAGCAAGGAAAAGAACTATACAACCGGGAAACTATTGGTCAAAACAGAGTGAAGCCTAAACTATGATGGTAAATAAATGCAAATGCTGAAACAAAACAGAGTTTAACTATGACTAGCAACCAACAAATACAAAGCTTGATAATGACTCTATTGTAAACTCACAACATGAAATTGAAATGGACCTGAGAAAATGAACAAGCTAAGTTTAAATGAAATTTTCTCCTAAATAAACAATCAACTCACAATATTACAAAAATCTAAATTATCCTATGATGCTGAAGTTATTCTATTCTGCAACTTGACTTATCACTACTAAGCCTTATTCAGAAATTTAGAGATTTTCTAGAATACTGTTTGGGAAAAAGGCTATTGGTGAATTTGTAAAAGATTTGCAGAATAATCAAAGCCTTAAACTGATATTACTGACCTCTGTTCATGTGATGATATATTAATAAAAATTCAGAACAAAAGTAAGTTGTGAATAATGAAGGCCGAGAGACTAATTTTGAAAACTAGAACTACTTAAAATACAATGGATAACATCAAGCTAGAACGCTATCTATCAATATTAAAGGACAATGATTACAACTAAATTAGAATGTCATTAATCTACTTGAAACAAAATGAACTAAAACTAAACTAAAGAAATTCATTATCAAACTGAAAATGAAATAACAGAACTGAACCACATGCATTCTAACTCCGGAGTATTAAACCACAGTGCAACTAACTGTAATATGTAATGTAAATGAACGTGGAAAACATGAAGTTGATAAAACTATTGAAATTGGAAATTGAAAACGAAATCAAGCTAACGCTACTTATCTAAATCATCTGAATGAGCCTTTAGCGTAGGCTCTCACCCAACATTAGTCGGTATGCATGGGAACTTTACCCTACCGTGCACCAAAATGATACCGCTTCCATTAAAGGAGAAAAATAACGGGAAAACAGAGTATTCACTAGTTTTGAAATTTAGCAGCAAAAGCCAAATTATAATCAAGATCTAACCAGCGTTGCTTGGTCTCCCAAGTCATATTTATAATAAAATTACATAACAGAACTTGAGATAATGAAGGATTATTGTCTTTCCCATTCCTATTTGAATTAAAACTCTTATTGAAGGCTGCGTACTTTTGCTGTAGACAGCTGGACTGAGACAGTCCTACTAGAAGTCTGCTTTCTTAAATATGTTCCCACGTATCAAAACCATACACAGAATTCGTTTCTTCCTTCATGGTGAGCAACGAACCATGTAGACATGACGTGGAGTATGCCCATATGCGGTTTTCCTTCAGACGACACCTGGAACCCACTCAAACTGTAAAACAGCTGCGGAATTCGGGATCAGCTACGGAATGCGCGGTCAGCTACGGAATGCCTGTATTCTGTAGCTATTTTGCAGAAAATTGTTAAAATAGCAAAAATCATGAAAATACAATATGTTAATCGATTTCATGTAACCTTTAAGCAATCCTAATCATTCTTCATTGATTTTAGGCTTATGAAGTGATAAAATAATGATGAAATGAAGTGAAGGTTTGTAAAAGAGAAGGCAATTCTAAGGCTCAACATACCCCCACTGCAAGACTATTGCATGTCCTCATGCAATTTCATCAAAATTTATTCCATATGCTCTAAAACCTCTGTTAGAACATTCAACCTTATCCTTCTGCTTCTTTTGGCCTTAATCTATTTTCTAATCTCTGTTAACTTTTCAGAGATTAGTCCTTCATCTTCCTTTTGTAGTGGAGTGTCAAGTTTATTTTCAATATCCATGTCAGTTTCTCTTCTTCTGCTCCATCAAAAGATTTGACAAAAGATTTTGTAATCTCCTTATGGAAGCCATCAAATTTCTCTATAAAATTTAACCTCCTTGACTTGTGGATATCCTTCAAAATACTTGATTTCAACTGATTCTGTCCTGACAATTAGCCACATTCCTCCTTTGTGCAGATTATCTTCCTTTCAGAATTACTTTTCTATGCTTGAAGTTAGATTGACTACAGAGTCTAATACTTTATTTTGAAACTGTATCTCTATGTCTGAAGATGGATTAGTTGAAGAATGATGCTTCACCCTTAGAATTACCTTTCTGCACTTAGAGATGGATTGGCTGCAAAGTGTAATGGAAGTGAATGGATGGAGGTAATTAAGCTATAGGGGAAAATGAAGTGGCTATGGATCTGATGGAGGGTTTATGATGACCTTGTGGTGAAATATGGAATGTTGGATAAGGGATATGGCCAAGATATGTTAATCAATTCGAATGATAGGTTGTTTTAGGAAACATATGATTATACACATTATATCTATTTCATGTTTTGACTTTTTTGCTATTAAAATAATTTTCACAATTTACCTCAGAATTTTGACCTTGTTAATTGTTGTGCTTGATGTTGTTCCTTTGGTCCTCTTTGAGCATGTTGGTCTTCAAAACAGAATCCTTCAATTTCCTGTAATCATCATCTCTTTGTAGGCTGTACAATTATGTTAGAACTGCTAAATAAGATGTGGCTGCAACATGCAATCTGTAAGAAGAAATGAAGTATGAATATGGAAGATGGATGTGAAATGTGATGGAGTGAAAGTGGAATAGGACTTGTGAAATGAAATGAAAATGGCGTGAGATGAAATGAAAATGGCGTGAGATGCAGTGAAAATGGAGTGAGATGGAGTGGAATTGTAGAATGAAATGAATTTTGGAATTTCTCTCAAATGGTACATCAGACTTCCCTGAAATTTTTTGAGGTTGTTACCAATATTATTATGCATCTTCTGACGAAAAATCTCTGCCATTGGTTACACGGATCTCCCGGAAGATGAGGAATGGCTGTAGGTGAAAGTGGCCAATTTCTTGAAAAATACAAACTGAAATTTTCTGAAATTTTCTGTGTTTATTCACCCTTCCTCAATGCATTTTCCATAAAAATTTCAAGACCAGCGGATGCACGGTTTGAAAGTTATGATAAAATCAATTTCTGCCCTGTTTCACCCTTCATTTTGCCCAATGTTGCAACCAAAAAGTACGCCACGAACTCATTTTAAGACCAAATTGAGTGATTCCAAAGGGAAACTGTGTATTTTTACCTTTTCTACCGTCACATGCTTCCAAAATTTCATTTTGATGAAGAAAAGGCGCTGCTGTGCAAAAATACTCAAATCTGTCCTATTCTGTCCATAATGCTGAAAATTGAAAATCTGCCTGGAAAACCCTTCTGAATTGCCCTTGAAAATTGCTTTTTTCCAAATTATGTCCACGCCATACTCAATTTATCATATTCTGAGAAAACCCAGAAGCTCAGAATTTTTTATTTCTGCTCCAATCTCTTGCAATACTTGCACCAAAACTGCCTCTGGAAAAAGTTGCAAAAAAAACAAGAACAGGCTGCTACAACAATAGCTGCAGAAACTGCTACTTTCCGCAGCTGTTATTGAATTGAAAAAAAGATGAACATGCTGCTACAAGAAACTAATAAAATTCACTGCTGCAAGTTGTTGTTGATTCCATAAAATCATTAGTCTTCATCAAAGCCAACATTCATGGTACAATTCTTACCATGCGAATAAATGTGTCGAAGTCGAGCATGGGAAGAAATCATTGGATTACTGATCAATAATGAAAATCATTAACCAATGCGAGACAACTCACCGATAATGTAAATGAGTGTCAAGGTACCTCAATGCATCTTGACAGGGACGAATGAATGTGTCGAAGTCGAGTCGCCTGCAAGATTTGACAATCAAGAGACATTGTTGTATTCCCATTGTTATCAACGAGGAGGCTTGCCATTGATGAATGCAAGCTCCAAGGCACTTCAAATAATCTCTAATATTGATCCCAAATAAATTGTTGAGGTCGATGGGACAATATTTATTGGAAGGTGGACCTTAAGGAATTCCACATCATCCAACTCGAGCATAGAACAAAGAATGATTTGAAGAACCATGAAAGATTGAAACCATCATGAAATTGAAGAACTTATTGTGAACTTTGCCCGCCAGTTGCCTGGTTTTCAAACAAAGCTCATGTCCAATTGCGCCAGCAAGCTGGTTTTCACAATAGGACTTATTTTTCTCTTTACTTTTTTTTCTTTTTTTCTTTTTTCCTTTTTTTTTCTCTCTTTTTTTTTTATGTCCTACTCTACTTGAAAAAGAAAATCTTGTTCAAGTATATGAGTACTTCCAATGGAACCATGTTTGTAACAAGATGATAGATAAACTCATATGCAGGTTTGAAAGACACTCTTTGATATGTACCTGTATATGAGATGCCAACTGTCTTGATTTAGATGATCTCTGAAGATATTGAATAATTGAGCATTGGGATTCGATGACTGAATTGAACCAAGATTCAATGTAATCTTGTCTTTCTTGTCTTTCTTCTATCATGAAATGCAAGTCTTCAGAGATATGATCTTCATTCATAGAATCTGGTGATAGGCATGCATGAGACTTTTCAATCTCTGGTTCCAATATCTTCTCTTTATCAATAGACATCCCTGATTCTTGGACCTCATCTGAGTCTTCTTCTTCTTCTGGTTGTTGTTCTTCAATGACAGTTGGTGAATCATTTTGTAATACCTCAAAATTGTAAGTTGATTGAGGTGTTTTATTGTTGGGGATATGAAATGGTTGTGGAGGTAGTGGAGTGGGGAATCTTTGGGGTGCTTGTGTGGATGGTAATGGGAAAGGTTGAATTGAGGTAAAATGAGGGTGATATTGATTTCGTAGTGGAGGCAAATGGTATGAATAACATTGTTGATGGTATTGAGGATAGAGAGGGAAAGATTGAGGATATGGTGGATTTCCTTTATAGGGCCTTTTCCAAATTTGTTGCCAAGATTGGTTTTGAGGTTGGGATTGAGATGGCCAAGGTGTCCAAGGTTGGTTTTGAAGTTGGGATTGAGATGGAAAAGGTTTCCAAGGTTGGTTTTGAGGTTGGGATTGAGATGGCCAAGGTTGCCAAGGCAAGGGTGTTCTCCAATTACCTTGAGGTTGCTGTGCATAACCTTGAAACTGTGCATAAGAATATTGCATCATATTGGGTTGATGAGGCTGCCATAGCCCTCTTGGAGCTACATAACAAAGTTGCTCTTGTGCTTGATTTGCTCCATTATCCTTCTGGTAAATTGCCTTCAACCCTGGTAATGATGGGCAATCTTCAGTAGTATGTGATCCTGCACAAATTTTACACATTTTAATGTTATCACATGGACATTCATGCAAAGCATGTTTCTTTCTACATTTAGGGCAAAATATAAATGAAGCAACTTTTTGCTTGTTTTTCATTCTTAGCATGTCAGTTTGTTCATTTAAATTACCAAGAATGTTTAGCAAATTGTTAGGTTCAGTTTGACTTACCAATCTTGAAGCTGACTTACTTACTCTTGCCATAAATGGATCTTGAGGGGATCTTACACACTTTGCTTTTCCTCTTGATATGTTCTTACACAGTTCACAAATTTCTTGAAATGGCAATTGATAGACATCTCCTTTTCCCACAAGATTAAGAAGATCAATCCATTCATCCTTTACAGCATTTAGTAGGAGAGTTTTTAATGCATCTGATCCTAAATTATGCAATTTAGATCTTTTGATATTATAAGTAAATCTCTCTACTAAATCTTCTAGGCTTTCATTCTCTTTTTGGTTCATGTTAAAGACTTCATTTCTAAGGTCATGGTGCATGCAATAACCTTTATATTTTTCCAAAAATACTCTTTTCATATCATCCCATGTTCTTATAGAATTTGTTCCTAAAGTCATGAACCATCTAAGAGCTCTATCCTTCAATGTTACCGGAAACAAATTCAATTTTTGCATGTGCAATGAGTAGCCATAAGATCTACAAATTATTTAAAATTCAAAAAGAAAGGTTTCCGGGTCTTCTGATCTCATACCTTTGAAGTTAGGAAGTACAGATGGATGGATGTTCTTCATTTGAATGTTGATATCAGTTTCTTGAATGGGAAATCCAAAAGGATCTTCCTCATTGTCATCATCTCCATCCATTTCTTCAACCTGCTTTGTCACCTCTTCTTCTACCTGCAAAAATATGAATTCATGATGTGGATGTGTGGCTCTTACTGCACCACATGATATAGTGGGTGCAGTAGGTGATTGAAGTTTTTGTTTTTGTTTTTTTTTGTGGATGTAGGAAATCAGGATACCTAGTTACACTTCCCCGGCAACGGCGCCAAAATGTTTGGTCTCAACCTAGTCTTCTAAATTGAGCTCATTTAATTGTCAACCAGGGTTAGTAAACTGCTGAAGTGAAGTGCACCATATGTGCCTAAGTAACCTCTTCCTACTTCGTTGTGTTTAGTGTTTTATGATGTTTTTGGTTTTATGGTTTTATTTTGAAAAGGAAAAGAACTAAGTGCTAACTGAAGGGAAACTATTGGTCAAAACAGAGTGAAGCCTAAACTATGATGGTAAATAAATGCAAATGCTGAAACAAAACAGAGTTTAACTATGACTAGCAACCAACAAATACAAAGCTTGATAATGACTCTATTGTAAACTCACAACATGAAATTGAAATGGACCTGAGAAAATGAACAAGCTAAGTTTAAATGAAATTTTCTCCTAAATAAACAATCAACTCACAATATTACAAAAATCTAAATTATCCTATGATGCTGAAGTTATTCTATTCTGCAACTTGACTTATCACTACTAAGCCTTATTCAGAAATTTAGAGATTTTCTAGAATACTGTTTGGGAAAAAGGCTATTGGTGAATTTGTAAAAGATTTGCAGAATAATCAAAGCCTTAAACTGATATTACTGACCTCTGTTCATGTGATGATATATTAATAAAAATTCAGAACAAAAGTAAGTTGTGAATAATGAAGGCCGAGAGACTAATTTTGAAAACTAGAACTACTTAAAATACAATGGATAACATCAAGCTAGAACGCTATCTATCAATATTAAAGGACAATGATTACAACTAAATTAGAATGTCATTAATCTACTTGAAACAAAATGAACTAAAACTAAACTAAAGAAATTCATTATCAAACTGAAAATGAAATAACAGAACTGAACCACATGCATTCTAACTCCGGAGTATTAAACCACAGTGCAACTAACTGTAATATGTAATGTAAATGAACGTGGAAAACATGAAGTTGATAAAACTATTGAAATTGGAAATTGAAAACGAAATCAAGCTAACGCTACTTATCTAAATCATCTGAACGGAGCTTCTCGGGCAGTAGGGGCCCTCTATTGCCGGATTCGCTTGCAAATCCACTTAACTTTGACTCAGCTCTTGCACTAAAACGATACTGCTTCCATTAAAGGAGAAAAAGACTGGAAAACAAAGTATTCATGGTTCTGAAATTTAGCAGCAAAAGCCAAAATCTAACTAAGATCTAACCACTTTCTCTCGGTTCCCCAAGCATATTAATAGCAAATTTACCTAACGGAACTGGAGAAAATAAAGGGATAAGTGTCTTTCTACTTCTAATCAAATTGAAACTCTTATTGACAGCATCGTTCTTCATTGCGGACACCTGTAGAATCCGTGTTTTAATAGGAGACTGCCTCTTAGTTTGGGTGTCCCACGTGCATAACCACTTAGATATTTTTGCTCAGACTTTGTGGAGAACAACGAATGATGTGGATGAGGTAAGGAATCTGCCCATATGCGTTTTTCCTTCAGACGACACCTGGAACCCATTAAAACTGTAAAACGGCTGCGGAATGCGGGATCAGCTACGGAATGCGCGGTCAGCTACGGAATGCCTGTATTCTGTAGCTATTTTGCAGAAAATTGTTAAAATAGCAAAAATCATGAAAATACAATATGTTAGTCAATTTCATGTAACCTTTAAGCAATCCTAATCATTCTTCATTGATTTTAGGCTTATGAAGTGATAAAATAATGATGAAATGAAGTGAAGGTTTGTAAAAGAGAAGGCAATTCTAAGGCTCAACACTCACCACTCCTTCTGCCTTGCATGCCCTTATTGCGCAACCATCTACCTGCAATTGATAAAGGTTCTTAACTCGAACCCCTATCCTCCAGGTCTCACCAGTTGCCTTACTGCGCAGGAAAGCCTTTCCCTTGCTAAAGACAACATCATATCCCTTGTCTTCTAACATCGCCACAGAGATCAGATTCTTCTTCAATCCTGGAACATGCATCACTTCCTTCAATACGAAGGGGTTTGGTCAGACTTCTCCTCAAAGGAAATATTGATACTCTGTTTCAACTATCTACCATATCATCGCCATCTCAATGTGCACTCCAAGATCTTTCTCACGCATACGCAAACAACTTCTATCCACCATTGCGTAAAGACGCACCACTATTCAGAATCCACACTCAACCCATCACACTTGAGACTACATGCGATCACCAAGAAAATCCACCAAAACTCATGCGAAGCCAAGCCCACCAGCAGATTCAGCATCGCTTATTTTTCTTCTTCTGTGGACAACTAGTGGCGTAATGTCCGTGTTGGTGACAGTGAAAGCACTTCACCTTGGACATGTCCTGCTTCTTGCCTTTCGCACCGAATGGTGTTTTCTGCTCTTCCTCTTCGTCGGCGAAACAGCGGCACCTCCTCACGCAGTTCTTTGATGAAGATCTGTCCCTGGTACTTCACCTTATCTCCTCTTGCACAAGATCCGATCAAAGTCGCTCCCATCCTGGAAATTTACCCCGACCATTGACAGATTTCTCATAGGAATTCCAACTCTTTGGAAGGCCAAGGAGAGCCAAGCTCACCAATTCCTCATCATCAACAGTAACCCCCACACTTCCCAGCTCATCCCTGCATTGGATGAACTTCGTGAGGTACTTGGGCATACTGTCGCCTTTCTCCATCTTTATGTTTCTGAGTTTATCCTTGAGCGCCAACTTCCTCTGGTCGCTCTTGCTTTGGAATAAATCTGTCAAAGCTTTCCACATCAAGAATGGAGAAGCCTTACCATGAAGGCTGGATACTATGTGATCCTTCACGCCCTCCAACATAATCCTTCGACACTTTTCTGTCTTCTTTTTCCATGCGTCAAGTACAGCAGCATCACTAGAAGTAGGCTTTGGAATTTCTGCATCTATGAACTCCTTCAACCCATTATCATACAACACCGCCTCCATCCTGTCCTTCCATGCAATATAATTCGAGCTTCCCTCAAGGGCATACTCCAATCGCAATCCGTTGAAAGACATCTCAACTTTGACACCAAGAAAACACTGCTACAAATTCGAATTCCACCAGCACAAAACTCAACCGCTTCAACGTTTTGCAATTGCTCCAATGATCAATATAGCTCTGATACCATGTAGAAATTTGAATAACTATTAAATTATTCACCGAGATTATCCTGATCACACACTATTTGAGCTTCATGCATAATACATAACCTCTTCTACTATTGATCATTAATTGCGGAAATATAAACAATCGCATGTGCACATTAAAACCATAAATAATCACAGTATTTATGGGAAAGATTAAAGCTGAAAACCCCCAACTATCTATATATTATAATGATAGAGATCATGTAACAATCATTGTACAAACTCCTCACAAGCTCTCAGTACAATCTCCAATTGTTACACACTACACAAGCTCAGATCTAGCAAAACACATGCTCCAATCTACTCCACCTGTTAGCCTGCCTCTACTGCGCAATCCAAGATGAATAATGGCCCAATCTGAGTTCGAATCCACCTGGTATGCACTGTGCAATCCTCATTGGCATCTCCATCAATGTGTGGTGCAAACTCATGCACCAGTATAGTCACAACTGATAGTCACACTTGTTCTTTCACCTACCTCTCCACTGGTCTCCACTGAAACTGTCCATGCACTGAAGTTAACTGATGTATTCTTTAGTTGATTTATGAGTTAATAATTAGTGAATTAATTAATAATTAATTCACACCACTCTCACTATTGTATCAATCAGTTAGACTAGATACAACTAGCTCAACTATGTTTAACTGAGTTAAACTGAACACAACTCCACCAAACTCTGTCACCTGAGTTCTAACTGAAGTCTCCATGCAATAGCTCCACTAAACCCTCAGGAATAGCATAATTCCTTCTATCAGCTGCATGTGCCACATTTGTGCACTTAACTGAAGTGCTCCAAGAGGATAAGATAATGTTTAGAGTCCAAATATTAATAAGAGCTAATAATATTCGACATATCTATTTTTAGACTGGCAATTTAAAAATAGATTCCGCCCAGTATGTCTAAAAATAGAAGTCTATCTATTTTTTCTGACTTGACCAACCATCCACAAATAGCATCCTGCAACTCATAGAACATGATCCATATGTCTAAAAATAGACATAGTCTAAAAATAGGCTTTGCGCCAAAAATAGCCTGCGGGCCCACTTAGTGAAGGCGACTTCTTTCCACTAAGCTCATCATCTTGTTGCAATCTCAACATTCTGAATCCAATGGAGTAGGGTGCAAAGCCATTGGAGCACTGTAGGTGCATGTAATCATAGAATTGACCATTAATCCAAAGAGGGCCTAACCAGTTGAAGCAAGTCCATGGAGATGTAGTCCAGGAGGGGTGAACTTCGTTATCAGCTATTGTGTAATGTGTTTGTTGTGTGTTATTTTTCTACAATTTATTAGTTGTACATGTGTTTTTAACAACTAATTTACTTAAGAAATTTCTCATAAAAGACACTAAAACTTGACACATAAACCCCTTCACAACTTGCTAATTTGAGACGATTCTAAACACATTTATTTTAAACTAATGAGGGAGCTAGCACAACAAAACTAGTTTTCCCATATTCAAATCAAGTTGGTATCAAAGCACAGCTTAATTCATTTTAGCCTGAGATTTTTTTCCAAGGATAGCTAGAGAATTAGATATTGGTTTTGTAATTGTGCAAGGATAATTTAACTGTGTGCAAGTTTATGGGTGTGAAGAGAAGGTCAATATTGAGGACCCAGCTCTCAAATCACAACAAAGAAGATTTATATGCATTACAAGTGTAATGGAAGCTTCATCAAACATTGTTTCTAGTCAATATTCCTTAGAAAAACTCTTTGATAAAGAGATGTTGCAAAATATCTACATCATGAATGATATGGTGCAAGAGATGTATGAAGATAAGAGGGAGAGCATTCTACTTCAAGAGCAGTTGATTGCCATGAAGGAAGAGAAGCAAGAGCTTCTTTAAAATATGCATGAGTTGGAGACTCAACTCCATAATGCAAATGCAACACTAGAAAAAATGCATGAGATGGAGACTCAACTCCATGATGCCAAGGAAACCTTAGCCAATTATGTGCTTGAAAAAGAGGTATGCAATTCAATGTTATATTCAATTTATTCTCAAAATGAATGTGTATTTTCTTTTGAAATACACACTAGAGGAATAGGGTCCAAATTATTGATGAAGAAGGGCTATGAAGGTAAATTATTGGGAAAACATGCACAAGGCATAGTTGAGCCAATTTTTGTTGAGGAAGGCCTAGGTATTTGGGTCTTGGTTATGGACAACATGATGGAGAATTATCCAAAGCCAAGGAGGCACATGAAGGTGTTCCAAGAAGGGTTTTCATTACATGTTCATTACCTCAAGCTTGTGAATTTTGGGTTCATGAGGAATGCAAAGGTTTTACAGCCACTTTGCAAGAAGATTCTCATAAGCATTCAGCTAATGAGAATGGAAAACAAGAGGATGTTGAAATCTCTAAAGTTATTTAAGCCATTGTTGGTATTCCGAAGAAAGCCACTACATCATCGAATTCACCTCCTCAAGAAGGTGACAAAGGTGAATGTGCAAGGTATAAATTTGTCTTTAATCAAGTTGCTTTTGATTATGATAAACATGGTAAATATTCACATAATATTTGGAAAAAGTTTACATGTTCCTTTTGTTGTTTGAATAACCATATTGTTTCAAGGTGTTGGAATAATTTATTGATACACAGGAAAATTTCAAAACAAAGGAGGTAGAAAGCCAAAGGTCCATTGGACAAACCAAACCATGTTGTAAAGACGATGCAATAGCTTTGCACTTATTACCATAAGAAAGGTCATCTTGTAGACAAGTGTTGGAATTTGTATCCAACAAGTCATCCACGACATTTGAAGGAGGTGGAAAGAGATCTTGACAAGGATGGAAAAGAGTATTCCATAATTGATGTGGGTTAGGATGATTCGCATGATGAAGTGCAGCTAAAAGAAACACCATTGAAATGGTTTGGAAAGAGATGGTTAAATTTCTTAGCCAATTAAGGTCTTGCATTTATTTTGATGATTGATGCATTTATTTTCTCTAGAATGCACATTTCATGAAGCAAGATGTTGGAAAAGTAGAGTTATGTTGACTCACTTAGATACAGCAAAGATGGCAATTTGTACATGCTATTGTTTGACTTGAGATTTAGTTGTTTGAAGAGGCATGTTGTGTCAACTTGTGTTTGGTCGATGATTTTGTACACCAAGATGTAAGAGTACATGGAGATGTTCACATGATGTGACATTTATTGCTTTGAAGGAGCAAAAGGAAGAGGTCGTCAAGTTGTGTTTCTTGCATTATGTGTTTTTCAAGACTAATGGCTTTTGCTTGTGACAAGATGTCGTAGGATTTTTGAAGGTCCACTCTTGAGCGAGAGGCTCATGACTAGCCTTTATTCTCAAATCATTGCATGAGAAGAATGTCAAACTAGAGGATGATGGAATAAAAAATCGGAAATAGGGACAAGATGCCAAAAAATTTGCAGCCAAAATAACAGCCATTCTAGACCATTTGATGTGTTGACGCCAAGAAGCGAAAGAGATGGAAAATGTGTTCTTCCAGATGTGGAATTTAGAACTGTGGAGGTAAAAAGAATGGTCATTTCTTTTCTTGTTATTACGGATGTCAGAACTTATTGTTGTAGTTCATTCAGATGGGCATAACTTAGAAAAATGGTTTCCAAGGAGAAGCTTGCATCGAACACATGTTTGTGCAAAGGAGGAACATGATTCTCAATGGGAAGGCCATCAGTTAGTTTTCCAAGCACAGAGGGATCGATTTGGTATATAAAGGTGTTTAATCGGTCAACAAGCAACCAAAAAGTGTTGGATTGAGTCAACAACAAAAGGAGGACATTGGTTGAAGTGCCAAGCCATTTGCAAGGCAAGGTATGTCAGTGAACCCAAGTGGTTGTCAAGGAGATTTTTTTTCCAAGTAGAATTGAGATGATAGAACTTGGGAAAGAGAAGAGTATTCAACTCTCATCAGATAACCAACTTTTGTGGGTCCAAAATCCTGTCAGTGGGAAGGAGTGATTAGAATTTGGATTGGGGCCAAAAATTTGCTAAAAATTCAAAGTGCTCAGAATAGCTCCAAAACAGAACGACCAGATATGCCTTGTCGCAAGGAATCTGGTGCACTTCGTTTCACTCAAACAGAGTCCATATGAGAAATATAGAGCCTACTGCTCACTTTCCTAAACAGTTAAAAATTGCAGAAAATCACAGAAAGGTGACATGGAAGCCTAGTCAGCGAAAAGAGAATATTCTGGGAATATTCCTCATTTTCACCCAATGACACTGTGCAAAGTGTCAATTGATGGTTGGATGATGTGTGGGTGATTTGTCACGTTTTTATTGGTTTAATTTTAATCCAATGGGAAGAGGACACGTGGCAAGCCCAGAGGTCGCCATGTGCTCACCCCTCTAAGGCCAAATATGGTTAAGTGTCTGGGTCGAATTTTATTAAAATTTCATGTGGCAAAATTTGTGGGCGGAGTTCCGGCTCGAACCCGCAACCTCCCCCACACAAACACCATACACTACCACTTGCTCTACGCATTACATATTATCATGTATGGGGTGTTGTGTTTATTTAAAGTTTGGTTTGAATTCGGGTAGAGGAAAAAAGGGGCCAGCCCCTTAGCATGGGACCATGCCCCGGAACCTTGGTGGAGATTTATTGTATTGGTGTGGATTTTAAGTGCTAAACATATTTTAATTAACATTAAACCAAAGGATTAAGCGCTAATCCGTTTTACAATTCATATTTTTGTTAATTGCACTTAGAGTGTTAAAAATTCGTTAATTGAGCTTAACATTTAATTAAAATCAGAGTTAACTTGGTGGGTCTTCTATTTTTGGCTCCACCTCCACATTTGTCAAAATTAACTAGAGTTTCTCCATATTTGGAGAAAATTTCCTAGGGAAAACTAAAGAAGCTATAACTTTGGCATTTTTCGACCAATTTTGGCTCAGAAAGAGTCATTCCTAGATGATTTGGATGCTATGAGGATGATGGTGCAGGTTTCATAGGTGTTGAAGCACTTATGTAAGTGATTTTTCCATTTTGAAGATTAAAGAAGCCTAGGGCCGCCAGGAGAGGAGGTCGTGCCTAGATCATTTGAAGACCATTTTCCGAGTTTGAAGAATCTATTTTGATGTTTTTGGGTCTTATGAATCCAATGGAGCAGGTTGAAAAGCCATTGGAGCACTATAAGTGCATGTAATCAGAGAATTTACCATTAATCCAAAGAGGGCCTACCCAGTTGAAGTAGGTCCATGAAGATGTAGCCCAGGAGGGGTGAACTTCGTTATCAGCTATTGTGTAATGTGTTTGTTGTGTGTTATTTCTGTGCAATTTATTTTTTGTACATTTGTTTTTAACAACTAATGTACTTAATAAATTTCTCATAAAAGACACTAAAACTTGACACATAAACCCCTTCACAACTTGCTAATTTGAGATGATCCTAAACACATTTACTTTAAACTGATGAGGGAGCTAACACAACAAAACTAGTTTTCCCATATTCAGGTCATTTTCTTAGATAGCTTGATCATATATTGTTTCTAAAAGGTCTATGTCAACATCTTCCATTATTGTTTCATTTAATAGATGATTTAATCTCATCATCCATACATTGTTGTTGTTTGTCCCTTTTCGATTCTTCCTTTTAGTTTTTGGTTTCCTTTAGAAGGTGTATTCCTTTGATGTTCTTCTTCCTCTAGGTTGTTTATTTTGATTAAGATTCCTTATTATTATTGGGTTGGTGGTATAACTAAGTGATTTGTTTATTTTATTCTCGTTATTCTACATATTTCACTATTCTTCCTCATTTATAATGTTTAGAATCCAAACTTAATGGTATTTTTCGCCTTGTCCCGTTGCTTCTTCTCTAAACCTTTAAATTTTATTTGACTTTCTTAAAGCCATCCAAATAAAAAAATTTCATGTTTTCTGGTCGATTTGGTAACCCAACACCATAAACCAATTTTCATGTTAGGGTTTGCATCTGAAGGGTATATTCTCATAGTTTATAGTTACATATATTAATTTTCTTGGAATCAAGTATTGTGGGTAAAAGGAAAGGGTTAGACAATTTCTAGGGAAGTATTGAAGGTGTACCTCATTTCTTTAGTGAGTTTATAGGGCTCAAAGTAAATCCGAAGTGTGATGCTAAAATACTCCAAGACTTTTTCCTTGGTAATTATGAAAATATAAGGTGAATTAGAATTAGTTTTGAAGTAGTAATTTGAGTCAATTGCTATTATTTGGAGTCTAAAAATTGAACAATTCCTTTTAAAAATGAAATAAAAAAGTAAAATCATTATTTTTTATTTTTTATTATATATATATATATCAAATAGAAATCCAAAATTCATGCTTAAAAAAAAAAAATCAAAAGCACCTAAAGTTTTATAATTTTTTTATTATTATTTTTATTTTTTTTATAAGAGAAATTTGGGGTAGAAAAAACATCCAAAATTAAAGATAATATTCTAAAAGATATTTTTTTAAATAAAAAATATGTGTTCTAAACATGCTTTTTTTGGTAAATAAAATGCTAATAACTTATATTATTTTGGAGAAGAATTTAAAAAATATGTGTTGCTTTCACGATTTTTTGTTTTGTTTTTTATTTTTAGGATCCCAAATGATGATATAAATCCAAATTCATAATAATCATAATAATTTGATGTGCTTTATGATATGACCAAGTGCCTCTATAATTGACCTAGCAACAATTCATTTAAAAAACAAAAAGATATGTGACCATATGACATACATCCCACTTATCATGTATTAGAATGACCATTAAGCAGGGTTTTTCAGTTCTCTTGATTGAGGAATAATGCAGATGGTCATGTAAGTCATACATCCTTAATTGGGTCCCTATGAACCAAAAAAATTGATGCTCCATGATTATTAAAATTTGCTACAAGCCCTTCATATCGAACAATGTTAATGGACTGAGGTATCCATCGAGTTTGCATCTCTATATTTTCAACTTTCTCTTTATGACGATCACCCAAATAAACTTCAACAAACCTAATACAAAGAGGCAAAGGATTACAAAGCATGACTTAGTTCTTAACTTTTAAAGTTAATGATTTTACCAAACTCTTTGAATCCTTAACTTGACAAAAGACATTTCATTGGTACTACATGGAGAATGTGTTATGTCATTTGTTGCCCTCATACCCTAGGAAATAGAGATTCTTCTTGATTCAATTTATATGAGACTCAAATGAATATACTAGGGCCATTAAGAATACGAGAGATGCAAGCATTATTCTCAAGAAGGCTATCAAGAGTTGCATGTTGAAACTTGAAAAGATATATGTATAATTACATCTAGGCATGTTGATAGGATATAGAGACAAGACTCATGGGTTCAATATCATCAAACTCAAGTACAAAATTAAAGTTTTCTTACATTACATCTTGTATCTACATAGTAAATGAAGTGTCCCTTAGGAAACAAATTAGGGATACCACGTGGAGAACATTATCTAAATAAAATATAAAATTTCTTGGGAATCCATAATGAGAAACTTATCATTTGGATCATGTAAGACATTGGGGTTAAGATCTTTCATTGTCATCATTAATATCTCAACATAATAGAATTATCGATTATGCTCTACCACTACCTATAAAAAAAAGTGTAAACAAATTTCACTAGGGTGCAAGGATTATAAATAAAACACTATAGAAAAACAAACAAAATTTCAAATCCATTACATTTGAAGACATTTTTTTGTTAAATAGGTCGAAAAGAATGAGAAGCTAACTTCTCTTTCAAAATTATTGTGCAACATAAATTTACTTATCTAAATTCCAATTTATAATAATGAAGTGATAAAAAACAAATTTGAACAAAGATAAATAACAATCCTACACACATTAAGAGTGGGCCTATTTTAGAAAGTTCTCCTACAACATGTATTTTATCAAAAAAAATTAGGCATAGAATTACTTATATAAATTCTTATTTGTTTTCATACAAATTTTAATTAATGCACATGTGTACATACAAATCCCCTCATCCTTTTTTTATTATAGAATTTATACTATTTTTAAGGAATGTAAATGTAATTAATGCATATATATACATACAAATCTCTATTGACGTTTTTGCAACATTGGGTTGACATTATCCTATGGGGTCATGTTGATTTGATTAGTAGGGGAATGATACATTCACCAAAAGTAGCCATGTTGATTTGGCCAAGAGTGAATGGCTCAGGGACACACATCTCCCATGGGTTCATGCTAATTTGACATGGCCATGTTGATTTGGCTAGGGGTAAATGGACCATGACACTCACATTGCTAGCTATAGTGTGGAGTGATCCATTTTACAGAACGAGTTTGAATTATTTATCTAATGGGGTTTTTAACCCATTAGTGTGGTAACAAGTATAGTCTAATTTTGAGTTTTCATGTAAGCTCCATAAGTGAGGGGGTGAAGAGCCACCTTTATGGGTGTCCGCTCACATTCAAGCTCTATATAAATAGACAAAGATGTGAAAGGAAAATAAATCAACATAGCAAGCTCATTGATTTTTTCTAAATAATGGATAAATTTAGCTAAGGAGAAATATGTTGGAGATCATCACTTCTATCTCTCATGTTTTAGTCTCATGTGTGAGAGAATGAGTTTGATGAGTTGCACATGTGAGAAAGAAAGGCAACTTGACTAGAGTTGATTGAGTTTTTGACCAAACTGTTTGACCAACTTTTGGAGGTTGCATGTGTGAGACATTCACTATTTGACCAACCACATTTTGATTGTAGGAAGGCCACATGTGCGAACTATTGACTGCAGGGCCAAAATTTGACCACAAGCCAATTTTGACTAGCTTAACCAACAACTATTTTGACCAAGTTTTTCTGATAATCCGACTTGGATATTGGCACAAATTTATGATTTGTAAACCTTGTTGAAAGACAGTGTTTCCTTAATAAAAGATTATTGGGCTTTCTCCCAATTTTGGGCTTCTCAGGGTAAAATTATTGTCTCTATTGTGCATGGTTGTCTTTATATGATTTTGACTGTTTCTAGTACATTTAATGTTCCGAGTATAATTATTCAATGATAGCACTCGCATAAAATAATGCATGAAAAATTATTAAAAAGTAATTATATGTAGAAAATTGTATTCTACTACACTTGTCATAGACTTTCAACAATTTCCTAATCTTTATATATATATATATATATATATATATATATATATATATAATTTATTAAAAAAAAAAATAGGAAAAAAAAAAGTATTATAATAATATTAGAATTTTCATATCACCACATTTATCCACATATTTTATAATGATGTCATTATATTTTTTATACTTCTAAGAATATTTCAATACAAGATTTAAATAAATTGTTTTAATATCCATGTTAATTAATATTTCAATATCAATTTCATAAAGTATATAGAGAAAAGTAAAAAAAAAATGGAGTTATCTAATTATTTGGAGTTTTTGGCTAGAATTTAAGAATTTTTTTTTTTTCAAATATTGATATGTGATGTTTAAAATGAATCTTGGTCATCTGATCTTTATTTGAAAGAACTGTTAAATGTAAAAGAGAGGTTGGAAGTAGTAGAAGCTAAAGAGATGGAAAGAGATTGTACAATCCATATAATAATAGTTGAAAACTAGGCTTTAGCAGAAAGCAACAAAATTCTGAAAGAGCAAGTGTCATTGCTACATGAAGCTCTCCGAATAGAGAAAACAGAATGGCAACGCATGAAAGTGGAGGTGCAAAACATGAAGAAATTTTCAGTGAAGAATACAGAGGTGATGAATGTGAAACCATCCCAGTATAAGGGGAAAGTAGTTTCCTAAATAGACAACAATGAAGAGTCATCAAGAGAAGAGAGGAAAGGAGATTCCGAAAAACTCTCCAAAACCTGGGCTCGAGTTATTAGCAATTCTGCTAAGAGGGAAGAAGAAACAAACATTCAGGTTGACAACATGCAAGATAGAGAAAGCAAGGAAAGACAAGATAAAGCAACAACATAATTATTAAATGGGTGAAAGATTATGGTAAAAATGAATGTACTCTTTACCTTGCAAGAGACTTATTGAAAGACAAGCTCCAATGGCAAGGAAAAATATGTCAAGCATGGAGAGTAGGTAAGCTTAACGGTGAGAGAGTTAAGCCCATAAAATTCATCATGCCCAACTTGCGTGATAAAGATATCATTCTAAGAAAGAAGCAACTCTTGAGGGGTTCTCGGTTTTTTCTAGAAGAAGATTTAACTGTAATACAACAAGAGGAAAGGAGGGCCGAAATGACAAAAGTTAGGGCAGCAAGAGATCATGGAAAATAACATGGATTTATAAAGGTAAATCTTTGATAATGCAATTTGGAACTCTTTCCAAAACAAGGCAACAAAACAATAACAAAAAAGAGGCAACAAACTCTTCAGCAAGAAATGAGGAAGCAAGGTAAGTATGGGCAAGCAGGGACAAAGACTCAACTGTGAGTCTTGCATGTCAAAAAAAATAGCAATCAAGTCGTACCCAGGTTTTCTTAAGATTAGTTTGTTGGAACTACAGGGGTCACCCATGGAGACAAGGACCTGGGTTAGAGCCTATTGCGGAAGGTAGAGACATAGTTGGCCTCATAGAAACACATGAGCATGAAGGGAGCAAGACACTTTTGTTTGAAGGGTGTTGGAAGATAGCAGTGTGGAACAAGGCAGCAGGGAATGGAAAAGGGCATGAGGGTATCATGGTATTAGTAAGAGAAAAAGAAGGTCGTTTCATTTAGCTAGAAAAAGAAGACCCAAATTAGCAATTTGTCTCGCTTAAAATATTAGAAAATGGAAATCACATCAGAATTGCAGCATGTTATTTTGCGCCGCAAGTTTAAAAAATATAGAAAAGTAGAGGGCTTGACCACAAAGATCCCTTTGCATCCCTAAAAACAGATATTGAAATATATTCTCAGCTAGGCGAAGTCATTATAGTGGGGTATTTCAATGCTAGAACTGCAAGTGAACAAGTTAGCATTCTTTGTTGTAAAGAAGATTGTGACCCTATCTAGCTTACAAAAGAGAGTAATCATCAGTGGGAACGAATTTCAGAGGATAAAGGTTGTAATCTCTTTGGAGAACAATTGCTTACGCTATGTGGGTATTTTGATTTAGTCATTTGTAATGGTTTGACTAGATGGGAAAATTCCAGTAATTTCACTTGCAATACTTACAATGAAGCAAGTGTAGTAGATTATGTAATTTTCTTGCATAGTTTGTGTGAGAAAATGCAGGAAGCATTGATTGGAGATCAAATTTGGGACTTAAAATCAGATCACAAACCAATTTATTTAAGTTTCTCTTGGATCGGAAAGCAATTAGGGTCAAAAATTCAGTGTGTTCAACAAAATCCCCCAAAGGGTAGAATTATTTTGACTCTAGAGAATTGTAATACCTTCAAAATAACACTAGAGAGGCTCTTCAAGAAGGAGGAAATCTCATTTCATGGCCTTCATAGTCACGGATTAACACATTTAATTCAAAGTGCACTTGCTGAGTGCAATAAGAAGTATGAAACAAATTGTTTTCAGTTAATGCTTGGTTTGACGAGGAATAAAAAAAGGCAAGGAGAAGGTGGAAGGAATTAGACAAGGATAACATAAAGCTCAAATCTTACAAGCAAATAGTAAGAAAGAAAAAAGTTGATTGCATGGTTTCGAGGAGATAAGAACTAATATTCCTTGGGAAAAATAACCCCAAATTATTCTGGAAGGAGCTCCAACTGAAAAAGGTGCACACTGAAAGAAAATAAAAATAAAAAAATAAAAATAAAAATAAAAAAATAAAAAAAAATAAAAAATAAAAAATTACAGCTTCTAAACGGTTCGACTACGCAAGACAACTTTATGAGCAAGATGCCAAGGTTGACCCTCCTCTCTTGGTCAACACAGACACAAAACGCTTCATGGTGCAAGAGGTAGATATGGGTGTTAAGAAGTTGGGCGCTGGAAAAGAAAAAGACTTAGATGAACTCCAAGCAGAGTATCTAAAGTGGGGCTTAAAAATTCTTTCACTCACATCACAAAAATTTTCAACAACATCATACAGTAGGGGTTCCCCACAGATTGGACAACTTTAGTATGGAAATACATCTTTTCAAGAGTGGTGATGTCAATAATCCCTCCAATTATAGAACCATAATGATAAACCCCTTGTTTGCAAAGTTATTTGGAAGCATGTTAGAAAATAAAATCAGCAAGTGGGCAGAAGAAAGAGATAAACATGTTGAAGGGAAAGCAGGTTTTAGACCTAAACATTTCACAGTTGATCATTGTATAACTTTAAGGCACATCATTAAAAAAATTTGGGAAATAAAGGAAGAAGTTTTTTGTTGCTTTGTTGATTTCAGAAAAGCCTTTGACACTGTTCCTAGGGATAAGCTTTGGGGTAGAATGGAGGAACTCGGCGTTCCCAGACATTTGAGAGCAGTTGTGCATAGGTTGTATGAAGAGGTGAAAGTCAAAATTAGAACTTCAACAGGAATTTCTGAAAGTTTTAGAAGTGATATCAGGGTCAAGCAAGGTTGCTCATTGTCTCCTACCCTTTTTGGGTTATATATTGACAAGCTTGAAGAGTGGCTAAATTCGCAAGGGGGTGACGGTATCCATTTGGGCAAGTTTGTTATAAGGCTTCTTTTTTACACAGATGACCTTATATTGATTGCTAAATCGACTCTTGGTTTGCAAGAGCACTTATGTTCCCTTGAGCATTTTTGTAGAAGGGTGGGGATGCAAGTCAATATTAGCAAAACGAAAGTAGTGGTTTTCTCTAACAAAATAAATCATAACCAACATAATTTCTACTTTGAAGGCATCATTCTGGAAGAAGTTGCATACTACAAATACCTCAGAATTGACTTCAACAGAAATTTAAGTTGGGATGGTTTTAGAAATAAAAGAACTTTAGTGGGTTGGAAAGAATTTTATATTATTCAAAATAGATGTAGATAGGCAGAGTTGTGGCACTGGAAAACCACTCTAACTCTTTTTGGGCTTCTAGTGATTTCAGTGATTCTCTACGGTTGTGAACTATGGGCCAACAGAACAACCGAGATGCAGTGGAAACAACTGAGAAAATTCAGAAGCGTTTGATTACAAACAAATTCAAAATTAAAAGTGCAATTCCTTATGCTATCATGTTAAGTGAAACAGGGGCTGCTCCTATTGAAGCAATTGCTACGGTGCGAGTCAATAGTATTTGAAAAAAATCGAGCAAATGGAAGAGGGTAGATGGACTAAGGTTTTGTTTAGTGACATATTGTGCAAAAGAAAGAAGACTTGGATGCGTACTACAAACAATAAAGAGATAAATAATTTTGTTATGGATAAGTTCCACAAACGTACTTGGGAGAAAGAGCTAGGGGGAAAGAAGAAGTATTACATTGAAGAGTTTAACCCCACTCATAACCATCGGTAAAAGGCGTACATGGGTGCCAATATTTCTCGGAGATCCAAAATTCTTATTGCTCAATTAAGGACTAATTCTCATCAACTCCGTTGTGAAACAGGGTGCTGGAAAAGGCCAAAATAAATGTGGGAGGAAATATTATGTATTTTTTGTTATTCCGGAAAAGTGGAAATAGAAAAACATTTCATTTTAGAATGCGATGCCTTCAAAGACAGCAAGGTAAAATATGCAGGTATTCTGGCAGCTATTTCTTGGGATAATCTATTCAGCGAAGAGTTTGTCGAGAAGCTGTGAGTGGTTATTGTAAAACTTCATAGGAAAAGGGCCAAATACAAAAACCAGATGGAGAAGCAATCTATCCCATAGGCAATTTTTAGCCTCCTGGACGTTAAAAATACTTTCTTTCTTTCTTTCTTTCATTTGGATTGGGTTGTGGACAATTCAGTATGCAAATTTGTGATTCCAACAATTCCCTTCTGAGTAAATTAGAACAGAATACATGTCAGAAAACCTATAATAAATAGACTATTAAAAAATAGATAAATAAATTATTTTAATATTAATTATAATAAAATATTTTAATGTCCAAAGAGAAATAATTGAAAAAAATGCAATTTTCTCCCGTATAGATCCATCTTCGTTATCTCAAGTATCTCAGGATGGTCAAATCTCTTAGGTGCAATATTTTGAGTGAGGCACAAGCTTTTGAATGCAAAAATTTAAAAAAAAAAAAAAATACACCTAAAGAGATTTGATCATTCTTTCTACTTTTTAGTATGAACTTCATTCCTACATTATTGAAAATTTTAATTATTTCTTACAACTTATTATACTAGAAATGTCTGCACTACAAAGAGAGAACCAAAATGAGGATAGATCCATTTTAAGCCCCACATTTGTCTTAAAAAATAGATCTACATTGCTTACTCTTATATACTCAAATCATTTTATATTCAAAATTATGAGTTTTTATTACTTTATTTCTTTTTGAATGGAGTATATTAACTTTATTATTGTTTTTCTTTTCTATGTAATGTTCCAAATTGAAAATTTACAATAAATAATAGAAGCATGTACAAGGAACAACAACCATAAACGGAGACCGCACATGCATATCAAAACACCAGGAAAATAAACCAAAACAGTTGAACCGTTTTATTAATATCGAGAATGATGAGTACAATGAGTAAGGAAAATGGAACCTGGGCTTGCTACTGCAAGCTATGCAAAACCCAGGTGAGACAACTCTGATCTAGAGGAAATACTGGCCCAAACTAGTACTGCACACTACCCAGGAAATTAATGTTGCTACTGCTAAAATGAGACTGAAGATTTTTCTTTGAAGAATACCTAGATCACCCTGAAATTGCAGTGGCAATCTCCACTCCTCGTACCCAAAAATACCCAAAAAGGGTTCGGCCCAACCAAGCCAAAACGGAACCCAAAAAGTGATGCAAATTTATCAGTTAATCAACAATACACCCTGCTATGAGAATGAGGATTTAAGGCCTGAATATCGCCCGTAAAATTCTGTAAAATTAGCTAGAGACTCCTCTCAATAAACCCACAAAAACACGGAAAGGGTTTGGGATGAATCCACGGACCCCCGGTGACCCCCAATAAGTGTGAATTGTGTAATATGGCAAGAAAATGCCCCACAGTTTTGATACTACTGAGTTATTCCCAAATCTATCACGAGAGATTTCTCCTGTCTCTGGCTAAACTCTCCACTGAGAAATAACTCCTATCTCCAAGCCTTATCTCTCTCGACTCCATTTCTCTAAACCCCTGTGCAACACTTAGTGAATAGCTTATGTGCCCTTGCCAAAAGTTAGAAAAATCGACCCAAGTAATAACCTCCAATCTAGCTCGGAAAATCGTTGTCCAAACTTTGGTCTAACAATAAGAAAATTCCCTGCGAAATCTCAGAGCTTCTAACACACGCTTTCTCCCACAATGTGCTCCATAGAATACCTTTACGCCCAAAAAAAATGCACTAGTGAATAAACAATTGCAATGATGTCCAATGGAAGCTCTGGATTGAGCTCCCCAAATTGTCTCACTTGGGAGACACTCAAATTTCTCTAAAATGAGAGTGGAATTCGTGGTGCTAAACAACACTCTAGCCCTTGTGCTAAACAACTCCAAGAGAAGATGAAATATGAAGTGTAATAGCAAAAAGATGATCCACAAAATGAGTCCCTCCTCTTTTTATATTTTCTCTCCATCCTTCTAGACTCCTTTTAATATTATTTTATTGGTGGGGTCATTTTTCACTTAGTTATTTTTTCCACCATTTTAATAAAATAATAATTTACCCTTGCAATAAAATAATACTTGTCACCTTTCTCCAAAATACTAGTTGCCCATTTTATTTAATATTACCAAAATTGGGAAAATATTACATACTAATATGTTCTTGACTTATATGACTAATATGTGGTGAAAAAAACTGCAATCTAAAGGCGCATTTCGTTTGTCAAAATCACCAAAGATTACAATTTGTTGAAATCACACCAACTCTTAACACAACTAAATCTTTTACAATACCCACTCTTAACATAACTAAATTTTTTTATAAAGTCAACCATTAATACAACTAGATCTTTTTGATATCTTCCTAAACAACTTTGAATTTCCAACATTGACAATCTTAAAGAAAAAAAAATCTTGTAAAATAATATTTAATTATTATTTTTAATTTTTAAATATTATTATTTACCTTTTTCTCTTAAGTGTACAGTTAGCCGTTATAATAATTTTAAAAAATATTGGTATTCCACCCTCTTTTGTCCTTTACGAAACTGGGCAATGCTTCTGTCTCTTCATCCGATGCCTTTTGACTCTGCACTTTACTTGTGCTGGCCTGACTCTTTCAGTGTCCGTGTCTACTCCTGTTTGCTTGTGCTGGCATGACTTTTTTGGTCCCCGTATCACAGTTGTAACGATGCATTGACAGGACATAATCTATAATATATAATATTTTTCGAATGAAGCTGACCCTAAGCGAGGGCGACCTCTAATATTGGATGGAAAATACAATATAGAATATACTAGCACAACCACATTAGTAAAAACTAATGTGGTTGATATACGCCGATAGGCGTATATAAAATAGATTTACAACCACATTTACCAATGTGGTTGATATACGCCGATAGGTCTATATCCACTACCCATCACATTAATTTATATATCAATAAATAAATATTATATATAATAAATTTATTATATTAACTTGAAAAATATATATTATATATTAATAAGAATATTAATATATTAAATATATTAATTATGATTAAAAACACAAAAATATTTTATATATATGAATAATATTATAGAAATATTAATAATATATATTAAAATTATTTATTAATATATTAAAAATATTAACTATATACATACTATAAATTAACTTGAAATATATATAATATATATTAATATAAAAAAAAATATTAATAATATATAATAATTTAAAATATTATTAATAAAGCAAAAGAACTAATAATATATTAATAATATATATTATATCATAGTTGAATATATTATTAATAATATATCTTAATAATATTATAATATTACTAATAATCATTATTAATAAATATTAGAATATTTATTTACAATGATTATTAGTAATATTATAATATTATTTATATTACTAAATAAATATTAAAATATTAAAATATTATTAATAATGATTATTAATAATATTATAATATTACTAATAATCATTATTAATAAATATTTGAATATTTATTTATAATGATTATTAGTAATATTATAATATTATTAATATTACTAAATAAATATTATAGTATTATTAATAATATATATTAATAATATTATAATATTACAAATAATCATTATTAATAAATATTTGTATATTTATTTATAATAAATATTAGTAATATTATAATATTATTAATATATACAAAAATATTTTATATATATTTTTAATATTATAATAAGTATTAATAATATATATTAAAAATATTTATTAATACATTAATAATATTAACTATATACATACTATAAATTAACTTGAAATATATACAATATAACTTAATAATAGTTATAAATATAAAAATAATAAAAATAATATTAAATATTTTCATATTTATTTATATATTAATATCATAGATGGTTATATTATTAATAAACCAAAAGAACTAATAATATATTAATATTATTATAATAATATTATAATATTACTAATAATCATTATTAATAAATACTTGAATATTTATTTATAATGTATATTAATATATTAATAATATTAAACTCAAGAGAGTAATAAACCATATGAAACAATATTTAAAAACAAAAAAACCTAAGAGATTAATAAACCCAAGGGATAATTAACTATATACATACTATAAATTAACTTCAAATATATATAATATATATTAATAATAGTTATAAATATAAAAATAATAAAAATAATATTTAATGTTTTATATTTATTTATATATTAATATCATAGATAGTTATATTATTAATAAACCAAAAGAACTAATAATATATTAATATTATTATAATAATATTATAATATTACTAATAATCATTATAAATAAATATTTGAATATTTATTTATAATATATATTAATATATTAATAATATTAAACTCAAGAGAGTAATAAACCATATGAAACAATATTTAAAAACAAAAAAACCTAAGAGATTAATAAACCCAAGGGATAAATATTATAAATATAAGGGATCAATATTAAAAACACAAGAGATTAATAAACCGTAAGAATTGATATTTTAAACTAAAAAACCTAATAAATTAATAATCCATAAGAATGAATATTTTAAACATAAGATATTAATAAACGAATGAGATTATTAACATTATAAACCAAAAGAACTAATAAACTCAAGGGTTTAATATTATAAACCAAAGGCATTGGTGAACCCAAGGTAAAACCATTACCGAACAAATTATAAACCAAAGGAATTGGTGAACCCAAGGGAATTCATTTAAACATTGACACAATTGTTGTCATTATATCATATTATAAACCAAAAGAACTAATAAACCCAAGGGTTTAATATTATAAACCAAAAAAATTGGTGAACCCAAGGGAAAACCATTACCCAACAAATTATAAACCAAAGGAATTGGTGAACCCAAGGGAATTGATTTAAACATGGATGACATTGATCGATTATTTATATTATAAACCAAAAGAAGTAATAAACACAAGGGTTTAATATTATAAACCAAAGGAGTTGGTGAACCCAAGGGAATTTATTTAAATTGGTGAACCCAAGGGAATTGATTTAAACATTGAGACAATTGTTGTCAGAATGCGACGTTCGACCAACTATGACCATGGCTGGCCATGGGTGATTTTCATATTGAGACAATGTTTGTCAGAATGTGACATTTGATCATGGATGACATTGATCGATTATTTATATTATAAACCAAAGGAATTGGTGAACCCAAGGTAAAACCATTACCGAACAAATTATAAACCAAAGGAATTGGTGAACCCAAGGGAATTCATTTAAACATTGAGACAATTGTTGTCATTATTCATATTATAAACCAAAAGAACTAATAAACCCAAGGGTTTAATATTATAAACCAAAAAAATTGGTGAACCCAAGGCAAAACCATTACCTAAGGAATTATAAACCAAAGGAATTGGTGAACCCAAGGGAATTGATTTAAACATGGATGAAATTGATCGATTATTTATATTATAAACCAAAAGAAGTAATAAACACAAGGGTTTAATATTATAAACCAAAGGAGTTGGTGAACCCAAGGGAAAACCATTACCCAACAAATTATAAACCAAAGGAATTGGTGAACCCAAGGGAATTGATTTAAACATTGAGACAATTGTTGTCAGAATGTGACGTTCGACCAACTATGACCATGGTTGGCCATGGGTGATTTTCATATTGAGACAATGTTTGTCAGAATGTGACATTTGATCATGGATGACATTGATCGATTATTTATATTATAAACCAAAAGAACTAATAAACCCAAGGGTTTAATATTATAAACCAAAGAAATTGGTGAACCCAAGGTAAAACCATTACCGAACAAATTATAAACCAAAGGAATTGGTGAACCCAAGGGAATTCATTTAAACATTGAGACAATTGTTGTCATTATTCATATTATAAACCAAAAGAACTAATAAACCCAAGGGTTTAATATTATAAACCAAAAAAATTGGTGAACCCAAGGGAAAACCATTACCCAAGGAATTATAAACCAAAGGAATTGGTGAACCCAAGGGAATTGATTTAAACATGGATGACATTGATCGATTATTTATATTATAAACCAAAAGAAGTAATAAACACAAGGGTTTAATATTATAAACCAAAGGAGTTGGTGAACCCAAGGGAAAACCATTACCCAACAAATTATAAACCAAAGGAATTGGTGAACCCAAGGGAATTGATTTAAACATTGAGACAATTGTTGCTACAATGCGACGTTCGACCAACTATGACCATGGTTGGCCATGGGTGATTTTCATATTGAGACAATGTTTGTCAGAATATGACATTTGATCATGGATGACATAAACCGAAGGGTTCAATATTATAAACCAAAAGAATTGGTGAAACCAAGGGAAAACCATTACCCAACAAATTATAAACCAAAGGAATTGGTGAACCCAAGGGAATTGATTTAAACATTGAGACAATTGTTGTCACAATGCGACGTTCGACCAACTATGACCATGGTTGGCCATGGGTGCTTTTCATATTGAGACAATGTTTGTCAGAATGTGACATTAGATGATGGATGACATTGATCGATTATTTATATTATAAACCAAAAGAAATAATAAACCCAAGGGTTTAATATTATAAACCAAAGGAATTGGTGAACCCAAGGGAAAACCATTACCGAAAAAATTATAAACCAAAGGAATTGGTGAACCCAAGGGAATTGATTTAAACATTGAGACAATTGTTGTCAGAATGTGACATTCGACCAACTATGACCATGGTTGGCCATGGGTGATTTTCATATTGAGACAATGTTTGTCAGAATGTGACATTTGATCATGGATGACATTGATCGATTATTTATATTATAAACCAAAAGAACTAATAAACCCAAGGGTTTAATATTATAAACAAAAGGAATTGGTGAACCCAAGGGAAAACCATTACCCAACAAATTATAAACCAAAGGAATTGGTGAACCCAAGGGAATTGATTTAAACATTGAGACAATTGTTGTCACAATGCGACGTTCGACCAACTATGACCATGGTTGTCCATGAGTGATTTTCATATTGAGACAATATTTGTTAGAATGTGACATTTGATCATGGATGACATTGATCGATTATTAATATTATAAACCAAAAGAACTAATAAACCCAAGGGTTTAATATTATAAACCAAAGGAATTGGTGAACCCAAGGGAAAACCATTACCCAACAAATTATAAACCAAAGGAATTGGTGAACCCAAGGGAATTGATTTAAACATTGAGACAATTGTTGTCACAATGCGACGTTCGACCAAATATGAACACGGTTGGCCATGGGTGATTTTCATATTGAGACAATGTTTGTCAGAATGTGACATTTGATCATGGATAACATTGATCGATTATTTATATTATAAACCAAAAGAACTAATAAACCCAAGGGTTTAATATTATAAACCAAAGGAATTGGTGAACCCAAGGGAAAACCATTACCTAACAAATTATAAACCAAAGGAATTGGTGAACCCAAGGGAATTCATTTAAACATTGAGACAATTGTTGTCATTATTCATATTATAAACCAAAAGAAATAATAAACCCAAGGGTTTAATATTATAAACCAAAGGCATTGGTGAACCCAAAGTAAAACCATTACCGAACAAATTATAAACCAAAGGAATTGGTGAACCCAAGGGAATTCATTTAAACATTGAGACAATTGTTGTCATTATTCATATTATAAACCAAAAGAACTAATAAACCCAAGGGCTTAATATTATAAACCAAAAGAATTGGTGAACCCAAGGGAAAACCATTACCCAACAAATTATAAACCAAAGGAATTGGTGAACCCAAGGGAATTAATTTAAACACGGATGACATTGATCGATTATTTATATTATAAACCAAAAGAACTAATAAACACAAGGGTTTAATATTATAAACCAAAGGAGTTGGTGAACCCAAGGGAAAACCATTACCCAACAAATTATAAACCAAAGGAATTGGTGAACCCAAGGGAATTGATTTAAACATTGAGAGAATTGTTGTCACAATGCGACGTTCGAGCAACTATGACCATAGTTGGCCATGGGTGATTTTCATATTGAGACAATGTTTGTCAGAATGTGACATTTGATCATGGATAACATTGATCGATTTTTTATATTATAAACCAAAATAACTAATAAACCCAAGGGTTTATTTGATCATGGATAACATTGATCGATTTTTTATATTATAAACCAAAATAACTAATAAACCCAAGGGTTTAATATTATAAACCAAAGGAATTGGTGAACCCAAGGGAAAACCATTACCTAAAAAATTATAAACCAAAGGAATTGGTGAACCCAAGGGAATTCATTTAAACATTGAGACAATTTTTGCCATTATTCATATTATAAACCAAAAGAACTAATAAACCCAAGGGTTTAATATTATAAACCAAAGGCATTGGTGAACCCAAGGTAAAACCATTACCGAACAAATTATAAACCAAAGGAATTGGTGAACCCAAGGGAATTCATTTAAACATTGAGACAATTGTTGTCATTATTCATATTATAAACCAAAATAACTAATAAAACCAAGGGTTTAATATTATAAACCAAAAAAATTGGTGAACCCAAGGGAAAACCATTACCCAACAAATTATAAACCAAAGGAATTGGTGAACCCAAGGGAATTGATTTAAACATGGATGACATTGATTGATTATTTATATTATAAACCAAAATAAGTAATAAACACAAGGGTTTAATATTATAAACCAAAGGAGTTGGTGAACCCAAGGGAATTGATTTAAACATTGAGACAATTGTTGTCAGAATGCGACGTTCGACCAACTATGACTATGGCTGGCCATGGGTGATTTTCATATTGAGACAATGTTTGTCAGAATGTGACATTTGATCATGGATGACATTGATCGATTATTTATATTATAAACGAAAAGAACTAATAAACACAAGGGTTTAATATTATAAACCAAAGAAATTGGTGAACCCAAGGTAAAACCATTACCGAACAAATTATGAACCAAAGGAATTGGTGAACCCAAGGGAATTCATTTAAACATTGAGACAATTGTTGTCATTATTCATATTATAAACCAAAAGAACTAATAAACCCAAGCGTTTAATATTATAAACCAAAAAAATTGGTGAACCCAAGGGAAAACCATTACCCAACAAATTATAAACCAAAGGAATTGGTGAACCCAAGGGAATTGATTTAAACATGGATGACATTGATCGATTATTTATATTATAAACCAAAAGAAGTAATAAACACAAGGGTTTAATATTATAAACCAAAGGAGTTGGTGAACCCAAGGGAAAACCATTACCCAACAAATTATAAACCAAAGGAATTGGTGAACTCAAGGGAATTGATTTAAACATTGAGACAATTGTTGTCACAATGCGACGTTTGACCAACTATGACCATGGTTGGCCATGGGTGATTTTCATATTGAGACAATGTTTGTCAGAATATGACATTTGATCATGGATGACATAAACCCAAGGGTTTAATATTATAAACCAAAAGAATTGGTGAAACCAAGGGAAAACCATTACCCAACAAATTATAAACAAAAGGAATTGGTGAACCCAAGGGAATTGATTTAAACATTGAGACAATTGTTGTCACAATGCGACGTTCGACCAACTATGACCATGGTTGGCCATGGGTTCTTTTCATATTGAGACAATGTTTGTCAGAATGTGACATTTGATCATGGATGACATTGATCGATTATTTATATTATAAACCAAAAGAAGTGGCAGCAAGGGTTTAATATTATAAACCAAAGGAATTGGTGAACCCAAGGGAAAACCATTACCTAACAAATTATAAACCAAAGGAATTGGTGAACCCAAGGGAATTGATTTAAACATTGAGACAATTGTTGTCAGAATGCGAACCATTACCCAAAAAATTATAAACCAAAGGAATTGGTGAACCCAAGGGAATTAATTTAAACATTGAGACAATTGTTGTCACAATGTGACGTTGGACCAAGTATGACCATGGTTGGCCATGGGTCATTTTCATATTGATACAATGTTTGTCAAAATGTGACATTTGATCATGGATGACATTGATCGATTATTCATATTATAAACCAAAAAAACTAATAAACCCAAGGGTTTAATATTATAAAACAAAGGAATTGGTGAACCCAAGGGACAACCATTACCCAAAAAATTATAAACCAAAGTAATTGGTGAACCCAAGGGAATTGATTTAAACATTGAGACAATTGTTGTCACAATGCGACATTGGACCAGCTATGACCAGGGTTGGCCATGGGTAAACTAATAAACCCAAGGGTTTAATATTATAAACCAAAGGAATTGGTGAACCCAAGGGACAACTATTACCCAAAAAATTATAAACCAAAGTAATTGGTGAAGCCAAGGGAATTGATTTAGACATTGAGACAATTGTCGACTCTTTTCTAATTTGTATCATATTGTTTCATTATGTAGTGTTTTGTATAAGAAGCATCGTCTTCATGTGTTTGCACCTAATACATGTCATGTGTCAAAGTGAAACATTAAGAATTTAAAGTCTATTGTTGTATTTGGTTGATATGAAATTTTATGACTTTTGTAAATGGATTATTTCATTTTTTTACATATACATTTATATATTTATGTGTTATGAATAAAATGCCTAATTTTAGAACCTAGAAAAGAAAAAGTGTGAAGATAGATTTGATTGATTGTGTTTACATGGAACTCAATTGTGTTTACATGGAACTCAATACGATTGCGTTTACATGGAACTCAATACTTTGGTTGATAAAATATCAAAAAATAGACTCTAAAATTTAGGACTTCAGGCTAAATTATTTTTCTTTAGTTTAAAAATGATTTTTTTGTCCACATTTTTTTGGATGATAAATTATCCAAAAATAAAATCCAAAGTTTAGGACTTCACACTAGATTATTCTGTTTGAATTTAGAAATGGTTTTTTTTATCAATATTTTTTTCTTAGATTAGTTTATATGTATTAAATGTAATATGTTGATGCATCCCACATAGGTGCCCCAATTGTAGGCCATAACATTGCAAGGTATATGTGGTCGAGCTCATGATAGTTCAAGTAGCTCATTGAGAGTTCATCTTCCCCTGGTAGATCCTTCTTTTAGTGGAAGTGTCAGAGGTAGTGTTAACAATGTATTATTTTTAAAAATATGTTATTTATATAAAGTATTATTAGCATAATCACATTAATAAATGTGATTGATATAGTTGATAGATGTATATAAAAATATACACAACAAAAATAGTAATATACTATTTATATGAAGTATATTTAGCATAATCACATTAATAAATGTGATTGATATAGTTGATAGATGTATATAAAAAATATACACAACAAAAATAGTAAATATGTTAGATATACCATTAAAGTTGTATTAATAATTATTTATTAATTATTAGAAAATAAATTTTATTAATATTAATGTCAATATACCTAATATTATAAAGCATAAACCCTACTTTTATAAACTTTATATTGATAACCTATGATATTGTAACAAAATTTATATACAAATTAAAATAAAGTGAGAATGAACGTTAAATTTAACTTATATATTTTTTCTTTTTACTAATAATAATAATTTTTATTATTTTAAATAAAGTTTAAATTAATCATTTTTATAATTTTTTTAAATTTTAGCAAATTAAAATGTATGATGAAATAAGTGTTTTGATAATTATATATGTCAACCATTTGATTTATATACTATGTTAAATATATATTTATAATGAATAATAATAATGTTAAAATTGTTTAATAAGATAATTATAAATCATTATAATAATATTTTTATTATAAATTTTATATATTATTTCTAAACATTAAAATAAACAGAATTAACATTAATATAGATAAAAATAGATAAAATAATTAATAATTAAAATCTAATAAACAATCTAGCAAATTAACAAATCAATTTTAGCGAATGATTACTTTAAGGCGCATTAGCTTTATTTTTCTTTTAATTTAGCAAATTTCACCCTACGTAGAGGTGAATTATGCTGCTATAATATTTAATTAAAATACTAAATTCAATCCCTCAAAATATCACATATCACCTAACAGGCAACAAAATAATGAGAACCAAGAAAATGAATTAAAGTCAATCGCAATAATAAAAGTTAGCTGTATGCTTCATAAGTACAAATGGAATGAAACATTAACATTACACTCGAGTGTGTATCCAGTGTGCATTCATGGTTCTTGTTTTCATTTATATAGAGCCGCTTTTTTAATTTCGCGAGACGCTTCCATGAAACATTTGCTTAACATATTTGCATCGACATACATTTTTTGGGCGTAAACTTGCAGTGCAACAACGCCCGCATAGCTCACAATAAACACTCCCAGTGACTGCATGAAACAAAACAAATTCCTCTGTTATATAACAACGTCTGAATTCCATTTACTCCCCAGATATATGGGAATTCCATGTACTCCCCAGATATAAGGGACTCATTATTTTGATTTGAAAAAATAAAAACGTAATGGATGAATTTAAGCAGCCTGTTTACTCACTTGAGTTGCACCTGACACAAAGAAGGAAAAGCTTTTTATTATATTCCGATCAATTGCGACCATTTCAGTTGGGCCAATCATATCTGATATTGCGATCGTTGAATTAGCAAGGGTATTGTATAAATATCTAGAGACAGCCTCAAACAAAAAGATTGAATTAAGAAACAAATAGTTTTTAAGCAAAATATTAATTGATAAAGTGGTTGCTCTGTTAAACGTACCTGTGTTCCTTTCAACCGTCCTAGATATGCCATTATTTTGCCACTAATGACAGCACCTAAAGATATTTTATGTTTGTCCATTTCGCTCTTTGCCCTTCGTACAAACTCCAGAGGATTCTCCAGCTGACCTAGTAGTATAGGTACCCGCACAGGCAAAAATCCAAAGTGGTTTCCCCAAGGCGCCTCAGCTTTTGGTTTCAACATCTCGTCCATGTTCTGCATGGTATAAGTCGTCACTAGATAGTCTAGGAAAAACTCTATTAACTGAATAAATCAACGTATTTGAAATGTGATAAGTTTATTTAAAAGGACCTGTACCCCAGCCAATGCTCGCATGTTTATCAAACATAGGGCTGTGAGTTTTAATTTCTTCATTTGTTTAATCACGGTGTCTTCTGGCATTTGTAAACTGTATTCTGCAACTGCGCCCAAAGGATAATTCATGAACTGTTAAAAGTATAAGTTGAATTTAAATAATAGAGAAATGAAACACTTTGCAGTTTTTATGTGCTTATTTCAAAGATAGAGCTAAACTTAATATTAGCTATAAATGACAGGGTCACAGCAACATACCAGCGGAGTCGCGAATCTGCAAATAGCGTTGCACGCCATAGAAAACTATTCCTGTTATCACATCATTCACTGTCTGTCAAGAAAATTAAAAGAAAACGGGTAGTTAGTATATATGCCAACTAGGCAACTGAATTAGTGTTGCGAGTGTATGGGGAATATTACATACCCCTCCTATAGAATTTTTAATCTGTTTGAGATCCTCCAGCAGAAACGAAGCAGAAGAAAGAGCAACGGGCGCATTTTTAACCTCAGGAGGTCCCTGAATAGGCATCTGGCTATCGTCAATCCACCCTGTCATTCTCAGTGAAGAGCTTATCACATCAACCAGTGTGTACCACAATACGAGCATCATATAACGTAGGGTTTGAAAATGGGCGAAGCTGCCACCAGGGGAAGTGCACCGAAGGTTAGAGGAACGAAAATGACACAACAAAACCACATTTAGCGCGAAGAGTTGCAGAGCCAGAGTGCAACCAAAGAAGTTCACAATCGTTTCAGGATCTTCCCCGTTTTTAATGGCGATCTCACACGTATCAATAAATCGTTTCACTGCTCAGCATATGCGCACGCTTCTGCCACGTTGCAGACAACTCACCACACGAATGCCAGAGGCTCGTCTTCTTGAATTTCCATGGGAGAGACGACCCGTTCCACTCCTCCACCGTTACCTCCGACTTGAAACCACCAGGGCACCCACCTCACGACGTGTCCTTGTCCGCCGGCACCTTCAGACACTTGGCATAACAGTATCACACACTTGGACAAGCGTTAGTCTTTCAGTTTCATTCGAAAGGTTAATCTTGATAGGTGTCAATTAATAAATGGCACAGTAAATTTTTAATCCAGATTTGTAAAAAATTAATTTAAGTACGGTTTAAACACCTGATTTAGATATGCAAGGAAGTTAGTGGGGTAGATTTCATCCATAGATTTAGTGGCGACGACCAGAATATACTGGCATCTTCCAATCCTGACCATCATATCAAAAAAATTAATTAGCCTAATCACAAAACATGCTCCTTCCGACAGGGGGTTACGCCTATCGGCCTAATTAACTGAGTCAGATTCTAGTATTCGGATACTTCAAATCGCCATGAATTTAATCGGGAGTGGTCTACTGAGCCTGCGTTTTAACCCCGAAACCTTGTCTGTCCGAAAACTTCGCTGCCCGAATTCGAAGTCATTTTCAGGTCTCAGAGTGCCTCGGGATCACGACATGACCCCACTGTTCTCAGCCCTGGAAGGCGGCGACGACGACAGGTTGGTGGGTGACCGATGTGGCATTCAACTGGAATTCAACGTGATTAATGCATGCGATGGGATGGACGATTTTAGATTTAAAACAGTCCCATTCGCGCCAGAGCTGATTTCAAAAAATCTGTATCATTTGAATTGGCGGACATAATTTTTGCAATAACGCAGATGACGTCGAAGGATGGAAGCCAGGGCAGCTCCCACAGATGTGCTGAGTGCTCTCAGTGCAATGCAACCTTCCAAGCGTCCTCGTAGTCTCCTTAATCTCCTTAAGGCGCTTGATTTAAGTAGTCTCTCAGTGCAATGCTTACATATGTCTACTTCTTACATTTATTTACAGGATTGTGTTTATTCGTTTAATGTTGCATTTTACTTCTAGAGACATTACATTTACATAAGATTATCTGTCTCCTGAGAAAGCAACCTGAATCGCCTTATAGAATAGGTATATGGATGTGTTAATGGATGTTCATTTTCTCAATGGTTTTCCATTTGGAGTAATCAATACAAAATTTTTATTGATGATTTACATTGAAATGATGATATAATTATAAATGAAATGGAGCCCATTTTAAATTTGTAAAGAGGAAGGTGGATATAGATTATCACTTCTCACTGGTTACACAGTTTTTTATTGAAAAAATATTGAGGGATTTGCCCATCTGTGGAGGAAAACAATCAAAGCAAATTTTCCAAATTTTATGGTTGACATGTACGGATCTCCAGATCACTAGAAGAAAATTTTCACATCACACTTTTAACATTGGAAATTTCTTGAAAGTTCCTTCAAACCAAATCGGCGGGCCGCCCACAAATATATGAAAGAGTAAAACCAATAACTGTTTATTTTTGCATCTGGAATGAAATTCAAAGAAGATTTTCTGTGAAAAAAATTAATACATTTCAAATACAAGGTAAACATTAGAAACTAGTTTGCACACTTTCTCTTTGTGCTTTGTCAATGACTACTCCTATAAGAAGCAGAAGAAGAAGTATTGCAAAAGCAGTCATTCATAGTGAACCGCTGCCTGAATCATTGCCTGGAGGACCAATATATTTTGCAAAGCAATCATGGTTCTCTGAACCGCAGCCTGATCCAGGACCTGTCGCAGATGGGACTTTGTTAAGACCACAATCACACAACTTTAAAACTATTGATGGGACTGTGTCGAGACCACAACCACACAGCATTAAAATCAATGGGCTATTCTGTACGCAGTTATTGACAGAGATTTGTATGTATACAGAGATTGATTTTCTTACAATATCAATTATCAGATTAAAACTTTAGATGTTTCTAATCCAACTTTTCTCGTTTCCAAGGGTAGAAATTAGAATTCATTCACAGATCTTCAAATTGTTGTTAGTATTCATTGATTATTTCATAGGTGCCTGTGCGATCACCTACTCTGCTTCTTCAGTCATTTTGGCAATCCTATCAATGGCATCACACTATACCTGAACCAAGATAATTATGCTATTCCAAAGCCTAGAAAAGAAATATTGATACCATTGAATACATAAACTTACAGGATGATTATCAAGGATGGGAATGACTCGTTCAAAACAATAACCTAGTTAAAAACTAAAAATGCACAGTTATACAAATATGTCATCTCGTTGTTCACAGACATTTGGTGCTACATCTACATCGGAAAATTCAGGTCCGACATTGAGGAGATTTGACCCTGTACTAACAACGTACTTAGTAACAGCAACCTGACCAATTTAGCTAACTCTTAAAAGATTCTCAAAAACATAATTATTAAAAACCATCATCACCAAAATACCAAGTTATAAATTTAGATAATTTGAGATTATGTTTAATGAAGATTCGGGCATCCAACAAATATGGAACAAGGATCAACTATAAGATATACCTTTAACTTAAGTGACTGTGCAGCTCCTTCTCTGGAGTTCCTGTAATCCTAAGACCTTCATGTCATCCAGAGAGATATGTAATTATGCCATAAGCCTCATGAGGTTGTGTCTTCTACTTATTGATATTATCATGTGGCCACAATTCCCTAACTACGGGGATTCTTAATAGATAAGAAGCACTTGACTGAGAATGGGCACAACTAAACAAACATGGGCCTATTCCAACAAATCAAACACATAAACTATCCCTAAGCCAGTCATCCAATTAGGGAACCAATTAACTTTACTATAGCTCTTATCTCTACAATTGGGATAGATTGATTATTACTAGAGAGGGGGAGGGCATCATCGATACCAGTAATATTTGAGGAAAGTAAGAGTTTTAGGTTCGGCATTAGAGTCTGCCTTTTTCTATATTGGATGGGGTTACCATGTTTGTAGCCTTGGACGGTTTGAAGGCAGAGAAGACTTTGCAAATTTAAATAAATGAAATTTATTACTCTCTTTTGGTAAGATTTAGACAATTGACCTATTTATCTGTTTATTGCCTTTTTATTTACCGAGTGGAAACACGTTCCTTTGTTTACTGCAGCACACATTCTAATAGTCACAGCTAGCAATTCAAGTGACTAACAATCACTATATTAACACTCGTACTTTTCACTTGTTGCTTACATTCGTTGGCTCGATATGCATGTCAGTTCCACAAACATAAACGCTGATTTATGGTGGATTCACTAACATTGCAATTCAATTTCAGCTTACACATGTATTGATTTTGGTGCAAAATGGCCTCAGTTCTGCCAAGGCTCTTCAAGCTGAAATTTTCTTTTAAGTTCAGAAAGTCTGGCCTCACTAGGTAATTTGCTCATAGTTTTAGTGTATTGTTGCCTGTCTTTATTGAATAATAAATGGCAAATTCCCTTGGAAAGAGGGGGGACACAGTGAATTGATCTAGTGTCTAGCTTCATCCCGTAATCAGATGTTAGTCTTGCTTGCCAAAGGAGAATTGCCCTATAACTGCCCTATGGAATGCCATTAAACCTGCCATAATTATCAGTAATGGATGTAAATGAGGGACTACGTATCCTCATTGGAAAAATAATGTAAGTGCGTTTTTCCATTCTTTAGCTAATTACATTATCTTATCCTACTGTAGCATTTATTAGATTTGGATGAATTCAGATAGTAAGATTTGTTGATCATACAATTTTTTCATTGAAGTTCCTTTGAATTTTTTTTGTTGGCATGTGTCTGGGCTTCCCATCTCCTTCTGAGAAACGGGCACACCGTCTTAAGTCATCCTCGGAGCACCACACATTATAGGCTATGCCTGCTTCAATCAAAAGACCATGTCTTGCGTGTAACAGGAGGTCATATAGTAATTCTCAAGCTTTAGTTTCAAATGGCTTTAATATGCTAAAATGTGGATTTCTTCATTTTGGTTGACTTCCATTAATCTTAGTTCATGCTTAAAAGGCTAATTTGCTTCAAATGAGTTGTTACCAAACCGGACAAGTTATAGAAAATTCAGAGCTCTTATCGGATTTGCTAGACACCCAAATGTTGTTTTGTAAAGAAACTTGGGCTTAGGTAAAGATTATTTCACAAGCCATCTAGTAATGCAGGTAGGGATTGTGTATGGGGTATCTTACACATGTCTTCTCAAGGTTTTTAACTAGGTGGGAAGTGGATTTTTTCATATGAAATTATTAGATTCAATGCAGATTGATGAGTGAACTGTATATGGAGATCATATTTATATGAGTTCTCAGATGTAAATATTGTTACAGTCATCGTGATACCAATCCTTATTGTAATAGTGTGGCTTATGTTGGTGTTCAGTTTACTATGCATGTTCAATGGAATGGATATTGCTGGATCTATTATGCAAGGTATTGAATTAGGGTTGTAGGATCAGAAATGAATTTGCAGAATGACCAAAGCTATCATATGGCTTAGAAGTTTCCTTTGGACTGAAGAAACAGTGTAGACAATGCCATCAATGCCTTCCTTCTCCTAAGTTTCCATGGATTGAAGAAAGAGGGTAGACAATCCCATCAATGCATTCCTTCTCATAGAGTTGAGAACAAGGAGAAGGTTAGATGTACTTATAAGTAGCTTATGATTATCTAATTTCATCATGTCTAGTTACTCTCTCTGTTATGTTTTGATTCTTTAATGATATATATCCATTCACAGAGATAAAGTAGAGATTAAACAACAATAGCACTAAGAAGATTTAAATATTGAGTTGAAAACATCTTATTTGCACAAATTCAAATAACAATTATTATTATTATTATTATTTTTTAATATTATAAATTAAAAGTTGAATTGAAGACATATGGTTTGCTCAAATTCAAACAACTAACCTACCTCTTTGTTGTTTGTGGTGTGTACTTGAAGTAAATGAGAGTTTTTTTTTGTTTGTGGGTGTGTACTTGAAGCAGATGAGAGTATTCCCTTTCAACATAAAATACTTTGTTCCAGAAGACAATTATCTCTAAGTGCTTGGAGTGTATACAAACTACTTGCTATCCAACGCTATACAACACTATATGAATGTTCAGCCACCAATACTTGACCTAAATCATGTTGTATTTATTTAATTTAATTGAACAGTTTGGTGCTAGGTCCAACATCTTTATTTAATGTCATAATCCAGATAAATCTAACTGGTAGAAATGAATTGCCAAGAAAGAGTGACAGTAATATTCAATTCACGTTAATATAAAAAATGAATGAGAAGATATCTTAAAACAACAATGATTGTGCAGTCTAATAGCAATTGTAGTCCACAACTAAATTTCCAACATCTTTATTTAATGTCATAATCCAGATAAATCTAACTGGTAGAAATGAATTGCCAAGAAAGAGTGACAGTAATATTCAATTCACGTTAATATAAAAAATGAATGAGAAGATATCCTAAAACAATAGAGTAGTTGAGAAAACTGAGACAATATCCACTGTGATTTGCATCTTATTAGTTCATAAGCAATTCACCTGCTGGAAAAAGGTTCTTTATATCTGCATTTGTGATATGTGGCATGATGTTCAGATTCACACGTTGATCTTAATATCGATCCATATGTTGCTTAGGAAAAACAACATCGATTGGTATGTGGCATGATGTTTAGATTCACATGTTGATCTTAATATGATCTTAATATCGATTCATATTCACTTTATATATAAAAAAAAAAATTACAGCAATATCTGGTGAAGGCCTTCCTTTGAGGAAACCAAAGTCCTCCACCAAGTGGATACCAAATTGTTTGTCCATGGAGACTACACAAACTATCCTATCTGCTGATATACATAAAAAAACAGCATTCTAAAAGACCATCCCATATCTATGCGTGGCAACTACTAGAAAAAATAAGATAAACCAGGCTTCAAATTATGGGTGACAAGTCCTTGGGATCATTAGGCTGCTCCATTGGCTCCTTTTGTTGCAACTGTTCACCTTATTTATACATGGAAGGTGTCAGGTTCTCCTCAAGGACAATGGGATTTGCTTGTGTTCCCTCTCAGCACTAGAATCTTGATGTTTGGTATTTAATCTCATCTTCGTCAATGACTTGAGAGACCTTTATACCAGACTGCTTCAAACTTGCTTCAAAGATCTTAATTGTATGGAGAAAACCTATCATGTATAGACAATAAGACAGAGATTAGAACAAAAGATATGACTAGCATATTGTGAAACTACTCTTTTCTTATATCAAATTACCTCTCAAAAAAAAAATTCAATCACAATAAGAATGAATTCAAGACATTGATCCCTCTACATAATGGTTAAAACTTAAAACCCAATGCCCATGGACAGATATACAATCCTCCAATCTACTAGCAATAGAACCATCACTAATGAATGGACAGTAAACATTAAAATCCCTATGAAAGATTGAATACACAATTAGTCATCCTTCACAAAGGCAAATTATATTTGACCTCATCATAGGATATTTGCTCATAGGGAAAATTATATACAATTTGTGTTGAATTTGGCTCTCATATTGTAATTGAGGTCGCTCTTTCAAGACACCTGTATAATAAACAAGGGAATTGCATTCACATTGGACATGTACAATGGACACTAGACATGATTAGCACAAAAATATCTCATTTCTTAGCATGTTCAACTTCGCCAAGTGAACTGTGTAAATTTCAATTTCAAACATAATTCCAACCTCATTCATTTTCATGGATACAATCTGATTCAATGACCCCACAACATGACAATCATTCTTGAGTGAAAGGAAACTATCAAGTTATCAACTATAGTAAGCAAGCTTCTTCTGTGATTTCAAAAGAGAGGAATAACTTGTTTCTGAGTTTTTTAATAACCCAACGTTTCGGACTTCCTAAGTGAGTCCATCATCAGGGTAGATGCCAAATATTCTTTGAAAAGTTGGGAGGATTAGGGCAAATGAGTAGATGTATAAATAGTGAATTATGAGGAGATTATTAAAGTCGGTTTAGATGAACAATGGTTTAATTTAAATTGTAATATAATTTTAATTATAATTTAAAATTATTTGAAATTGCATTATCATTAATGGAGTTATGTATTCGTTTAAATTAATTTATATAATTAAATTAATCAATTATTTAATTTAATTTAATTTAATTTTTTTATTTAATTTTTTTATATTTTTAATTTAATTATTATTAATGAATTAAAAGATAATAAAAGAGGTAGGAATTATTTATTTTAATATTAAATTGTTGTGTTTATCTATTTATTTATGTATTTTACTTTTAATTGCACTTATTTATTTATTTATTTTAATTTAATATATTTCATTTTATCTTATATATATATATATATATATATATATATATATATATAATTATTTATTGTTTGTTTTTCATTTTTAATTATTTTTTTATAACATAATGCATTTATACTATGTTATTATTAGTTTTACTTGTCATAAGAGGTTTGATGTATTAATGGTTTCCAAGTATTGCTAATGATAAGTCCATCATCCCGATTTATGTTATTTTTTCTTTTTTCTTTTTTCTTCCATGATTATAAGTAAAATAACCTACTCAAGTATAATTTCCAGGTTATATGGTTACCCTTTATAAATTCCATGTTGGCATTGCAATTAATATTTTTTTGCATGCAAAGACTCCACTGGATTGAAATAATGATAATACTAAAACAACTTCAGATTTAGGTTGCTACAGATTAGTAGCATTAAGGATCTATTTTGAGTGTGCATGCAACGACTAAAAAGACATGAATTATTAATATGATTTGTCTCTAGATGTTTATCAAGTGAGGCTGCAAGTGGCAGACTTGTTTTCATGGAAAAGTATGTAAAAAATTTTACACTTTGAAGGCACCAAGCCAATCCCAGTTCGTCCAATCTGCTACAAATTGCAACACTACTGCTTACAAGTAGCTCCACCAAAAGCCCAAGCGGTTAGCTCAACCAGTTGTCACTTGTTGGGAATTTCGATGGTACGAGCAGCTAACTAGTTTAATCCCCTAGATTAGGCTTACTGGTCTACATCAATGGGTTTACAAGATATGTCATGCACAAATTCTAGGAATCATCCCTAGGTTCTCCCAACCGAATTTTCCAAGAGAAGCTCAAAATTTGATGAAGCTTCCTTATATGTTTTTCCACCTCTAGGTAGCCCTTTAGTATTCTTCTGGATGAAACCCATCTTCATTGTTGTTGTAATTTTTTTCAGGAGTTATGTGAAACTCACTCAAAGAGTTTCTAAGCACAAATCTATAAGTCCATTTGTTTTGTGGAATCATAAAACAATTTATACTAGAGTTTATCACCACACCACTAGAGTTTTAACAATATAAACACTAAAACTAGATTCTAATGGTTATCATGAAGCAGTATTCTCTTCGCTTGACCAGATTCAAGACTTTATGAATAATTGTTGAGGAGGTAAATCCCCTCTGCGAACAGAGGCGATCCCTACTAGCCCAGCAGGGGTCTAGCAACAATCACGAAATGTTACGACGCAAGTTCCTAATTACGAAATGAAAAGACCAAAGATGGAGGCCTACCTGGAATCCAATGCTACGATCTAAAGAAGAGAGATTTCCCGTTCCTCAGCCTCGGCAGATCATGATCCTCCACGATCTCCGCAGATGGACACCTGCACATGCAAGAAACAAACAGATACAAGCATAAATCCCAGCATACGCAACTAAATATCAGTCAGAAAGGATACTACTCATATTAACATAATCGAAAACAGGAGTGGAACCATAACCAGTAGTCATTCATTAATAAGAAATCGAAAGAGAGTACAACCAATGTTCTGACGCTGAGGTCTCCTTCGGAAGGGTCTCCAGTCGTTCACGTCTCGCAAAGCTCGCCAGGGAAGGGACAAGCCTCTCTAGAGTCTCTCAACGATAGTCTCCTTACTTGAGTCGGCCTTAAGGGAAGAAAGAGGGCTCTTATAGCACAAAGGCTCTTGGGAATTTGGAGATTCAAAGCTTGGGCACTTCAAGACTAGCTTGCCATGGAATTGAGCAGGCTTTTATAGATGGGGAAGGAGGGAGTTGGGATCCCTATTATTGTGGGATTGGCCCTATCAACAAGGAAGGTTCCATGGGAGGTGGAAAAACCACTTCCCTTCCATAGAACTCTCGCAGCCAAACCTCCCAACTCAAGATAGGCAATAGTTTCTGAGTTTGTTGAAACTCAACTTCCGCCATCTTTATTTAAAAAACACTCCTTAAATTGGCTGGCGCGACTACTGCTCTGGGACAGAGCGCCAGTTGGCGCGGCCTCTTTGTAGGATTTTCCCCATTGGCGCGAGTGCTGAACTGTCTGCCCACGCCAATGCAAAAAGAGATGTTTTTATGATTTTTTGCAAGGAGATGTCTTTAGGGCAATTGAAGCTCATGCTTAGAGGAATGCATTGATGATGTTTTCAAGGCATGACAATGTTCACAGGTCACAAAATGGGTCCTCCATTGTGCGGGACGGGGAATGGTAGGGACGGTGACAAATTACTGTATAACAATAATAAAAGAAAATTTTAAGTTCGAACCCCAATATGAATGCACATGATTAACAAATACCATGAACTTTGATAATTAGTCAAACTACACCAAACATGTGACCATATTAAGACTATTTTACCTCTCAAACCAAATAAATGAAAGAATCATATACAAGTTACCTATGCATTTAATTGGGTCATCACTTAAGAAAGTACATCTATACACTCTTTGGAAAGTACATACCTATTGTTTGTGCCTAGCTCATTGATTCCCATTAGAGTTAAAGTCCTTCCATGGATGTTCAACCATTGTAGAAGATGATGCTTCTCCACCCATTCCATAGTTACCTAACAAAGTGTCATTTGTTAGCACATGAAATTTGTTAAAGCATTAAGGTATATGTACAAACATAACTATATTTAGTGGATGGAAGGGGAAAACTACAGGAAATGCCTAAATGTTGAGTAGATGGTCTTTCTGTATTAGATTTATCATTTTTGTCATTTGCATTGCCAAATATCACTTTTTTCTCCTTTATTTAGGATTTAGTTAGATGCACATTCATTCAAATGTACTTCGCATGGCAGGAAATGTTGGATGCTCTTGCATCTTCCTTTGGTCTTGGTTTATCGCCATAACTATGGATTGTTGCATCACTGTAAAAATAAACATATCACATGTTAAAGAATGGTGATGACTAAACACACAAATATAAAATCATCACTATATTCAATACATGAAACAAACCTGGAACCACAAACAATGCATTATTTGATTGAGGACACCCTAGCCTATTCCATGGATGTTCAACCATTGTAGAAGATGATGCTTCTCCACTCGTTCCATTGTTACCTAACAAAGTGTCATTTGTTAGCACAATGAAATTTGTTAAAGAATTAAGGTATATGTACAAACATAACTATATTGAGTGGATGGAAGGGGAAAACTACAAGAAATGCCTAAATGTTGAATAGATAGTCTTTATGTATTAGATTTATCATTTTTGTCCTTTGCATTACCACATATCACTTTTTTCTCCTTTATTTAGGATTTAGTTAGATGCACATTGATTCAAATGTACCTGGCATGGCAGGAAATGTTGGATGCTCTTGCATCTTCCTTTGGTCTTGGTTTATCGCCATAACTATGGATTGTTGCATCGCTATAAAAATAAACATATCACATGTTAAAGAATGGTGATGACTAAATACACAAATATAAAATCATCACTATATTCAATACATGAAACAAACTTGGAACCACAAACAATGCATTATTCGATTGAGGACACCCTAGCCTATTCCATGGATGTTCAACCATTGTAGAAGATGATGCTTCTCCACTTGTTCCATTGTTACCTAATAAAGTGTCATTTGTTAGCACAATGAAATTTGTTAAAGCATTAAGGTATATGTACAAACATAACTATATTGAGTGGATGGAAAGGGAAAATTACAAGAAATGCCTAAATGTTGAATAGATGGTCTTTCTGTATTAGATTTATCATTTCTGTCCTTTGCATTATCACATATCACTTTTTTTCTCCTTCATTTAGGATTTAGTTAGATGCACATTGATTCAAATGTACCTGGCATGGCAGGAAATGTTGGATGCTCTTGCATCTTCCTTTGGTCTTGGTTTATCACCATAACTATGGATTGTTGCATTGCTGTAAAAATAAACATATCACATGTTAAAGAATGTTGATGACTAAATACACAAATCTAAAACCATCACTATATTCAATACATGAAACAAACCCGGAACCACAGACAATGCACTATTTGATTGAGGACACCCTAGCCTATTCCATGGATGTTCAACCATTGTAGAAGATGATGCTTCTCCACCCGTTCCATTGTTACCTAACAAAGTGTCATTTGTTAGCACAATGAAATTTGTTAAAGCATTAAGGTATATGTACAAACATAACTATATTGAGTGGATGGAAGGGGAAAACTACAAGAAATGCCTAAATGTTGAATAGATGGTCTTTCTGTATTAGATTTATCATTTTTGTCCTTTGCATTACCACATATCACTTTTTTCTCCTGTATTTAGGATTTAGTTAGGTTCACATTCATTCAAATGTATCTGGCATGGCAGGAAACATTGGATGCTCTTGCATCTTCCTTTGGTCTTGGTTTATCGCCATAACTATGGATTGTTGCATCGCTGTAAAAATAAACATATCACATGTTAAAGAATGTTGATGACTAAATACACAAATCTAAAACCATCACTATATTCAATACATGAAACAAACCTGGAACCCCAGACAATGCATTATTGGATCGAGGACGACCTCACCTATTGAGGTATTGAAACTCAAATGGTTCATATTTTGATGGATGGACATTCAAATCAATTTCCAAACCATTGTTTTTTTTGCTCCTTTGTTTCTTTGTAGGGCTAAGGAAACTCTTCTTCCTCTTCAAAGATGAATCAAGAGAGCCCAACCTAGGTGTGAAGTCAAAATCCATAATATGCAAGTTGTTGGCTTCATCCATAATTTTTTTAACTAGACTAAGGAATTGGTTTGCCTTTTTCAAAGTAGTAGGAGGGTTATCTAGAATGAAATGCATGTGTCTAAACAACTCCTCTTTTGCCAAATTAAGTGCTCCAACATCTGCATCAACAATATCTGTGGCCATAGGAGTGGCATCAACATCTACATCATGGCTCTGGGTCTCTATATTGATTTCAAAAGAGTCATTGAATATGTTATCCACTGCATGTTGATGAAGTAATGGATATGGATTATCTGAGTGGAAATATAACCAGTTAAACTTTATCGCATGCTTGCAAATGTTGCCACGAGTAGACCATGGGCATTCACACGTTATAAAATCCATGCGATACCATTTGACAAGGTACTTCTTATCTCGATTTTTTTGACTTCTCACCCAGTAAGCATTGGTTATGCTCTCATGAGGAGAACAATCACTATTCAGAATTTTTCTTGCTCTTTCCACTGATGATTCAAGTTGTTTCTCTTTCTTGTAGTTGTTTAGAAATCCTTCTTCTTTCAATATTTCCTTATATCGATAACAAGGTTCAACGCTTGTTAGCAGCATATACAGCAACCAATCCATCCGACGAACACATTTTTTTCTTCTATCAAATAAAAAATTTGTTTTCAAATAACAATGATATGACTCAACATCATTGTTGGTCTCCTGATTTGCATGAGGAAACTCCTAACAACCTTTCATCCACATCCCTAAATGCAAAGAGAATTAATTTAGTCTAAATATATCACTTTTATAGAAGACAAACATGGATACAATACAAAGAGTTTGTTTACTTACGAATCTTATCGCCAACAACCCAATTCTTGTGGAAATAGTCTAAGAACTTCTCTTCATCTGCAAATTTGATAAAAAATCGATTGATTGCATCATCCACTTCAGTATTGAGAGTGTGTTTCATGATAGAACCTAACTCACTGAATATCTCATTGGATTTTATGGAATTAGTGGCCAACCGGTTTACGTTTTTTAACCAAGCCCTTCGTACATGCCAAACACATAAGATAACATCACAACATATGATCCTCCTGCCATATTCAATGCATTTTAGTGCAAACATTTTAGAATAAATGAATTTTTATTATATGATGACAATATTAAAGTTACCTCAAGGCAGTAATTTTAGCCAATGCATCATTGACCATGAATGCATTGACTTTCCAATTAGGACGGATTTGGAAACACCTGTGCATGAGCTTCTCCAACCATAGTGCAATATCATCTGATGTGTTTCGTGATGCCACGACCCATGCAATTGGTACCCCGCTTTGTTGTTCATCAAATGCCATAAGTGTATACAACTGATACTATCATATTCAATGTTACATAAAGTCAAATACATGTTATTAATCATATTTAATGTCTACAACTTAAATACGTATATTCAATTAATCATTTTTATCCAACTTACCCCATATTTATTTGTATTAAATGTTGAATCCATGGTTATTAAGCTATTGTGTGATAGTTTGACCATTGTCTCCAACATCCACTTTGTTTGAATCCCTATTATAAAAGGGACCTCCACACCATTGGGTTTTTGGTAAAAGAAAAATTCTTCCTGGTGCTTTTGATACCAAAGGTTTACACTCATTTCATCCTTTTTGTGGAGTTGATAATTTCCCTTTGCCAACCTGTTATATATGTTTACAATATCTTTCCTGCATAAGAAGAAGTCTTTATTCCGATTTGTCGCATCCATGTCAACATGTCTCTTAATGTGGGTTCTATACACCATATCAATAGGCACTCCCAAAAAGAAACAACTCTCAACATAAGCAACGATGTCCCTTGAAAGCCTTGGCCTATGCAAGGCCCTAGCCTCACTTGAATTGTCATGTTGTCCATGACAAGGCCAACCTTTTGCATCTTCGTGTTCATACATATTGAAATTCAGTATTGCTATATGAGGACTTTTAGTCATAACTTTCACAATAAAGTGGCATTGACAACCCCTTTTCTGCATAAATGAAGTTCTTTGTTTAGTTGAAGGCTCTTTTCTTTTATCCTCTGGTCCAAATGAGCAATAATATGTACACGAAAAATCTTGAAATGTCAATACATACAAAGAATGATAACTTTTGTTTTAAAGGACTTAAACAATCAATTTTGAAATACTTACATTTCATATTGTGATGCAGCAGTAGCTCTTTGTCTTGGTTTTATTTTATTATTCCGTATGAAATTACATGGAGCAATATGATTTTCTTCCTCCCCTTTCATAAATTCAGAAACTCTTTCTACAAGGATTAAAGCAACCCAATCAATGTTGTTGTTATTTCGTTTTAATTCAGTCCAAACTAAGTCTTTACTAGAAAATGTCGTCTTGTCTTTGAGGTCTTGCACCTGAAGATCCATGATATGCTCCCATTTTGCTCGCTTGCCCATTTTGAACTGCTCTTGTTAGAAAATATGCAAACACATAAGAGAAATATCCTATACAAAAACATGTTAGCAACAAATATATTCATTCTAGAGCATAACAACAAAACAAAATTGATGATCCAAAGTTGACCATTCTTCATTGTTAACTATAAGTTATAGTTTCATGTCTATATAGACTTGCCACATGACTAAGTTAGATTTAGTGAACAGTTCTCTCTCACGTGTATGTTAGTGAACACGTGTATGTTATGTTCACTAAATGTAACTCAGTTTCAAAGTCCACACGTGATTAGCTGCAAACACACAATGACATCCTTTTGTACCATATTGGTCAACATACTAGGTCACCTTCTAAGGGACACAATTTTTGTATACAAAATCTATCTAAGGTGATTCTTTCACTATTGGAAAAGTCTCAAAGTGTAGAATAACGTTAGGGGGTTTGGCAAAAGTGAGAGTTTTTGGAGGTAAAAAAATGTTTTAGATCTCAATTCTCCAAAGTGGTACCAACCTGTAAAAATGATCTTACAAACCGATTCCTCCAATTCTTTCCACTTTGAAAGCATAGAGAAAGATGACAAATAATATATTGATCCAATTTGTAACACACATTAATATTAAATATAAATAGGACATGTATAAATTTAAAAAATAAACATAATATGTATGTTTTTTTTTAATCATCTAGAGGAATTGACAACTAGGTCAATTTTATGGGATGGATTAGGACACCATTACTACTACTATTACTATCTTTCCAATAATATAAATTAACATGAAAATTTGAACCTTAAATCTCAAAATTTACATAATATTTCATAACAAAACCATCACAAATCAAGCTACCCAAAAAATAAATATAATATGTAATTAATTTATAATTTAATTTTTTGATAATAACTATAAAAATTTATTATCCTTAAATTTTCAATTATATTAAAAAAAACACAAATTATATTAAAAATTGAAATAACTTACATGGACTACTATCCCTAAAGTACACATCCGCACATGTACCTACCAAATGACAACCACTCAAACAAGAAACTATCTCACATCTACATACCCGAGATGCAACTTTCCACGAATCATACACAAGCTTACCCAAACAAGAAAAGAGCAAACATTAAACATCCACTTCAAAATACTAATTAAAACATTAATATATTTATTAAGGCATAAATATGTCTATGTACCTACCAAATGACAACCACTCAAACAAGAAACTATCTCACATCTACATACCCGAGATGCAACTTTCCACGAATCATACACAAGCTTACCCAAACAAGAAAAGAGCAAACATTAAACATCCACTTCAAAATACTAATTAAAACATTAATATATTTATTAAGGCATAAATATGTCTTTATTGTAACGAGATGGAAAAATGAGAGTAATGATTGAGAGGTTTGAGCTTGCGTGAACGTGAAAGCTTTATTGGTTTTACTCTTTCATATATTTGTGGGCGGCCGGCCGATTTGGTTTGAAGGAACTTCTAAGAAATTTCCAATGTTAAAAGTGTGATGTGAAAATTTTCTTCTAGTGATCTGGAGATCCGTGCATGTCAACCATAAAATTTGGAAAATGTGCCTTGATCTGGAGATCCGTGCATGTCAACCATAAAATTTGGAAAATGTGCCTTGATTGTTTTCATCAACAGATGGGTAAATCCCTCAATATTTTTCCAATAAAAAACTGTGTAACCAGTGAGAAGTCATTTTCTTCAATGTCAGGCATGAGAAGGCTTCACTAATGCATGTAATAGGCATAAATGTGGGTGGGTTCTGAGACAAAGTGGGGCAGCTGGGCAGTACAAAAGCTTGACTTATTGGCAGGGAGTGATTGAAATTAAAAGCAGCGGGGCAGCTGGGCAGTACAAAAGCTTGACTTATTGGCAGGGAGTGATTGAAATTAAAAGCAGCTAAGGATCATCATCATAAGCCCTTTTTCATCCCACTTTTGCCTGCCTATCTCTCTGTGTTTTTCTTTTGGCTTTTCCTCTCTCTTTCTGCAAGTCTTGACAGTGTTGGGAATGGCCAAACCTGCAAAGGTGAGGAACCTTATTGCTTTTACTAATAGCTGGAATGATTTTTTTGGTCGGACTAACTAACTCTGGTGGCTTCTGATGTGTGTGTATTTGCAGATGCAGAATTTAGTCGCAAGAACTCAGGGATGGCCATGGTCATTGTCAAGGGTATATGTATGACTATAGTTTTCTTGTGCCTTTTAGCAGATAAATCCTGCTGTTCTCTGCAAGATGTTCTATCTGTAAAGAAAATTGGAAATTCTATTAATTTTTTGGTAGTTGGGGATTGGGGCAGAAAAGGCCTTTACAACCAGTCTGAAGTGGCCACTCAGGTTCAACTCTGACTTCTATTTTGCAGTTCTGATCGTTTATTTCTGAAAAAATGAATGAGGGTTAGTGCAGTTCTGATCGTTAGGTGCAGAAGGTGCCGCGTTTATGCAGATAGATGCTTACATATGTATTCTCTGTTTCTTTACATGGAGCTTTTAAACAAATTCTCCACATGCCCCCATTCCATTTCTGGCGTTGATTCTTCCACGAGCCGTATTATCGTGTCAAGCGATAAAGGCGGTCTGCTTGCAGAAGAAAAGCCGCAGAGCAGCGCTGTTCAGTTCAAGGACGCAATTTATCTGCTTTGTAAGTGTAAAGTTCTAATCTAAACATGTATTTTAGCACATTTCAACTTACAACTGTGCCTGCTAAATACTGTAACAGAAGACAAGCCGCAGAGCAGCGCTGTTCAGTTCAAGGACGCAATTTATCTGCTTTGTAAGTGTAAAGTTCTAATCTACACATGTAATTTAACACATTTCAACTTACAACTGTGCCTGCTAAATACTGTAACAGAAGAAAAGCCGCAGAGCAGCGCTGTTCAGTTCAAGGACGCAATTTATCTGCTTTGTAAGTGTAAAGTTCTAATCTACACATGTATTTTAACACATTTCAACTTACAACTGTGCCTGCTAAATACTGTAAATCTCGATTTTTATATGCAGCGTCGTCCAAACCTTATAGTGCTCAAATTTAGTCCTGTCCGCAAAATCTGAGCACTACAGACAGTGTCAGAAAGGAAATTTTCGGTTATAGAAAAATAATGATTAAAAGATTTTGTTTTCCTTTCATGCAAAGCTCAATAATATAAAGAATGCATGCTCCCAGTAACCGAGGAAGGAGTCTCTGTCAAAACAATGCAGATAGCTTAACTAACCAAGACGGCATGCAATTTGTGGTTGCAGAAACAGGCAGACTGATATTTGCGATATTAAAGTATTCTTGAAGTTGAATCAACAATCTTGATATTGCAATCTAAGAAGCAGAGTAGGTCAGAGAGAGAAATCTTGATAAGCAAAATGAGAGTGGCGGTGGTTGGAGCGGGCCTAAGTGGACTCGTGGCGGCTTACACTTTAGCTCGTGCAGGAGTCCATGTGGTTGTGTACGAGAAAGAAAATGATCTCGGAGGCCATGCACGCACGTTTTCTGTGGACGGAATTGACATGGAGTTAGGATTCATGGTCTGCAATCGTGTAAGCTTCCAATCTCCAGTTGATTAATGAAAATGTTCTCTTTTCTCTCGTCGATCAAAGAAATATTGTAAATTTTACCTTTTCTACCTTTGACAAATGAAATAAAGAAAATATCATCATTTCTATTAGAAACCCGCTGTTTCATGATACCATATAAATATTGTCTTCTCTTTTGGAAAATATATGTTGATTCATGGCCTGCAATCGTGTAAGCTTTCATTCTCCTGTTGATTAATGAAACAACAATGGATTTTTTTTTTAATCTATTCTCCCGTTGATCTATGAAATAAAGAAAATATTTTCTTTTCTCGGAAAGATGCACGTAAGGGATAGAGTCCAGAATTTCATAACAGTAATATGTTTAGCCCATTTATTCATGAAATAATGAAAATATTATCTTATTATCTGGGAAACGACAATCGGTTCATGGGCTGCAATCATATAAGCTTCCATTCTCCAGACCTTCGATTATATAACAATAATGTAAATTTTATCTTTTTCTCCGGTTTGATTAATGAAATAATGAAAATATTATCTCTATTTCTGGGAAGAATGTATCCAGGAATAGAGCCTGCAACGTTATTTATCTTCCATCGATAAAAGAAATATGTAACTTTTCTACTGTTAATTATTTATATATATATATATAAAATTTGGTTAAGAGAAAAGTTATATATTTATTTTATGATAGAAAAAGAATGTGTATTCAAAAGATATTGTAAAAAATATCAAAATAATTTTTTTTTAAGGTGTATAATAACATTAAAAATAATTATTTCTAAGGTTAAAGAGAAAATGTGGTGTAAAAAAAATTTAGAAGCTAAAATAAAATTAAGATATTATAAGGAGTTCATCAACCTTACTCTAGAAGATCAAAAGTATCTCTCTATTTTAACTAATTCAAAGAAAAAAATTAATATAGCTAGGATAAGAACTAAAGTATCTCTCTATTTTAACTAATTCAAAGAAAAAAAATTAATATAGCTAGAATAAGAATTAACTCTCATGAGCTCCATAGTGAGCCAAGTTGTTGGGTAGTTCCTAAAACACCATGGGTGGAAAGGATCTGTCATCTCTGTGAGAATATGAACATTGAGGATGATAATCACTTCTTCTTAGAGTAGTACCCCTGCTTACACCCACATTAGATCTCACATTAGATCTCAGTTTCACAATCTTTGTTGCAATCTTTCAAAATTATAGTGAGCTTGAGACTCTTCTCTCCAAGCTCTTTGAGGATAAGAAAACAATTTTAAAAATTTTAAAGCAAACTAAATAATTCGTTTCTTGGACGTTAATCACCATCATCATCATCAATTTAAAAAAAATAAAATTATATTATATATTTATTTATATATATAATTAATTTAAATCTTTGAATGTATAAATAGATTTAAATTTTAAATTGTTTTTTTAAATATATAAATAGATTTAATGTCTTGAATTTTTTTTTGAAAACTTGAATGGTGCAAAGCTTAAATTTGCAATTCCGTCCAATCACAAAAAAAAATACAATTAAAAAAAGGTAAAAAAATAGAAGTAATTAAAATATGTTAACCAAAAGTTTTTTTTTTTAATATATGTGTGTGTGTGTGTTTCCATTATTTAAAGAGCATTTTTGAATGTATAAATGAATTAGGAACTTAAATTATTTTTTTTAATGTTTAAATGAATTCAATGTTTTGAAATTTTCTTTTTAACACTTAGATTGTGTAGATTACACAATTTAAACTTGCAATTCCACCAAATCATCATTGTGTAGATTACACAGCTTAAACTTACAATTCCACCAAAATTTTTCTAGATTTTAGACAAACTTTACTAAAGTAAAATAATAAGAATACTTCAAATATTTTAATCATAATTTTTTTTTTTCTAAGACATATTTGTGCTAATTATATATGTGTGAATATTAAGGTGACTTTTTTCTTAATTTTTCGATGTTTATATAAACATTTATAAGAGATTGATATTTAAATATATTAGTAAATATGGATATTTAGATAGTTTATTTAAATTGTTTATATATATATATATATATATATATATATATATATATATATATATTTTGTAGCTTCACAGGATTACATCTGCATCATGTTGAAAATTGGATGAGAATTGAATAATCAATTAAAGCTGAAAATTGGCAAGGAGTGCCTTAAGAGACCATCAAAGAGTGCAACATTTAATCAACTTTTATCCAAAATCCATAGACTATATTAAAATATTTTAATTATACACTTTAATAATATTTGAAAATAAAAATAAAAATTGTTTTTTTAAATTATTCTATATCTTTAAAATTAAATATAAAATTATGTTATTTAATATAAATATCCAAATATTTTATTTATAATATAAAATGAAATATTTTACTATTATTTTTAATATTAATATATATATATATATATATATATATATATATATATTATTTATTTATTTATTTATTTATTTATTGATCAATATTTATTTATTTATTTATCAATATTATTTTTTATTTTTCTACTTTAAAAATGAAATTAGTGAATTCTAAGTTAATTAGAAATAAAATCATACATCACTATCAAATATACTTGTCAATGTAACTACATTAATTTTAATAAAAAATAAAAATACTTATCTATGAAATAAAAAATATATTTTTAGAGTTTTATCTATGAAATAATGAAAATGACAGGACCTCTTTCGTAATGATTAATGAAATTATGAAAACATCTTTTTCCTCTAATGAAATATTGGAAACTATTATCTTTTCTATTTGGAAAAAAAAAATTCGAAATATTGGAAACTATTATCTTTTCTATTTGGGAAAAAAATGGGAGTTGTCTAGGGCCGGCATGGTAGAAATCTGGCAGAATTCGATCAACTAAATTTCAACAAATCAGGTAGTTGCAGCGTTTGGAATCTATTTTTATAGTGGAAATGGATTCAGCACTATCAAAAACCCTTAAGGCACTCAAAATACAAATACTTAACAACTGTAAACAAGATTCTGGGCAAATCTTTGCCATATTTTCTGAAAATCATTGCCAGATTCTAGGTGAAAATGCGGCCTTTTTAGACTACGCGAAAAAAATGCACGGAAAAGAATCGCGAAACTTACATTTCCGATGCAAGGGATGCATTGGGTTCCGTAATCTATTATTCTTAATGAAATTATTTTGGCAATGTAGGTTACGGATTCGAACACGATGAAATTCTTCGACGAGCTTGGAGTGGATTTGGAGTTGTGTGATATGTCGTTCTCTGTGAGTCTGGACAATGGCAAGGGATATGAATGGGCCAGCAGCAATGGCCTGGTCGGATTATTTGCACAGAAAGCAAATGTTCTGAACCCCTTCTTCTGGCAGATGCTCTATGAAATACACAAGTTCAAGCAACATGTTGTCGAGTATGTTCATCATATGCTTACATATTTTCATGTTTCTAATCGCGCTGCATCCCAGACAGTGCAACATTCTGTTTACTTTTGCTTCCTAAATCTATATGCAGTTTCAAGTTTTTCTGATTCGTTTTGAATTATTGTTAATTCCGGAAGTATGTATTTTCAAGCAAAATAAGACTCTTGATCAAGATTATTTCAGTACTATACAAAGCACCATTTAACCTTGGCAGATAAAATATAATTCTATCTTCTTCACTGTTTGTACAAAAGTCTGTTAAGCCTTTTCTTCAAACAATAGAGTTGATAACGAATTTTCACAAGCATCATTATTAAATACCATAAATTTTTATATATGTCATAATTTATAAGCCTAATTAAGGGAATAATAGTAGTGCGACCTCGTAGCATCATCCCACATCTATTCGTGCAACATACTCGAATCTTCCGAGGTACGGAAAATTCAGTCAGGTCTGTGTGGTGCAACCCTTTTAGTTGCTGAAAAAAGATACTTAATGCACTGCATACAACTGACTATCAGTTTGAACAATTGAAAAGGCCCTCAGCACCCTATCTGGTACATTGTAGTACAATGCATAATTCAAATTTCTTTGTCAACAAAGTATCACCTTATCCGTTAGGTTAAGGTTCAAGTAATTTGTATATCAAATTTACCCTCTTAAATTTCATTGCAGTCGAAATGTCCACCATATAAACAAGTTTATCTCTCTTTGTATGGTGGTGTTTGCAAAAGAGAAGCAAATAATCAAACTGGAAAACACGTAGCTTTACTCTGATGTGTTTCTGGACATACCAGTCAAGGAACGAAAATATGAAATTGTGAAATAGCAAAAATCCCTCCATCCTTGATCCACTGTTCGTTTGCTATAATTTCAAACACTGACATAAAAATGCCTGGGCTTGGAAATAGTCATATATTCCTTACGAGATAAGAACTGGGAACTGTATTAGAAGTGTAGTGCATGAACAACAAATCATCCAAATGAAGACATGTAGCTTTACCTTGATGTGCTTTTATAAACACCCGTCAAGAGAATAATGTATTACATTGAAAAATGGCAAAGTAGTCATCAGTTCCTCGCAAGATAAGTTGGCACTTATAATTAGACTCTTAGTAAACAAGATTTTGAAATAAGGCCAAGAAATTATAAATAAAAAACATGAGAGTTATTTTAAACTGATTTCTATTTGGGAGAATTGATCAGAAATTTACACAAACGGTAGGTTGATCGGAATCAGTTGAAGAATTCAGTTTGTGTGCAGCACTTATCTTGAAATTAGGATAGGGAATTCGGAACACTAATGCTATTTTTTCTATAAATAAATATTTAAACTTTTATTTTGACATTGAAAGTTTTTTTCAATCATTGATTCTCAAATTATTCATAACATCATAAATTCATGCATGCAATTTTCTGAATTGAAATTTGGAATCACATCGAATTATTGTGTAGTCATCCTTGGGTTGTCACTTATCTTCCTGTATAGGGAATGATTGCTAATATTAATAATTTTTTGGGCTCAGGTTTATAAGATAATACATTCTAAAACATTAATTGTTGCAGCACAATGACAAGAAGGTTGTTTATTTTTAGAACTTCAATAAACATGATAGCAGAACCTGTAGGCCGAGTTTATGATAAAAGGAACTCAAATAATGCACCTCAAATTGAACGCCTCTCACAAAGTAGAGTGACATGAATTATTGGCCCAGAGAAATGAGATTTATGAGGAATTGACGTTGTTGTGCAAAATAATAAACAATATAATGATCTTCATTGAGTGACCCTGTTATGTAAGATGCTAATTTATTCTTTTATAAGGAAGCATTGCAATTGAAACTAAAACATATTATAGATTTCATAAATTCAACACCTCAATCCTGAGTTTTGGCCACAGTTTGTAACATTTGATGGATTCAAAAAATTTAGAGTCCCTTGGCAAATAGTCACCTAGATTAGTTGAACTAGTAAAGAGCAATGTCTCTTAACAGGTTGATGGAGGTTCAAATCTCATGGTGTAAATGTCAAACATGCAAGGATATTTTTGTAACGGTACAAGGGTTTGTGCATTGCTCATATTATTGGAGGAGAGACATCATTTTAAAATCCAAGGATTTTGCACCAGTTCCCCTAACATTTGAACATGTTTCTAACTTAGGATTCAAAACCTAAATGACAGTATCCAGATCCTATAACTGGAAATGGATCCCTGAATAGAATTCACTGAATCCTAAAGAGTAGGTCTGGATCACCAATTCCCTGATTCCATGATGATTTAGATTCGAGTAAAGGGCTAGGAATGATGAGTTCAGTAACTATGATCAGAATGGTCTGTATCCAAAAAACATAAAGGCAGTGCACAGTGGATCTTACCCAATCTTGAGGGCTTTGTAATGGGTTAGAATCAAAATCAGTATAAGGGATTTGTATCATGTTGCAAGGATGTTTAGTCAAATTCGAAATCTAACGGAAGTAAAAAAAACCAACTCAAACATCCAAAGTCAAAGGAGAGTCAAAGAATTGAAGCAAGGTCAGTTACGACTACCTCTCATGGAAATGGTCATAGATGAATGACTTACTTAATGCAGTTGAATCCCAAAAATGATATCTAATATAATTCACTGCGGAAACCCCTCATACTTAAAATACAAAGATTAAAGGGATCTCTACTTGAATGCTTCATGAGGCACAATACTTGCTAAGGTTTTGCAAATGGGGTAGCAAGCTAAGTGGGTTTGATTGTGGGGAAAACTCCACACTTGAGCCAGAGGAGTTCTGGGATGGGTGACCTCCCGGGAAGTCCTAGTTACCAGGTGCAAGCCCCGAAAGTGATGATTGACGCCATGTGATTCATTTCACTAGTTTCAATCCCACTTCTTCACCCCTGTGAGCATCACCCGATGCACTGAGTGCTAAGTGGACTATTCAAAAATCATAAGAAATTAGTTAGTTACGACTACCTCTCATGGAAATGGTCATAGATGAATGACTTACTTAATGCAGTTGAATCCCAAAAATTATATCTAATATAATGCACTGCAGAAACCCCTCATACTTAAAATACAAAGAGTAAAGGGATCTCTACTTGAATGGTTCATGAGGAACAATACTTGCTAAGGTTTTGCAAATGGGGTAGCAAGCTAAGTGGGTTTGATTGTGGGGAAAACTCCATTGTTAAGCGCGCTTGAGCCAGAGGAGTTCTGGGATGGGCGACCTCCCAGGAAGTCCTGGTTACTGGGTGCAAGCCCCGGAAGTGATGATTGATGCTATGTGATTCATTTCACTAGTTTCAATTCCACTTCTTCACCCCTGTGAGCATCACCCAATGCAATGAGTGCTAAGTGGACGATTCAAAAATCACGATTAATTAGTCAGTTACGACTACCTCTCATGGAAATGGTCATAGATGAATGACTTAATGCAATTGAATCCCAAAAATTATATATAATATAATGCACTGCGGAAACCCCTCATACTTAAAGTTGAAAATGCAAAAATTGGTTTTTCTCTGACTAATGCGAATAGTATAGACAAAGAGTGTGGTCAAGATAGGGAACTAACCCACTCTGTCCAGGAAAAGCCACTCGATTTGTCTAAAGCACTTGGTTGACCTAACAACTTAGGGGTTTTACCTGTGGACCCAATGGATAGAACCCTATGATATCAGTGTGTTTACACTATTGAAGAGAGTGGAAAAGGATGCTTGGCTAAGAATATAAGGCTTAGGATAAGGGAAGAAGTCACCACTTGGCTTAAACAAAAGAAAGAGGTGAATGAAAAAGGAAAACAATCTAAAAGTTGATTGATTTTGAATTGCTTAATGTGAACTAATGGGGATTAAACGTGTTTTACCCGCCAAGAGGTAACTACATTCGAGGCAACCCCACAAGGGTGTATGATGGTGATTTCGCAGAGCTTTCCTGCTCAAGCTCTACAGATACAAACAATTTTTCTCATTTTCTCCTTCAAATAGATGATTGTGTTAGCTCAGTTGTGATATATCAGATACACTACTCTCACCTCTTAGATTTCAGATACCTTTATGGATGGTAAAGTTTGGTTATAGCATATTATATCTTGATATTCCATGCATTAGTTGTTTTACTCAATCTGGTGCTATAACTTCTTTGATCTTTCCATGAAACTGGGAAACTTTAATGAAATCTCATTAATACTTTTGGACTTTATAGTTTTATACTTTGCGGTGTCATATCATGGGGGACATGGTTTTCTTTGGAAGTGTTGTCATTTATAGGACTAGCTTGTACTTCTGAGAAACTATTCAATATAGCATTTATACATCCCCTACCATACTTAACACCTTCTAATGTATGACGTCACTCCATCCCATTCATAAAAACGCTTTCCCCTTTCATGTTTGAGTTGTCAAAGACCACAAAAAGGTCTAAAAGATGGAAAGCCTAAGTCATTAAAGCCAAAAAGGCTAAGAGGTGAATAGTAATCAAGTTAAAAGCTAGTAAATGACAAAGTTGAGTGATTGCCACCTGACTATGAGGTCAATGCCCCTATCACTAGGTTATCTATGAATTTCTAAAGAAAAAGGGACGTTTTCAATGAAATGAACACTTGAAGAAAAAGACAAAAGGTGTAATATTCCCAATTAGCAGCAGCTAATTGGAAATATTAATTTTGTTCAGTTTTGCTTTTCTAAAGTTAGTCAGTCAATAGAGGGGGAGATGGCACCCATAACCCACACTTAGGAAATAATAATTTCCTATAGTCACTTGAGAAAATATTATTTGGCAGCGTGGGACCGAGGAGGGCCAAGTGACAGCGCAGGGAAGGGGTAGCGTGGAGGTAGCGTGGGCTAGGCAGTGCAGTGGCAGCGTGGGCTAGTGCAACGAAGTGGTAGGGATAATGTGGCCAAGAAGGGACAGCGCAGATGAGTGGGGCCCAAGGGGGAGCTAGGCTCTCAAGCATAAAAGGGAGAGGAATCTCACCATTCAGTCATTCTATTATGCATCTTATGATTTTTGTCTTTTGACATTGAGCACGCTTTTGTTGTTGAGCGAAGTCTGCAAGTGTTGTTCAGCACACGGGTGTCTCCAAGCGGAGATCCCAACCTCAGCCTCGGGGGACTTCGAGTGCCCGCTCAGGTGAGGAGTTCCACCATTGTTTTCCAGAGCTTAGCACTTAGCATCCTTCATCCAGGAGCACACAATTTCTCAGACAGCGCATTCCCTCAAGGAGATTATGCAGTTTGGACAGGAGGCAGCACCGGGAGAGAGGGGAAGTAGGAGACTTTAGTCTGGGAGCATTGTGAAGGGACCAACCCTTCAAAAATCATATTTTGCAGGAGGAGGAGGCTAGCAGTTACAGTTTATCAGTTCAGGGCTAGCGTACTCATCTGGAGTGCGTGATTTTCCAAGGGAGGTCAATTTCCGAGGTCAGCCATTCTAGGATTCTTTCTTGGGTTTTTCCAGGTTATTGGAGGAGAGCTTGTATCTCGAGTTTCACATTTTTCTGAGCAGGGGAACAACCCCAAGGAGCAGCTCCATTCCAACAATAGCAGCAGTTCCGGCAGTAGCAGCAGTTCCGACAGTAGCAGCAGCAGCAGTTTCTGGAGTTATGCAGTCCATGAGAGAGCAACAATTCATTGATAGATTCTGAGAGTATTTCCAGCTTGCCTTGAGCAAATCAAGGTGCCATCATTCTGATCTCCTTTGTACCTATTGTTATCTTTCACTTTATAATAAAGTGGCTCAGCGTTTCTCCATATTTGCAGTATTTTTATGATGTCTCTCTATTTGTTGTAGTTACTTGTTGATGTTGCTTTATATTACTGTCTATTGCCTATTCAGGATATTACAGTGATATCAGAGCTCATAGACTTGGCTCAGCCTGTGGAGTAGATCAGTCTATGACGCCGGGAGGAAAACCATATATCACCTACTGGGGAAGAAACTACAAGAGCTAAGAGCGGAGGCTCAAGGCCACTTTTGGAGAGGGGAATTGTGTTCCAGTGGTGGACGCAGAGGAGGAAGAACCTATGGCAGAGGAGAGAGATGAGGGGAAGGAGTTCGGCCAACTCCTAAAATCTGTGCAGGAGCTCTCGAGGAGGATCGAAGAGATGGGGTAGAAACTCACCGTGGACCATAGAGAGCGCAAAAGCCCAAGGGGTTTTCACATTGGTGAGGGATCCAGTACTTCCCATCAAATACAGGAGCAACCCACAGTGCAGTAAGTAGTGTCACTCACTCCCCCACGTTCTACGATGCCCGCATTCCTGACTACAGGCACCAAGATGGGAGGACCTCAGGAGTCGGAGCCAGTTCATATGGGAGATTATTTTGCGGAGTATCAGTCCTATGGGCGAGAGTTCGGTAAAGCTCTCACTTTTCACAACTTTTGCGAGCTCAAGACGGACAACAGACCTCGCAACCAGAACAGAGGTGGCAGGTACACGCAGGATGGTGAGCTGCAACGTACAGTGGGCAGTTTTTTCCTGCCAACATTTGACAGATCCTCAAAATGTTCAGCAAAAGCTTGGGTGGAGAAGTTGGACATTTATTTCCAACTCAACCAGATGGCAGAGGGAGAGGCCATCAAGGTGGCAGCACTGCACCTTGAGGGAGAGGCCCATGACTGGTGGTTCCATGGGATGGCCACACTGGGTCACTTAGCAAAAATAGCGTATGCAGAGTTTACACGAAGGTTGGTGGAGCGGTTTGACCGGAAGGATCCGAAAGAGCATTTTGTTGAGCTAACCAAGCTCAAGCAGACCGGGAACTCGAAAACTTACATTTCCGAGTTCTTGAGGATTTCGGTGATGGTGCCCGACTTGTCCTCAGCTAGGAGGATCTACATGTTCGTTGACAGGTTGTCAAAACCTTTGCGTGGGCTAGTCAGATCCACGAGGCCTGCTACACTTTAGGATGCCATCGGGAGCACCATAGATTTGCAGGATGCTTTACCCAGGACCAGAGCACCTTTCCCCCAGACACTGGCATTTCATCTGAAGGGGAAGGACATGAGAGTTCCACCTCCACAGGGGAACCAAGGCCAGGGGCTTTTGGACGATGACACCCGAAGAGACTTGAGATGGAAGAAGCTATGCTTCACATGCTAGGAGCCATGGGCACCGAGTCATCGATGTGCCGCGGGAAAGGCACATTACATAGAGGTCTTCTCCGACAGTGAGGGGGAAGAAGATGCTTATGAGGGGTTGGTGACAGACGCTAGCGCTGTAGTCAAAAGAGGGGATTATCCACCACCTCCTCCCCCAGGAGCAAGAGCAGTAGCATTTGCACCCATAGGAGGAGTCCTTGCATCATTGCGAGGGGTCCCGAAGTATTTGACACTACGTGTCTGTGGCACCGTTCAGGGACAACGTGTTTCAGTTCTAGTAGACAGTGGGGCCATCCACAACTTTATTGATGCCCAGCTAGTAGAGAGGAGGGGCATACAGACAGAGAGATTTGATGGCTTTTCAGTACTGGTACTGGGTGCGAGAACTATGTAGTGTGCCAGATACGTTCCAACACTAGCCGTGACCATGGGGACTTACACGATGACAAACCATTTTTTTGTGGTCGACATTCCAAACACCAACATGGTGCCGGGGGTGCAGTGGTTGATCATGCTGGGGAAGGTCACCACAAACTGGGAGACTCTGGAGATGGAGTGGATGGACAAGAAGAGCGGTAAACATGTGATGATCCGCCCCATGCACATGTATCCTCCATAGACAGTTTCAGCACACCGGATGGAGGCAGACTTCCAGAAGGGAGATATAGAGTGGGCAGTGGAGCTGTGTATCTCAAAGGCAGGGGCCATAGGGCAGGCAGTTCACCCAAATGTGCAGTCAATTTTGGACAGATATGCTACGATTTTTGGGGATATACCTCCAGGACAACCACCGGATTGGGGGTTTGAGCACACCATTAAGCTTGAGCAAGGTATCTAGGCTGTGATTACCACACCCTATAGGCATCCCAAAGCCTACATGGATGAGATTGAGAGAGCCATTCACGAGCTCTTAGCACTGGGACACATCCAGCCCAGTACTTGCCCATTTGCTTCTTATATTGTACTGGTGAAGAAGAAGGATGGCACACTGAGGATGTACATCGATTACCGGCCTCTCAATAAGAAAATTATGAAGAATTAATACTCCATTCCACGAATTGACGAGTTGATGGATGAGCTGAGGGGATCGAAATTCTTCTCCAAGATTGATCTGAGGTCGAGCTACCATCAGATCCGAGTGAGGGACCCGGATGTCCCCAAGACGACCTTCAGATTTCATTATGGCCACTTTGAGTTTTTGGTGATGCCCTTCGGGCTAACCAATGCACTAGCCACCTTCCAGTCCTGCATGAGCCACATCTTCCGTGGTCAGTTGAGGAAGTTCGAGTTGGTATTATTCAATGATATCCTCATATACAACCGCACGTGGGAGGATCACTTGCAGCACATTGATGTTGTACTGCGGATCTTGGAAGAGCAACATTTCTATGCTAAGCTCTCCAAGTGCGAGTTTGGGTTGACAGAGATGATCTATTTGGGGCATATCATTGGTGTGGACGGAGTGAGATTCCACTAGGAGAAGATCTGTGCCATCCGGGAATGGCCGGAGCCAAGGAATGTGACAGAACTCCGGGGGTTTGTAGGCATCTACACCTACTACCGGAAGTTTGTCAAGGGGTTTTCCCAACTTGCTGCACCCCTCACAGACCTTACCAAAAAGGGGGCATTCAGTTGGACGGACACAACATAGAGAGCCATTGACAGGCTCAAGGAGGTGATGAACAGTTGCCCAGTATTAGTCTTGCCGGATTTTACGCAGCCTTTCATCTTGGAGTGTGATGCTTCAAGAGAGGGAGTGGGCGCAGTTTTGATGCAGGTTTTCCACCCCATAGCTTTCAAGAGCATAAATTTGTTTCCACATTAGAGGTTGTATCCTATATATGACAAGGAGATGCTGGCCATTATGCATGCATTGGAAAAGTCATGGCAGTACGTGGTGGGCAACAAGTTTCGAGTGAGGACTGACCACAGCAACCTCTGATTTTTCCTAGAGCAAAAGCTGTTGCAGGAGAGGCAGCAGAAGTGGGTCAGTAAGATCCAGGCATATGACTTTGACATTGAGTATGTCAAAGGTAAGAACAACGTAGTGGTCGATGCTCTATCCCGTAGACCGGCAGCGTTGTCTTTGATGAGTATAGACACGGACTGGAGGGCTGAGCTGTTGGTGGAGTACTCCAAGGACCGTTTTGCCTGTGAGGTGCTAGAAGGCCAGATCACAGATGACAGGTACAGGGTGATGGACGAGGTCATTTACTTCAAGGACATGATATTCTTCACTGAGGGTTCTCAACTCAAGGAGAAGATATTGCGTGCTTCCGATGACTCACCATTATCAGGTCATCAGGGATTCATGAAGACTTACAGGGCCATTAGGGAGAGGTTCTCTTGGAGAGGCCTCAAGGAGGACGTACTCCAACATGTCTGGGTGTGCGAGGTATGTCAAAGGAACAAGGGAGAGATGACTCACCCATCTGGACTGCTACAGTCACTTCCCATTCCGGAAGGAAAGTGGGAAAGCATTTCGATGGACTTCGTCACTAGGTTGCCCACGGTGCAGGGCAAGGACTGCATCTTTGTAATCGTTGATCGGTTGACAAAGTATGCTCATTTTTTCTCCATATCCACACGATACACAACAACACAGGTGGCAGAGTTGTTCTTCAGGGACATTTTCAGATTGCATGGTCTTCTGAAGGCCATAGTCAGTGACAGGGACAGCCGTTTCATGGGCGGGTTTTGGCAGGAGCTCTTTCATTTGGTGGGTACAGAGTTGACTCCAAGTACCAGCTATCACCCTCAGACGGACGGGCAGACAGAGATAGTGAACAAGTGGCTGGAAGGCTACTTGTGACACTGTCACAGGGCAGCAGAAGGCATGGCTGCATTCGCTGCATTTGGGAGAATACTGCTACAACACCACTTTTCACATGTCTATCGGTATGTCTCTGTTTTATGCTTTGTATGGTTATCATGCTCTGACTTTTGTTCATGTCATGTTTGGAGCTAGCAAGGTCCCCAAGGCCAAGGATTGGATCCAAGAGAGTCAGGATATACTCTAGGCTCTTAAGGATAACTTAGCCACTGCACAGAACCAACAGAAGTTGTATGCCGACAAAGGACGGGTAGAGAGGCAATTTGAGATAGGGGACTTGGTCTACCTCTGACTTTAGCCATACCGGCAGTCCACACTAAAACAGAAGGGGGCCGAGAAGCTCAAGCCTCGCTTCTATGGGCCTTACAGGGTGATCCGCAGGATAGGGAAGGTTGCATATGAGTTGGATCTGCCCACAGGTAAAAGGATCCACAACATCTTCCATGTATCATGCCCGAAAAAGGCATTGGGGCAGCAGGGGACTGCAACAGAGGAGCTTCCGCCTACAGATGATGAAGGGCATTTGGTGTTACAGCCAGAAGCCATCATTGACACCAGGGAGAGACATTTGAGGAGTAGGACAGTTACGGAGTACTTGGTGAGGTGGAGGAATTTGCCAGATGAGGATGCCACTTGGGAGAGTGAGAAGATCTTACAACATCCGCCTTTGCAGTTGCTTGAGGACAAGCAACATTTTGGCGAGGAGGACTGTAATATTCCCAATTAGCAGCAGCTAATTGGCAATATTAATTTTGTTCAGTTTTGCTTTTCTAAAGTTAGTCAGTCAATAAAGGGGGAGATGGGACCCATAACCCACACTTAGGAAATAATAATTCCCTATAGTCACTTAAGAAAATATTATTTGGCAGTGTGGGACCCAGGAGGGCCAAGTGACAGCGCAGGGAAGGGGCAGCGTGGGCCAGGCAGCGCAGTGGCAGCACGGGCCAGGGCAGCGTAGTGGCAGGGACAACATGGCCAAGGAGGGACAGCGCAGATGAGTGGAGCCCAAGGGGGAGCTAGGCTCTCAAGCATAAAAGGTAGAGGAAGCTCACCATTTAGTCATTCTGTTATGCATCTTATGATTTCTTTCTTTTGACAATGAGCACGGTTTTGCCGTTGAGTGAAGTCTGCAAGTGTTGTTCAGCACACGGGTGTCTCCGAGCGGAGATCCAAACCTCAGCCTCGGGGGACTTCGAGTGCTCGCTCATGTGAGGAGTTCCACCATTGTTTTCCAGAGATTATCACTCAACCTCCTTCAGCTAGGTGCACCCAGTTTCTCAAAGAACACAGTCCCTCTAGGAGATTACGCAGTTTGGAGAGGAGGTAGCCCCGAGAGAGAGGGGAAGTAGGAGACTTCAGTCCGGGAGCATTTTGAAGGGACCAACCCTTCACAAATCATCTTTTGAAGGAGGAGGAGTCCAGCAGTTACAGTTTATCAGTTCAGGGCCAGCATACTCATCTGGAGTGCGTGATTTTCCAAGGGAGGTCAATTTCTGGGGTCAACCATTCCGAGATTCCTTCCTGGGTTTCTCTGGGTTATTGGAGGAGAGCATGTATCCCGAGTTTCACATTTTTCTGAGCAGGGGAACATCCCCAAGGAGCAGCTCCATTCCAGTAGTAGCAGCAGTTCTGGCAGTAGTAGCAACAACAGTTTCTAGAGTTACGCAGTCCGTTAGAGAGCAACCATTCATTGATAGATTCTGAGATTATTTCCAGCTTGCCTTGAGCAAGCCAAGGTGCCATCATTCTAATCACCTTACCTATTGTTATCTTTCAGTTTATAATAAAATGGCTCAGCGTTTCTCCATATTTGCAGTATTTTTATGATGTCTCTCTATTTGTTGTAGTTACTTGTTTATGTTGCTTTATATTACTGTTTGTTGCCTATTCGGGATATTACAAGAGGAGTACAACAAAACAATGTTGAGGAAAGGTAGCTCAATGCTAATCTCCCTCTTTAAAGGCTTCTATATTCAAATGCCTAGCTCTTGAAAGCTAGATGACCATAAATATAAGACCTTTGCATCATTACTAGAATTTGAAAGTCGTTTCACAAAGTTTTTCCCCTACCTTTTATAATTTTCCATCACATTACCTATTTTTTACTGAGGAACTTGGAAAACACACTTCATCGTAGGATTTGACACATATATAAGGGTTAATTTTTGTTCCCCGTGGTAATACTTAGGAAAATTATAAAGCTAACCCTTGTTATGTTGGGTTTGAAGAAATGACCAAGGGTATTCCATTTAGTAGCACTTCAAAAAGTTGGAGTCACCACTATAAGTGAGTGCTTTGCATTGGGATCCATATACCATGCCTTGGGATCTAAAATGTTGTATTGGGATCTATGTGCCTCTTTTGAATCATATCTATTGACATTAGGATGTGTCTCATTTTATTGGGAAACATGTCACTACATTGGGATCCAAGATGGTGCACCAAACCATGATGAGGACACCACATCATCACAGATGCCACATAGACCACCTAGACAGGGGCTCCTTGCCCAATCAGACCCATTGCTAACATAGTGGCATGATTACTCCCCCTTGGACACACATGGTGGGTTTATTAAAAGATTGGACTAGGAGATTGTTACAGGTAGTATGGTGATTAGAAGTTGTTATATTTGTTACATGATGATGTGGCATAGACCACAACATTTTATTCTAAGGAGCGCCCTAGATGAGGAGCCTTATGTACCATGTTACATTTGAGGCCTTGATGGCTTGCCCCACATGTGTGGGTGACATCACACTCCTAGGAGATGGTCATTACTTGATTTGTTCAATTCCTTCGCAAGTGGGAGTTTGCTAGATGGGTGCCATGAATTGAGGTCCCTTGGTTGACTCCTCCACCCGATTCATGGATTTGACCACATTTTGGAAGATTTTGCACTTCTTATCTCCATTGGACCACAAGTGTGGCCATGGTTTGTTGTATTTTGGACCTTTTTGAGGAGAATTCTTGTATTGGAGATGGTGGAGGGTCATTTGTGCCCACTTGTATTTTTCGTATTATTTTGACTCGGGCCACTTGTATTTGTTGATTTTCTAGTGAAGTCTAGACTAGAATAGTTTTTCACAATTGATAACCACTTCTTAACAGTCCTTATTTTATTTTCCAATCATCAAGTAGTTATACATGAAAACTTCAACCATACAATTCTTCAATTAGTGTAGTAAATAGAGATCACAGTAACCAAAGAACACTAGACAAGAGACACCACGAATTAGGCTCATAGTCAGGGAAAAACCCACAAGGGGAAAACCCAACCAAATTCTTTCCTTATGAGAGAGGTTCTGTTCAATATTACATCAAAGAATATTCCAATAAATTCAAATTTTACCTCAACACGGTCCCAAGACAAAATCCAGACAACAAGAGAGAGAAAAGTAAACTTTTGGTCAACTGTAAAAGTATGCACAATGAGACCGAATTTCAGCCTTGAGGTGGCTAATCAGAAAGGATGACATTTGGTCCTGAGGTAGCCACAGAAAGTCAATGTACCATTCTACAAACTTCGGTCAAATCCACAATCAAGGAATGCGGTCAACTCTGGTCAACGTCCTAATGTAAGAGCGAAATGACAATCAGCAAGAATCAATGTACTTCTGAAGTATTCGGCCTCCAAAGATGATCTGAGTTGAAGTCAAACAGATGCCAAAAATGCCCAAGTCAAATGTGTTCAATGTAGCTCCAAGAAGAAATGTCAACGTAGTTGAAAGAGTCTTCCTTTTGTCCTTCCCACGTGTGGTGTCTCTCTTTGAATTGCAGATCGAACTTGCTTGGTGATTGTGCTGATTGTGCTTCAAATGAATGCCAATGATGCCCAATATATATGAGTGTGAGGAGGGCTAACTAGCCCTAAGTGGGGCCAACTTATAGAGTTGTGAGGCCGACTTCTTCAATTTACAATTATGATTTTTCTTCATGGTTTCCAATGAAAAATACCGATCATTTCCACTCAAATTTTCAACACTACCTCTTAGCTAGGGAGGTAGTTTTTCATTCTCTCTCAAGGTCAATATTCCCAACCAGTTCATAGGTCTTACGACCCACGACCCAAGGAAGAGATCATGATCCAGTCTTTCTCTCTCTCTCTGTCAAAATCAATCTCCCTGACCAAACCATAGGTCTTGTTACCTCTCAAACTAGCAAGGGTCCTAAGAGGGGATCCTATAGAGCAACTACTAGATCAAGGGGAAACAATGGAGCGATAGCCCACTGTCACCTCAGCTAAGGCTCCCTACTCTTTACGGACTTTCACCAATGGGAGGAGACTAGGTATAAGAGGAATCACAAGGACGAGTAGATCAAGGAATGGACAAAGGGTGATTCCTAGAGCCTATTCATAAGAGAGACTCAATTACAAGGCTTTCTTGCTCGGGCAACAAGGTAATATGCTCTCTAGGAAGGGCTAAGAGGACTCTCGAGGATAGGGTGTGGGAATATATCTTGCAAAGATGATTCCTAGGCCTGGAAATCCTTATGGGAATCGGTCTTTGTGTGATCTTTGAGGAATTGGAGTTGCAAGGTTGCGAGACGAAGCAGACCTAAAATTAGGTCAAGGGTATGGAATTGATCAACCAATGAGGTGCTTGACCAAATTAGGGAGGAGAAGAGGATCAAAGGAAAAATTTTCTTTTGAGGTTTGAATTCAATGATCCCACTGAGGACACTAGCCAAGGGAAACCTAGGGCAAGAAATGGTCCTTGAGCTAGGGCTTGTAATATATCGAGACCCCACCGTCGAATTTACTTCAAATTTGGAGGGCCTCTAGAGCAAGATTCAACGCAGTTGTGGACCAAAATCGAAGTGTTTGGATGGTTAGATCATGAGATAAGTGATGCCCTAGATGATCTATGAAGGTTAGGCCTAGAAATAAGAGGAGAGGTGAAAGAAATAAGCTTTCAAGTTTTAAGTGATCACCTATGGAGGATTAGTGCCTTGTCCTTTGGGAGAGATGGATTCAAGGAGAATTTATGGTTTGGAAAGAATTCACCACATCAAGGAGGCCTTAAAACAACTTCGCATGGCATTAGGGCATGAGAGTAGTTGCTTCAACAACTTTATACTTCAATTTGAAATAATTGATGACTTATTGAGATTCATTTGACTTAAATTATCTCTAGGAACATTCACTTATTTTATACATGGCCCATTACATGATGCAACGCTATAAAAAAATGACAATTTCCACTATTTCATATAGAAAAGCAGTAAATTTCAGACTTGTATAGTGAAAATCCTAGCAAAATCCATGTGACAAAAGTAGATAACAAAAAAAATCATGAAAGATCACTTACATGTAGAATCTTGTATATCCAATCATCAAATTATGCTAATAATGAAGCTCCAAGATAAGAGAGAAAAATCCAAACATCAAAATTCATACATATCATCCAAAATCGTCCTCCAAAAGGGATAGAAAAAATCTCACAAGAGCTAATAACCCAATCCAAATGACGATGAATGAGAGAGAATGCCTCTCTTCTATTTATACAATCCTCTAAGGGATTCAGATGGCCTAACTTGGAATAATAATGCCACTAGAATAAATTAGTGTGCATAATAACAATATTTTTGGTGACAAGCCCACCAAAAAGCTCAATAACATAAGAATAAGCCTCTCAAGAGGGTTGAATGATCAATAAAGCGATTTTCTGGGCCTTTGAGGGGCCCTAATGAAGTCCAAGGGGTGCCATGATGTAGAAATGGACTCCCAACATAGTGGACAAAGGGTTGGCCTCTTGTTTTCCAAGCAAGAACCAGTGTTGCTCCCAAGTGGGTGGGGGGGCACAAGGGAAACCTCATGGGTCTCCAAATGGATTGAATATTCCTGTAAACCATCTGTAAGGGCTAGGATGATGAGATAATCACTCCCTCTATAGTAGGAGACGTCCTCCAGACCCTGGAACATCTGCCAAGTGTTTGGTGCAACTGTGGAGTCGATTGGGCATGGTGGACCTGGTGCATCATATTCATCCAAATGAGCATTGTTGAGGATCCATAAAGTAATTTGTGCTATGGTGGAGACCCATGGCCCTCAACACTCACCCTACGAGTGCCAATGTGGCCCTTTGGAGGGCTAGTGTTGGAAAGTGTAACTAGGATCAGTCTTCATATTGACTATGTAATTATGTATTTATGTAATGAAGAAGACAAAGATAATAAAATGTATTTTTGTTATGCTTGCTTCATGGGTTTCATGAGCAAGGTTTTTATTATAGGTTAAAAGACTTCTTGATGCCTTTTAGGGATTTTTCATCTTGTCATAAATGTATTAATTAAGAGTCATGTATATGAAGAGTCAAGTCAATGAAGTATTCCTCAAAGACCTTGTCAAAGAAGCTCAACAATATGGCTCAAGAATGGTACTAAACACCAGCATAATTCGTGATGAATATACCCTTCAAGACAACCTACAAAACGCTGGAAGACATCCTCTACAAGTCGACTCATAAACCCTGGTCAAGTCGGCTCAATGAACAGTCACATCTATTCACTGTCAACTAATTATAGGGGCTGACCACTATAAATAGCCCACTAGACTGCGTAAAAATAGAAGCAACAAAATTCAGAATTTGGTCTAAGTTTTTCGGATAGAGTTGCAGGAAGAAGTGCAGACAAGTCTGAGATTACTTCGGTGATACATATCTGCAATAAGTGTGAGAACAGGCCTGGTTTTAGTGTGAAGAAAAGACTATGTTGAGTGCGAAGAAAGGACTGTGAGATGAGCAAAGTTGCAGGACTGTGATAAATGCAAAGTTGCAGGACTGTGTTAAGTGCAAAGCTATAGGACTATGTTAGTGCGGAGTTGATAGACTAGTACGAAGTACAATAAGTATGATCAGCAAAGTAATGCAGTAAAAGGTAAGGGTATCATTATAGTATTAAAGTATAAATTGTTCATCAAAGGAAACAAGACTTGTGTATGTTGAAGATCAGCCAACAAGATTAAGTGAAGGTGTAAGGTGTGCATAGTACAAGTCTATGACAAGGTGATGATATCACAAGGATCACATACAGCCGAAGAAGGAAGAATACAAGTAGAGACCGAGCTCTCTAGTCTTGGTGCAGAAAGGTGCAAGACAACGCAGAACGGTGCAGAAAGGTGGAAGACGCAGCTCAAGGAGTCAATGAAGATGCAGTGGCAAGGTCTTGGAGGCATACAAGGGTCAAGGGTCTATGTCATGGTCATGGTACTTGTCATCTGAAAGTCTATAAGAAGAATTTCTTGTGGGTTTTCCTCTCCAAGAGGGAGAGGTTTTGACCCTGGCTCAAAGAGCCTAAATTTGTCTCTTGTATTTTGGTAATTGACTTGATGAAAGACATAATAAGCTAAGAAGAGAAGACATAAATAAAAGAAGTAAGCTCGCAAGTAATTATCAAGAAGAGAATTTGAATTAAACCTAGCCATACCTAATTCTCAACATGGTATCAGAGCCAAGGTGCTGAAGACAAGGGCTACTTAGCAAGGAGACACTCAAGGAAGCAAGAATCAAAGTCAAGGTCAAAGTTTGCGTTGAAAAGTCAAATCAATTTGCAAGGAATATTCTCAAGCCATTTCAATAAGACCTTCAATCTCATTCAAAGGATACACTCATCAAGGAGATAATATGTACCATAAAAGATTTATGACATTGAAGACATTGTTGGAAGACACATCATCAAACACCATTCAACATTATCCAACACTTTTGAAGACATCTACATTGGATAATTCAATCTAAGAGGGAGTTCCTAACTTCATCTTCATCATCATCAAGGAAGTTTCTAGAAGAAGGAAATCACTCTACTCAAGTAAGTATCAATGACCTCATCTAAATCTGTCAAAATGACTTATTGCAAAGAGAGTGTAATATTCCCAGTTAGCTTTGCTAATTGGAATATTGCATTTTTGTGTTATTTTGCTGCTTTAGATAGAAATAATAAATAAAGTGAGAAATAAGAGGGGTCACCTCACTTTAGCCACCTCACTTTATAATAAAGTGTTCTTTTTCCTAGTAGCTTGACGTTGTAACTTAGAGAGGGGGCCTTGGGGGTCCACGTGGGTGATGGAGGAGACATAAAGTTAACCCAAGGTAAACTGCGCAGATCCAGGGTGAGTGAGTTTGGAGGGAGATCGGTGCTATAAAAGGAGAGGCTCTCACCTCATTTGATCATTCATGATTTGATATTCTTATTGATAGTCAGACTTGTCTGCTTCAGCACGCCGGTTGTTTAGTCGGTCTGCAGCACTGTTTAGTGCATGAGTGTCTCCGGTCGGAGATCTCACCCTTAGCCTCGGGGGACTTCGAGTGCCTGCCCTGGTAAGGTTTTTCTGGTTCTACCCTCAGCTTCGGGGGACTTCGAGTGCCCGCCCTAGTGAGGTTGTTCTGAGTACATTTTCAGTAGAGCAGCAGCAATTTCTGGAGATTATCTGAGGAGAAGAAAGCCCTCTTGTGGCTGCGCAGAGCAAGAGGAGGAAGGACGCTGAATCTGGAAGGAGAAGGACGCTGTCCCATCTGGAGAGAGGACGCTGTGCCTTTCAGGAAGGGAGGACGCTGGCCAAGAAGGACGCAGTCCAGTCTAGCAGGAGAAAACGCTGTTCTGAGGGGCAGAAGGACGTTGTGAAGCCCTAGAGTGAGGACGCTGTCCATTTCTGAAGGTAAGAATTGCAGATCTGAAGGTTTATTGCTAGATCCAGTTGTGGAAAGGGTAGATCTTGCAGATCTAGTCTTGTATGTGGCAGATCTAGTCTTGTATATTGCAGATCTGAAGGTTTGGCACCAGATCCAGCTGAAGGAGTGACAGATCTGAGGAGATATTGATAGATCCAGTCCAGATCTGAAAGGGTAACACCAGATCTAGCCCTAGGGGCTGTAGATCTGAAGAGATAGTTCCAGATCTAGTGTAGATCTGAGGGTTTGATATCAGATCTGATATTGGAGGACGCAGTTCAGAGAGGGAAGGACGCAGATCTGATTGGAGGCTTCGGATCCATCAGGTGGGACGCAGATCTGAGGAGCAGGCTAGTGTGAGAAGGGCTCATCAGCGTTTTCCAGCATCCTGTAGCAGATCCATTTGTCTGGAGGATTGAGGGCTTGTGCTGCACCTGTTTCTGCGCTGTCACTAGCAGGGACAGCGTTTTCCAGCAGAGGGGGTTTTCAGCTTGGGATCAGCCCAGTTTCTGCGCAGATCATCACCAGTCTCCAGGGCAGCTTGGACGCTGTCATTATTCGCAGCCATTTCTGGTATGGGAGGGTCATCACTTGCCTAGGGCAAGGATAGGTGCACTGATTCTGATTTCTTGTATTACTCTCCATGTACTTTCTGATTAATAAAATGGCTCAGATTCTGGTATTACATGTGTCTTGATTCAGTGATCTGGTTCAGTGTTGTTTCCTTTCATATCTGTCTGGCATATTTCTGTTTATTACTGCTTATTTCCCTTTGGGGATATTACAGTGGTATCAGAGCTCTGATCTGGCTCAGCCTGTGGTGCTAGCACTCTATGGCACCTAGGGGTCACCCCACTCTCCTTGGGGGAGGTGATTCTGATTCAGAAGAAGAACGGAGGAATCCAATGGAAGCTATGTTGGCAAGATTGGCTGAAAAGTTGACTGAGAAGATGGATGCAAAGATGGATGCAAAGATGGATGCATTCATGCAGGAGGTAACCAGGAAGGTTGCAGGGGGAACGCTGAAAGAACCCCCTAGGGTCTTTCAGGTAGGGGAAGGATCAGGAACATCTAGTTGCATACCAGATGCTATACCCATTGTGTCAGCGCAGAATACCGATTCCATGGACACGCGACCTACCATGCCTACTTTCCCGGTGGAGGAAGTGGAGCAAACGGCAGCAAGAGGTGAGGGTCCCGATCTTCATGCAGTTTGGTTTGCAGATTGGCGAAGTTTGGGGCCGGAATTCATGGAGGCTCTCCCTTTCAATCAATATATGCAGTACCGAGGCGGCAGTAAGCCTCATGATCGGAATAAGGGACGGGGTTCCCACCGTGACAGTAACCGTGCAGCCAGCAAATTTCATTTGCCGATGTTTGATGGGTCTCCAAAGACCACAGCCAGGTCTTGGGTGGAAAAACTAGACCTCTATTTTCAGCTAAACCAGATGCCGGAGAAGGAGGCCATTAAGATGGCTGCATTACATCTAGAGGGGGAGGCCCAGAACTGGTGGTTTCATGGGTTGACCACACTGGGGCATTCCACAGTGAGTACATATGCTGAGTTCACCAGGAGGGTGGTGAAACGTTTTGATCAGAAGGACCCAGATCAGCCTTTCCTCGAGCTGACCAAGCTCAAACAGACAGGTGGTGCAGAGGCATACATCTCAGACTTTTTGAGGGTTTCAGTGATGGTTCCTGACATATCAGCAACTCGGTTGGTCACGATGTTCCTGGACGGGTTATCAGAACCACTTCGTGGTCTAGTCCGGTCAAACAAACCGGCTACACTTCAGGATGCTATCAGCAGGGCCCGTGACCAACAGGATGTGTTGCCCAGGACTCGGCCACCTTATTCCCAGAGACAGGTTTTCCAGCCTAAGGGTAAGGACACGAGGGTTCCGCCTCCCAAGGCGAATCCCGGACGAGGACAGTATGATGATGAGGCTAGGAGAGAGCTGAGACGGAAGCGATTGTGCTTCACCTGCCAGGAGCCGTGGGCACCGGGACACAAATGCACCGCAGGGAAGGCACATTTCATAGAGGTCTTCTCCGAGGGCAGCGGAGAAGAGGATGAGTTGGAGGATGAGGAGGCAGGAGAATGTTATGCAGCACAGAGTGCCTTACCACCTCCACCACCAGATGCGGGAGAGGCATCATTTGCACCTACCGGGGGAGCTCTAGCAGCACTACGAGGAGTCCCCAAGTATCTTACATTGCGAGTACGTGGGACAGTACGGGGTCAGCGTGTTTCAGTTCTAGTTGACAGTGGGGCCACCCACAATTTCATCGATGCCCAGATGGTAGCACGGAGAGGCATACCCACAGAGAGCTTTGATGGGTTTTCAGTTCTGGTTCCAGGAGATCAGACCATGGCCTGTGCTCGATATGTACCTGAGTTATCAGTGACGATGGGCACCTATACGTGGACTGATCACTTCTTTGTGGTGGACATTCCGGACACCAATGTGATATTGGGAGTGCAGTGGCTTATCACTCTGGGAAAGGTCACCACAGATTGGAAGGCCTTGGAAATGGAGTGGGATGATCCCAAGACGGGGAGGCATGAGAAGATCCGAGGTCAGAACACATATCCGCCCCAGACAGTATCGGCACACAGCATGGATGCGACATTCCGCAGGGGAGATATCGAGTGGGCAGTGGAGCTACGGGCTTCAGAGATAGTAGATACGGGCAGGGCAGTGCACCCTGATCTACAGACTCTTCTTGACAGATATGCCGTAGTGTTTGGAGACATTCCACCGGGACAGCCACCAGATCGGGGGTTTGAGCACACGATAGAGTTGGAGCAGGGGATACAGGCAGTGATCACCACCCCTTATAGGCATCCTAAGGCCTACAGGGATGAGATAGAGAGGGCCATTCAGGAGCTGTTAGCCCTTGGACACATTCGGCCCAGCACTAGTCCTTTCGCTTCTTCAGTAGTGCTGGTGAAGAAGAAGGACGGCACATTACGCATGTGCATTGATTACAGGGCACTGAACAAGAAGACTTTGAAGAACCGGTACCCCATTCCCAGGATCGATGAGTTGATGGACGAGTTGAGAGGAGCACGTTTCTTCTCAAAGATTGATTTGAGGTCCGGGTACCATCAGGTACGCATGAGGGAACAGGACATTCCCAAGACTGCTTTCAGGTGTCATTATGGGCACTTTGAGTTTCTGGTTATGCCATTTGGGCTGACCAATGCACCTGCCACTTTCCAGTCTTGCATGAACCACATCTTCGGGGATCATCTGAGGAAGTTCGTGCTGGTTTTCTTTGATGATATTCTCATATACAGCAGGACTTGGGAGGAGCACCTCCAGCACATAGAGACAGTTTTGCGCATCCTGGAGGAGCAGCAGTTCTTTGCCAAACTCTCCAAGTGTGAGTTTGGTTTGACAGAGATGTTGTATTTGGGACACATCATAGGAGTGGACGGAGTGAGAGTCCATGACGAGAAGATCCGGGCTATCAGGGACTGGCCAGAGCCGCGAAATGTGACAGAACTTAGAGGGTTCATTGGTATCTGCACTTATTACAGGAAGTTCGTCAAGGGCTTCTCACAGCTTGCTGCACCCCTCACAGAGTTGACGAGGAAGGGGGCATTCAGTTGGACGGACACCGCACAGCGAGCTTTTGATAAGCTCAAAGAGGTGATGAGTAGTTGTCCGGTGTTGGCGGTGCCTGATTTCACTCAGCCCTTTATCCTAGAGTGCGATGCCTCAGGAGAAGGGATTGGAGCAGTTTTGATGCAGGAGGGTCACCCGATTGCATTCGAGAGCCGGAAACTCCTCCCACATGAGAGACTTTATCCTATCTATGATAAGGAGATGTTGGCCATTATGCATGCCTTGGCCAAGTTCCGGCAGTACTTGGTAGGCGTCAGATTTAGAGTCAGGACAGATCATAATAGCCTGAAGTACTTTTTGGAGCAGAAACAGTTGCAGGAGAGGCAGCAGAAGTGGATCAGCAAGATCCAGGCTTATGACTTTGACATAGAGTATGTCAAAGGGAAGAACAATGTGGTAGCAGATGCCCTTTCTCGTAGACCGGCTACATTATCCCTCATGAGCTTGGACGCTGATTGGAAGGCTCGACTACTGGTTGAGTATTCCAAGGATAGATTTGCATGCGAGGTGTTGGATGGACAGATAGCGGATAGCAGGTACAGGGTGGCAGATGAGGTCATCTATTACAGGGATCGGATCTTCTTGACTGAGAGATCTCAGCTCAAGGAGAAGATACTCCATGCCTCTCATGATTCACCATTGGCGGGCCATCAGGGGTTCACCAAGATGTACAGGGCCATCGGGGAGAGATTTGCATGGAAGGGCCTCAAGGAGGACGTACTCCAGCATGTCAGGGAGTGCGAGGTTTGCCAGCGGAACAAAGGGGAGATGAACCATCCCGCGGGGTTGTTACAGCCGCTTCCCATTCCTGAGGGGAAGTGGGAGAGTGTCTCGATGGACTTCATCACGGGTTTGCCCACAGTGCAGGGCAAGGACTGCATCTTCGTAGTAGTTGGCCGGCTAACGAAGTATGCTCACTTCTTTGCCATTTCGGCACACTACACAGCAGCACAGGTGGCAGAGTTGTTTTTCCGGGAGGTTTTCAGATTGCATGGTCTACCCAAGACCATTGTTAGTGACAGGGACAGCCGCGTTATGGGTGGATTTTGGCAGGAGCTCTTTCGACTAGTAGGGACTGAGTTGACACCGAGCACCAGCTATCATCCCCAGACGGACGGGCAGACAGAGATAGTTAACAAGTGGCTGGAGGGCTACTTGCGTAACTACGTCGGTGGGCAGCAGCGAGCGTGGCTGAAATGGCTACATCTGGGCGAGTACTGCTACAACACAACCCATCATATGTCTATCGGCATGACACCGTTTTATGCGTTGTATGGATATCATTCCTTGTCTTTTGTGGATGTGATGTTTGGGGTTAGCAGGGCTCCACGAGCCAAACTATGGATCCAAGAGAGCCAAGACATCCTTCGGACTCTCAAGGACAACATAGCCACCGCCCAAAATCAGCAGAAGTTATATGTAGACAGGGGACGAGTGGAGAGACACTTTGAGGTAGGAGATTTGGTCTACTTGCGGTTACAGCCATACCGCCAGTCTTCACTCAAACAGAAGGGGGCAGAGAAGCTTAAGCCTCGTTTTTATGGACCATACAGGGTGATTCGTAGGATTGGACAGGTTGCATATGAGTTGGAGTTGCCCCAAGGCAGCCGGATTCACAACATTTTCCATGTATCATGCCTAAAGAAGGCACTAGGCCAGCATGTAACAGTCACAGGGGAGCTACCTCCAACGGATGATGAGGGGCACTTGGTATTACAGCCGGAGGCCATTATTGACACCAGGGAGAGACAGCTGCGGAGCAGGAAGATCAGAGAGTTCTTGGTGAGATGGAAGAATCTGCCGGATGAGGATGCCACTTGGGAGGATGAGAAGATCTTACAGCATCCATCACTTCAGTTGCTTGAGGACAAGCAACGTTTTGCCGGGGGAGACTGTAATATTCCCAATTAGCTTTGCTAATTGGAATATTGCATTTTTGTGTTATTTTGCTGCTTTAGATAGAAATAATAAATAAAGTGAGAAATAAGAGGGGTCACCTCACTTTAGCCACCTCACTTTATAATAAAGTGTTCTTTTTCCTAGTAGCTTGACGTTGTAACTTAGAGAGGGGGCCTTGGGGGTCCACGTGGATATGATGGAGGAGACATAAGGTTAACCCAAGGTAAACTGCGCAGATCCAGGGTGAGTTGAGTTTTGGAGGGAGATTGATGTTATAAAAGGAGAGGCTCTCACCTCATTTGATCATTCATGATTTGATATTCTTATTGATAGCTAGACTTTCTCTGCTTCAGCACGCCGGTTGTTTAGTCGGTCTGCAGCACTGTTTAGTGCACGAGTGTCTCCGGTCGGAGATCTCACCCTTAGCCTCGGGGGACTTCGAGTGCCTGCCCTGGTAAGGTTATTTCTGGTTTCACCCTTAGCTTCGGGGGACTTCGAGTGCCGCCCTAGTAAGGTTGTTACGAGTACATTTTCGGTAGAGCGACGGCAATTTCGAAGATTATGCGAGGAGGAGAAAGCCCTCTTGTGGCTGCGCGAGCAAGAGGAGGAAGGACGGCGGGTACGGAAGGAGAAGGACGGCTGTCCCCGCTCCCCGGAGAGAGGACGGCGTGCGCGCCGGGGAAGGGAGGACGCTGGCTAAAAAGGACGCAGTCCAGTCTAGCAGGAGAAAACGCTGTTCTGAGGGGCAGAAGGACGCTGGGAAGCCCTAGAGTGAGGACGCTGTCCATTTCTGAAGGTAAGAGTTGCAGATCTGAAGGTTTATTGCTAGATCCAGTTGTGGAAAGGGTAGATCTTGCAGATCTAGTCTTGTATGTGGCAGAACTAGTCTTGTATATTGCAGATCTGAAGGTTTGGCACCAGATCCAGCTGAAGGAGTGACAGATCTGAGGAGATATTGATAGATCTAGTCCAGATCTGAAAGGGTAACACCAGATCTAGCCCTAGGGGCTGTAGATCTGAAGAGATAGTTCCAGATCTAGTATAGATCTGAGGGTTTGATATCAGATCTGATATTGGAGGACGCAGTTCAGAGAGGGAAGGACGCAGATCTGATTGGAGGTTTCAGATCCATCAGGTGGGACGCAGATCTGAGGAGCAGGCTAGTGTGAGAAGGGCTCATCAGCGTTTTCCAGCATCCGGTAGCAGATCCATTTGCCTGGAGGATTGAGGGCTTGTGCTGCACCTGCTTCTGCGCTGTCACTAGCAGGGACAGCGTTTTCCAGCAGAGGGGGTTTTCAGATTGGGATCAGCCCAGTTTCTGCGCAGGTCATCACCAGTCTCCAGGGCAGCTTGGACGCTGTCATTGTTTGCAGCCATTTCTTGTATGGGAGGGTCATCACTTGCCTAGGGCAAGGATAGGTGCACTGATTCTGATTTCTTGTATTACTCTCCATGTACTTTCTGATTAATAAAATGGCTCAGATTCTGGTATTACATGTGTCTTGATTCAGTGATCTGGTTCAGTGTTGTTTCCTTTCATATCTGTCTGGCATATTTCTGTTTATTACTGCTTATTTCCCTTTGGGGATATTACAGAGAGCAACAAATTGGTTGGGTCATCAAAATTTAGTGCATGGAAGAAGAGGACATATTTGAATCTAATTGAAAATGTAGTTATGGGCTACATCAAAGGATCTACAATTCTACCTTCAAAAGAAGACATTCAAGCATATATCAAATACATGAAGGGAGACATAAGAGCTCGAAGGATTCTTATAGAATCCATAAAGGACTCTCTCATTCCCTATGTATCAAATCTATAATCCTCAAAAGAAATATATGATAAATTGGTGAAACTATTCTTGAAAGGTTCTGTAGGGGAAATAATATCCTTGAAACAAAAATTATACAAATTGAGAATGTCTAGAGAGGAAGAAATAATTCCATATCTTATGGAGATTTTCGCAATACGAGATCAATTGCAGAAATTGGGAGAAGTAATGTCTAATGGAGAAATACTTACTATGGTACAAAATGCTCTACCCAAAGAATGGGGAAGTTTCACTTCAAGCATCGATGGGAAAGAAGAAGCAATGTCATTCCAAGATCTATGTAAGATAGAAGAACCAAGATTGAAAGCCAAAGCTGATACAAGATCAAGTAAAGGGAATCAAGCCTTTCCACTCATGTTGTTAATTTTGGGCAACTGGGTCCAAACTCCGGGTTGTGCTACTCAGATGATGATTCTGATATTTTTATTGGATTCCTCTTTCGGAGAGGTGTAAGATTGATCTAAAGATCATCTCGATTAGATGAGCAGAACATGTATTTTGAATTTATTCCACTTATGCGCTAGGTCGGCCTGGAATATAATATAGACTTAAATGTCTTAAAGGACGTGTCACACACTCCCACAGATGATTATAAATAGGAGAGTTTTGGAGATCATTTCACACACATTGTGTGGAGGAAATTATCTTCTCTCTTCTTGGTGCATCTATGTTAGGGCTTTCTCATGGAGTTGAATTAGGGCTTCTTGATGTAACGTTTTAGGGCTGTGTGACACGCTTGGCTGAATGACCTATTGGAGACTTTGCTGGTTGAAGCATCCTGCTGATCGCCGTAACGCCATCATTCTTCTTCTTTTTCTATTATTGGCTTATCTTCCATCGATTGATTTACTTGTTCTATCTGCTTCAGTATTTTGTGCCCTAATCTGAAATGGCAAAGAACATGTTTAGAAATTTACATGGAATCAGAGCTTAGGAGAAGACAATGCCCAACATGTGAGAGAAAAGAGAGGCTACTGCAGTGTGGGAGAAGAAGAAGCTGCATGGAACATTTTTAGGAGTTTTTTGAACGTTGTTTTGGGCATCACCACAAGTCCGCATTAATTTCTAGAAGGCCGCATTACTTGAGGGCTTGTTTGGGTGGCGTAGAGGCCTATCCCTTGTGGCATATTCCTCCCTCAAGTGATCTGCAGCTAGGAGGAGTTGTTTCAGCCCATACGTTGGCCTAAATAACACTGTCCTAGAGGCCGAGTTATAGTGTAAAGCTTCAGGTAGTTTATGCAAGATCAAGTGGTTGTTAAGTAGCGTTTGGAGGCTTAAAAGGTGGTCCAAACCACTATGTAGGAGAAGATACAAGTCTGCGTGAAGGCCACACTATTTGGAGGTCTAGAAGTGAAAATAAAAGTGTTATAACAGGCTGTCAAGAAGCCCTAACCAGTGACCTGAGGGCTGAAACCAAGAAGGTTCATTTCAAGACTGGTTAAGGGCTATTTATGAGTGAAAGAAACTTGGGAGAGGCATCTGCAGCCTCTAGGAGTTGTTTTGAGCAGGACGCAGCCCTACAAATTAATTTGAGGGGCAACATAGGGGTATCCATGCCCAGAATTGCAGCAGAGAAGGAGGGGACCTCTCCTAGGGCAATCCGCAGCTCTATTATGGGCCAAAAAAATAAAAATAAAGGGTTGTTAGGGACAGCGTTTTGTGCCATAACCAAACCCTGATTTGTAGCAGTCAAGGAGACCTAAACAGTAAGCTTGAGGTATGTTTTTTGTTACATATGTGTATATGTTAGATCCTAATTTATGGATCTATTTGTGGATTATATCTGAGCAGATTTGGGTACCCTATTTAATGAAGTCTGTTGTGTTGAAAATAGAAATTCTTTTGTGACTTAATTCTGGAAATTCTCCTTGAAAAGAAGCAAATGGTTGACAAGGATTGGATGCATGTCTGTAGCATTGGACAAATTATTCTCTGTTGATACAAAGTATAAAATATATGATCTCTGTCTCGGTGATGAAATATCTTTATGATACAGAAGCTATTATCCTTGTGATGCAAAGACTTTGTAATTCTAAAAAGGGACTGAAGGAACAAGGCTTACGATCACTGTAGCAATCAAATTCATGAAATATTAATGACTAATGAACATATTATCAGAAGCTTGAATTTGCGGTGATTTGTGACTTGAATTGTAAGGTAGTACTGTGGTATGCATCTTGCATAGGCAGCATTTGACATTGTTTGAATGATAGTTTGCATTCTCAGTATAGACAACATTATATGGCACTAAAAGATATCTACATATCAAAAGGACACCTATAGGCTGAAGGCTGAATTTTGTAGACAAAGTCATCATTGTTTGTATTGATGGTACTCCCGAACACTCATCATTAAGTTACAAGTGTGGAGTCTGTTAGCAATAGTTTGTAGCGAGAACATCTTATCAATTGCTTGCAATAAAGGCTTCCAAAACAGAGTAATAAGAGTTGTGGCAGTCACTATATCATCCCCTGGGTATTATTCAACAAGTAGGGATTTTTCATAAACTCTACAGAAATCTCTTTATCACTTTCTGCTATAAGAGTGTTTTTTGATCAGTTGGATCAACATCTTACTGTACAGTATGATGTCAGCCTTTGCATAACAATGACATTTATGTGCTGCTACGTATGACAATATCTCCTTGAGTGTTTCTAGTACATGACAATTTTATACATATATAACCTTGACTATCATAGAACAGTGATAGCAGTATATCTACATGGAAGTAGGTGTGTCAAATGGCAGAGTATATATGGCCTCACTGTTTTGATATCTTCAGCACCATGACAGTGATAAGTATGATAACAGTAAAGATATAAATAGATGATGTATGGCATGACAGAGATATATGGTATTAATACCTGTGCTTGTGTCAGTGATACTTGTGTTTGACAGTGGCACATATGACAGAAATAGATACCTAGAGCGTCATGATGGTAGCCTTATCTAAAATCATCTTGACAGTGATATGATGTATATATTGGGCATTAGTATCTGTGATGTTTATGTCTGGGCTATAGGCCAACTCAAGGGAGCCGTTGCAGAGATGCTAGGACTAAGAAGGAGACCTCCATCATCTAAACTCCTAAGCAAATGATGTTGCTGAAAAGATGGATCAAGCCACTGTGGAGGCTGCCCATGCCATGCTATGTGACCCAAGTTTGCCGAAGTTTCTATGGGGAGAAGCTATGAACACTGCTGTGTACATTCAAAATAAATGCCCACATTCCGCATTGGACTCCAAAACTCCCGAAGAAGTCTTCTTTGGTAAGAAACCTGATGTTTCTCATTTTAGAGTTTTTGGTTTTCCTGTTTTCTTTCATGTGCCGAAAGAAAAGAGAAGCAAGTTGGATGCTTCTAGGAAGAAAGGAATGTTTGTGGGCTACAGCGAAACTTCGAAGGCATATAGGATCTATGTGTCTAGTCAAGGAGAAGTGGAGATAAGCCACGATGTCACCTTCGATGAAGACGCTACCCTCCAAAAAGTGATGAACCTTCTTAGCTCCAAGGAAGACAATGGTACAGGGAAGAGAAGTAGGAAGTGTCGGGTGAATCATTGCCCAATGTTGAAGGTCCAATGGACCCTATTGATCCTCCTCCTTCTGGTAGGAAGAGACCCTCGTGGCTCAGGGATACTCTTGAGGATGCCGAGAGATATATGGCCCCAAGGGGGACATTTCGTGAAAGCAAGACGTTGAATTGATACCAAGGGTATCTAGCAGCCATGAGTACTATTGTACAATCTGAGCCTGGAACGTTTGAAGAAGCCGTAAAGCATCAAGTTTGGAAGGATGCGATGAACGAAGAATATGAGTCCATTATGAAGAACGATGGCTGGAATGTTGTTCCAAGACCGTAGGACAAAGCTGTTGTCACCTCGAAATGGCTCTACAAGATCAAGCATAGATCTGATGGAAGTGCTAAAAAATACTAGGCAAGATTTGTCGCCCGGGGCTTCTCTCAAACAAAAAGCATTAAGTATGATGATATATTTGCACCTGTGGCTCGCTATACGACCATCCGATCTATTATTTCCCTTGCCGCTATGCAAGGATGGAGTCTCCATTAGATGGATGTGAAGACTGCTTTTCTACATGGGTCGATAAAGGAAGAAGTGTATGTGGAGCAACCTCTAGGGTTCAAAGTCCAGGATAGAGACTCTCATGTATGCAGGTTGAAGAAAGCTCTCTATGGGTTACAGCAAGCACCCAGGGCTTGGTATGAGAGGATTGATAGCTACTTGATGAAGTTGGGCTTCTCTCGAAGTAATGTTGATCCGAACCTTTACTTCAAGGTCGATCATGAGAAACCTCTCATACTGGTTCTCTATGTGGATGATCTCTTCCTGACAGGTGTTGACCCTCTCATCGGTGTAAGAGGGAGCTAGCTTCCGAGTTCGAGATTAAAGACCTAGGACTGATGCATTACTTCCTAAGCTTGGAGGTCTGGTAGAGACCTGGCAAGATTTTCCTATCTCAAGGAAATAATATTAGGAAGCTGCTAGAGAGATTTGGTATGGTGGACTATAAGTTCGTGTCAACACCGATGGAGCTCAACTTCAAAAAGTTGTGTGGAAATGTTGTTGGGCCAGCATTGGGAAATCCTACCGAGTATCACCAACTCGTAGGTGCGTTGGTGTTATTAGTGAACTCTTGTCCGAATGTATGATTTGGAGTGAACGTTTTTCACTAGGTTGGTGCTGAGAATCTCTTAGGATATCTCCGATGCACGATACACTGCCGGGAGCGGGACACTCCATGGATATTCTAATGCCGATTGGGCTGACAATGTGGTGGATCGCAAGAGCACATGTGGATGCTACTTTACACTTGGTTCTGCTTCGATGAGCAGGAAGAAGAAGTCCGCACCACTGAGGCTGCATACATTGCTACGAGCATGGCCTGTTGTGAAGCGATTTGGTTACGAAAGCTCTTCAGTGAGTTGTTCGGCCATGTGCTAGATACCACAGTTATCTTTTGTGATAACCAAAGTGGGATTTGGTTGTCCGAGAATCCCGTGTTTCACGACCAATCCAAGCAGGTACCACTTTGTCCGGGACATGGTACATGGCGTCGTAAGGTTCATATAGGAACTATGAGCAGGTCACAGATATTCTCACTAAGCCCTTGGGGAAGGTCAAGTTCCTAACCTTCCATGAGAATCTTGGAGTTGTGAAACGGTCCTGTTGAATAATGAGCTATGAAAGCTCCGGGTCCGGTTGGACGATGAGCTCCGAGAGCTCCAGGAAGATGAGCTGTGAGAGCTCTAGGAAGATGAGCTGTGAAATCTCCAGGTCCTGTTGGACGATGAGCCCTGGGAGCTCCAGGGGGCGTGGGAATAACTTCTTGAAGCTATAAGCAACCACAGGGCTAGGCTTGCCAAACCTTGTTGGTGTGCTTCCGACCCCACCGTGATGACATTGAGTTGGTTCGCCTCTCTTTGGTTTGTGCCCCGCATGCATCCTACCCATGGAGTTCGGGACTCATGGGAAGTACCCCTCATCTTGGCCAATGAGGTGGGAAACGTTAGAGACCATAGCAAGACCGATGGACTCATCGGGGATTGCGTACTCTCTATGATAGGATGACATGTGTCCAACGACTTGATCGGGGATCAAGTGAAGTGGGGTCTGGGACCTCCAACTGACTTGGGGTCAGTTAAACTAACTTCGGGTTAGTGTGAGACTCTTTTGAGTCCTGGAGAGGTTTCAACTTCTGATCTGACTTTGGGTCAGCCGAGTGTGGTGTCTTTGTGACTCACCGTTTGAAATAAAGATGCCAGTAAAGCACGTTACGGCAGGATGACGCACGATGTTTGGATTGCACAAGTGGATGGAGTTCTCCCTAGTTGAGAGGGAGTGTTAATTTTGGTCAACTAGGTCCAAACTCTAGGTTGTGCTGCTTAGATGATGATCCTGATATTTTTATTGGATTCCTCTTTTGGAGAGGTGTAAGATTAATCTAAAGATCATCTTGATCGGATGAGTAGAACATGTATTTTGAATTTATTCCACTTATGTGCTAGGTCGGCCTGGAATATAATATAGACTAAAATGTCTTAAAGGACATGTCACACACCCCCACAGATGATTATAAATAGGAGAGTTTTGGAGATCATTTCACACACATTGTGTGTAGGAAATTATCTTTTCTCTTCTTGGTGCATCTGTGTTAGGGCTTTCTCATGGAGCTGAATTAGGGCTTCTTGATGTAGTGTTTTAGGGTTGTGTGACACGCTTGGCTGAATGACCTATTGGAGACTTTGTTGGTTGAAGCGTCCTGCTGATCGCTGTAACGCCATCGTTCTTCTTCTTTTTCTATTGTTGGCTTGTCTTCCATCGATTGATTTACTTGTTTTATCTGCTTCAGTATTTTGTGCCCTAATCTGAAATGGCATAGAACATATTTAGAAATTTACACATGTCCAAGAAGAAAGGAAGATTCGGTAAATTTGGTCCTCAAAATAAAAGAAGAAATATGGTCAAGGTACGATGCTTTGGACGTAATGAACGTGGGCATTATAAAAGGGATTTTCTTAAATCTGAAAGGGACAAGAGGAAAAAGGAAGAAGCCCATATCACAGAAGAAATGGAAGAACCTGATGCAATGAAATCTAAGAGAGAAGAAGTGAAAGATCTGTATAATGATTGAGATCATCTTCCTCTTTAAGTGATTTTTGTTGGTTGTAAAATATTATGACAGGAAGCAACGTATATTAATAGCATCATGCTAGCAGCATGGAAGGAGCACTTGAAGAAGTAGCTCCTGGAAACCTCACTGATAACTACATTGATGGGAGGAAGTCATCAAGATCAAGGGTCATCATTCAATAATCAATATGGAAACATGTGTTGACATTTTTCTAATGGAGTGCGCTCTGGATTCACTGACTAGAAAGAAATCAAAAGGTTTCATCAAGAATTCTATCTTGCATAATTCGGGGATTAGAACATGATGACATATTGATGAAGTAGGTCAAGGGAATGAAGTTCTTCATTCTAATGAAATTTTTGCAAGATGACTCAAAAGGAAAAGGATGAGGTACATATATCTATATGCTGAAATTGGATGTTGTGAAATCATGTCATATGGTTACAGGTAATGGACTTCTATCTTTAGAAGTATGATCAAAGGAAGGAGGATCTCTTATAGTGCACAGGTTTCCACTAATAGATGAAATCAAATATGTCCTTATATGGAATATGAGGTGGTTGTATACAAACAAGGAACTAGATACTAGAAGTTCCTGGGAAAGAAGCTGTGTGGAGAAGGGCAGGAATAGATTATGAAGTGAAACCATGTCAAGAGGAGGTTATCATCCGGAAGCCAAGAAGATGTGACTAGAAGATCTCCTGTGAAGATATGTGGACTCTGATAGAAGTATGGTAAACAAGAAGACCCTTGACAATAAATATCTTTAGGAGATGTGTCAATTTGAATAAAGGATGTCGATGCCTACAAGAAGATGTCATGGTGAAATATCATCACTAAGGTAACTTTTGATTTAAAAGTTCTTATGTATATGTTTATCTAGATAAGTTTATGCAGGGCTGCTAACAATGTGAAAGGATGTAAGATCCTTGGGAGATGGTTCGAAGGAATGCAACATGGCATAAAGATGGACCAAATGTGAAAGATTGATGATTCACTTTCTGGTAGATGACATGACTCCTGGATGAAAGTGGTGTATGATATATGCCCTATGGAGCTAATGTTGAAGATTCCTCAATATCAAAATCCATGACATCGAGCAGAGGAATTCTTCATGAGAAGCTGGGTGTTTTCATCATTGTTGCTGCAGGTCCCTGGTTAAGAGGGAGCATGGTATTAAGTTTCTTACTTGGAAGAAACTTGAAGTATGTCCTTCCTAAATTAAAAGGAAGTGACGGATATGATTCTCTAGCTTCATGTGCCATGCACTAGACTAGGACTAACAACCATAAGTCTTAGTGAAGGCCATGAGAAGAGAATGGATAGACACAACATTCTGGTCTTCACCTAGAAGACACAATGGAGGATTGGGTAATCATCTGGCATCCGATACTCTTTGAGAATGGGATAGGGCATTCAAGATAAGAGTAATCGGGGATTGATATTCTTTGAGGGATAGCTACACAAGAGAAGAATAGTCCAAGAAGGTCATACTCTGGGAACACTCGCGTGGAGTTGTGAAAATTTCTAACTTGAAAATCTACTGTAGCAACTCATTTATTTCTCCTACTTCTTTTCCACAATAAGTTATTTACAAAACCCTTCATTAAACATCAAAATAAATTCTACTGCAGTTATCAGATAATTGCATAGAGAAAAGAACAGTGAAATGCAAGCACAAGAATCAATCACATCAACACAGTTGTTTTTGGACAATAGTCCCCGGAAAAACCCAATGCAGGAAAACCGGTGTAGCAGATGAAGGTTTATTTATTATTCTTGAGCAACAATCCCTTTACAACTAATGATTTGCAAAATAATGGAGAAAATTTTGTGAAAAACACCTGAGATAATTTTCCTCCAATCACTAGAGAAATTCTGACACCCAAGAGACCCTCCAGCCTCCACTGCGTCACCTTTGCGTCCTCTTCTGCGTAAGGACTGCGTCCTCTGCTATGTTGCCTCTCTGCTTCGTCCTTCTATTGCACTGTGTCCCTCATCCTCTGTCTTTTACCGATGTTGATACCCTCCTCTTCCTTCACCCTGCAACTCTCCCTCTGAAATCGAACTCTTGACTTTGGGGAATCACTTTCCTTTGGGTTGCTGGGTATTTGCCCGATGTATTTCCAAATGACCCTCAAGTCTTCATTTATACTTTTCCTGTTGAGATGTCAACGACCATGATCAAATCTCTAATCAACGCCTAAGATTAAAACAGACTTGATCCTCGTCTCTTAGAAGCTTCTCACCCATATTTATATTAATTCCATTTAATTATTTAAATTCCCTAAGTTTTAACTTAGGAATCATTAAAAATAATTAATTATTTTAATATAATGCACTCTAAGTGGAATTTCTCGAAATGATTTTTGGGTCCTGGAGATCTCATGTATTCTAGCCCCTTCACAAAATTTCGGAGCTAGAGCACATCCGATGCTACCCAAAAAAAAAACACTCCCTCTTAGCGAGGAATGTGCTCTAGCAATACTTCCCACAAGAAGCATCACTGTGATACATGGCATCAGTCCTTTGTGTCGTTGATGCTCGACCTGCTGCCCTTCATCTACTGTGTTGATGCTGCCATTGTACTGCTGCCCATGACACCACTACTATCACTGATGCATCTGTACTGTAGCTCCCTCTTAAGTACTACACTATCCTTCTTTGCTACTGAAACGAATTCTTAATCATCCCCAACTTCTCCCTGAAATAAACAAACTTTGTTCTTCCTAGAGCCTTAGTGAGGATGTCTGCCACCTGTTCTCTTGTCGGAGTGTATTGTAACTATATTGCACCCTCCTAGACACTGTCTCTGATAAAATGACACCTGATGTCAATGTGCTTCGACCAATCATGAAAAACCAGATTCTCAGAGAGCTTGATGCAACTCTAATTATCACACAAAATGTTGGTCGCTTCCATCCTTCTCCCGAATAGATTCACATGCAACTTTCTAAGCCATATGGCTTCACACAATGTTGTGCTGGCTGCCATACATTCTGCTTCAACTGAGCACAATGCTACAGACCTCTGTTTCCTACTGCACAGGTCATTCTTGACCCAATGTTGAAAAAGTACCTAGTGGTACTTTTCCGATCTACCAAACTTCCAGTGCAATCTGCATCAGTGAACCTGTAATATCCCAAATTGGGAACAAACAACAATATAAAGCACACAAGACTAAAAACTACAGCAAAATAAAGATAACATCAGAACACACAGATTGGAGCCAGAAATAGATACTGAGCCATTTTATTAATCGCTCGGAAATAGTACAATAGAGGTGCCAAGAAAGGTAGCACCTAGGCCTGCTCTAGGCAGGTTGAAGGTCAGCTATGAAACCGACCAATAATTCTGGTGGAACTAAGCTCTGCGTGGCTCTTCCTCTGCGCTGCCAGTGCTGGAATTGCTGCTGCTGGCTAGAAATGATCTGTTGGTTGGGCCTGCTCCAATGCTCAGAAAATTCTGGGATTAAAACCTTGGGCTCTACTCACAAGACCCACAAAAATCCGCGAAGGGTTTCCAGAAATCCCGACCCTGGAAATTAGCTCCTTTGGGCTTGGCACGCTACTCTGTTGGGTGAATCGGTGTTCTGGCTGGAATATTGGAAAGTGCCTCTGAAAAACTGCTCCAAATCCCTAGTAGGAGGTAGCTAACATCCCCTCCAAACATCCGGATGCAATCTTCTCTTCCTCCCTGCTTCCCAACACTTCTCTTCAACTAGACTGCGTACTCCCCACGCAGTCAATGTGGCCTCTGCGCTGTCTTGAAGGGACTGCGTATGCCTAGAATGCTACGTTGCAAAACTCCTCCTGAAATTAGATGGAACTCCTCTCTTGAGCGGACACTCGAATTCCCCCGACGTAGAGGTTGAGATCTCCGCTCATAAATCTCTGTACTAAACAACACTTGTAGACTCTGTAAACATCTCAAGCGTGCTACAGTCAATAAGAAAGAAAAATAGGTGATGAATGAATGAGGAATGAGATGCTCTCACCCTCTTTTATCTAAGTTGAGCCTCCAATGTTCCCTTGGGCCCACCTAGTCTGCGTTGCCCCTCTTCCAGCCTATCTCTGTGCTGCCTCTCCCACGCTGCCACTGGGACGTTGTCTAATTCAAGTGGGTGGCCACATGGGTCCCACTTCAACCTCAATATTCGCCTTTAGTGACTTTAGGAAAGTAAATTAGCTTCATAGTTATTTGTGCATCCCTCTTTCCCCCTTTATTTGTGTTGAACATTGGAAAAGATAAAAATTAATATTCCAATATGCTGACTACTAATTTGGAATATTATAGTCCTCCCAGCCAAAATGTTGCTTGTCCTCAACCAACTGCAAAGATGGATGCTGCAGGATCTTCTCCCCTTCCCGAGTGGCATCCTCATCTTGAAGGTTCCTCCACCTGATCAGATAGTCCTTTACCACCCTGCTCCTTAAGTGTCTCTCCTTGGTATCTAAGATGGCCTCCGACTGTAGTGCTAAATGCCCCTCGTCATGAGTAGGTGGAAGCTTCGTGTTTGCAGTCACCTGTTGCCCCAAAGCCTTCTTCAGGCATGAGACGTGGAAAATGTTGTGAATCCGGCTCCGTTGTGGCAATCTCAGCTCATATACCACTTCTCCAACCTGCCAGATCACTTTGTACGACTCATAAAATCGTGGCTTGAGCTTCTCATCTTGGTTCTGCTTCAGTGTGGACTACCTATATGGCTGAATTCGAAGGTACGCTAAGTCATCCACCTCAAACTGCCTCTCTACGCGGCCTTTGTCTGGGTACATCTTCTGCTGATTTTGGGTTGTTTCCAAGTTATTCTTGAGGGCCCTGAGAATGTCTTGGCTCTCTTGGATCTAGTCTTTGGCCCTGGGGGCCTTGCTAGCTCCAAACATCACATCAACAAAAGTCAGTGCATTATAACCATACAAAGCATAAAATGGAGACATACTGATAGACATATGGAATGTCGTATTGTAGCAGTATTCCCCCAAATGCAACCAACGCAACCAAGCCTTCTGCTGCCCCATGACATAGTTCCTCAAGTAGCCCTCCAACCACTTGTTTACTATATCGGTCTTCCCATCAGTTTTTGGGTGGTAGCTTGTGCTGGGTGTTAGCTATGTGCCCACCAAACAAAACAGCTCCTGCCAGAAACCTCCCGTGAATCGGCTGTCCCTGCCACTGACTATGGTCTTTGGAAGACCATGGAGTCAGAAGATGTCCCTGAAAAACACCTCATCCACTTGTGAAGCAGTGTACCGAGCTGAGATGGAAAAGAAATGGGCATACTTCATCAACCGGTCAACCACTACGAATATGCAGTCCTTGCCCTATACCATGGGAAGCCTTGTGATGAAATCCATAGAAATGCTTTCCCATTTCCCCTCCGGAATGGGAAGCGGCTGCAATAACCCCACCAAATGGTTCATCTCCCCCTTGTCCTTTTGGCAGACTACGCACTCCCTGACATGCCTAAGTACGTCCTCCTTGAGGCCCTTCCATGAGGACCTATCTTTGATGGCCCTATATGTCTTGGTCAAGCCCTGGTGTCCTGAGAGCGATGAAGCATGCACTGCATGCAAAATCTTCTCACGCAGTTGGGAGTTAGACATCAGAGAGATCCGGTCATGGTAATAAATGACCTCATCCATCACCCTATACCGATTATCAGTCACCTATCCATCTAGTACCTCACATGCAAACTGATCTTTGGAATACTCCACCAACAGCTGAGCCCTCCAATCTGTGTCAATGCTCATCAAGGATAGAGATGTTGATCTCCAGGACAATGCATCTACTACTACGTTGCTCTCCCTTTGACATACTCGATGTCAAAGTCGTATGCTTGGATCTTGCTGACCCATTTCTACTGCCTCTCCTGTAGTTGCTTTTGCTCAAGGAATAATCTAAGGCTGTTGTGATCTGTCCTCACCCGGAACCTATTCCCCATTAGATACTGCCAAAACTTGGCCAACACATGTATAATGGCCAACATCTCCTTGTCGTAAATGGGGCATAGTCTCTCATGCGGCAATAGCTTCCGACTCTCGAAAGCTATGGGGTGTCCTCTGTGCATCAGTACTGTGCCTACCCTTCCCCTGAAGCATCGCACTCCAGCACAAATGGCTGTGTGAAAGTTGGCAAGGCTAGTACCGGACAACTGCTCATAACCTCCTTGAGCCTGTCAAAAGCCCTCTACGCAGTCTCAGTCCAACTTAAAGCCCCCTTTTTGGTGAGGTCTGTGAGGGGTGCTACAAGCTGCGAAAATCCTTTGACGAAATTCTTGTAGTAGGCACAAATACCCACAAACCCCCAAAGCTCTGTCACATTCTTCGGCTCCGACCAATCTCTGATGGCCCTAATCTTTTCTTTGTGGACTCTCACTCCGTCCACCCCAATGATATGCCCTAAATAGAGCATCTTCGTCAAACCAAAATCACATTTGGACAACTTGGCATAGAAATGTTGCTCCTCCAAGATATGCAACACCGTCTCTATGTGCTGCAAATGCTCCTCCCATGTGTGACTTTATATGAGGATATCGTCAAAGAACACTAGCACAAACTTCCTCAACTGACCACGGAAGATGTGGTTGATGCAAGACTGGAAAGTATTCGGAGCATTGGTCAGCCCGAAGGGAATCACCAAGAACTCGAAATGGCCATAGTGACAACGAAACGCAGTCTTGGGGACATCCTTGTCCCTCACCCTGATCTCATGGTACCCAGACCTCAGATCAATCTTGGAGAAGAACTTCGCTCCCCTCAGCTCATCCATCAACTCATAGATCTTGGGAATAGGGTAGCAGTTCTTCATGGTCTTCTTCTTCAGGGCCCTGTAGTCTATGAACATCCGTAGTGTGTCATCCTTCTTTTTCACCAAATCCACTGAAGAAGCGAATGGACTCATGTTAGGCCTGATGTGCCCCAATGCTAAGAGCTCATGAATAGCTCTCTCAATCTCATCCCTATAGGCCTTGGGATGCCTATAGGGGGTGGTTATTATGGCTTGAATGTTGGACTCTAGCTCAATAGTGTGCTCAAACCCCTGATCCAGTGGTTTCCCTAGTGGAATGTCCCCAAAAACCGTAGAGTAACGGTCTAGGAGAACCTACACATTTGGGTGCATAGGCTGGCCCGAGACCCCTGCATTTGAAATCCTCAACTCCACGACCCACTCTATGTCTCCCTTTCGGAAATCTGCCTCCATCATATGCGTAGAAATTGTCTAAGGAGGGTATGTGTCAGTGTTGCAGGAAACGTCCCCCCGGCTCCATTCCTCGAAACACCTATTGTATGGAACTGTACGGGATCCGCCGTATGAAACGCGTTTCGCAAAAAAAAATTTGCTTCTTGGAAATTCAGATTTGTACGGCCGGATCCGCGATTTCGTACACCAGATCGGCATACGGAAGTGTCGTGCTTCGGAGGCGGATCTGTACGAAATTCTCCTTTATTTTTCATTTTCATCCTTTTACTTAAATTTTTAACATTACCATGAAATGACTCAGGATGTTTGAGAGTGGTTCTAGCCTGATCGGACTTCATATGTAGAAAATAGAATTTCATATCATATTCAAAATTCAACAGACTTAACAATTTTCAGGAATTCAGGATCAATGGTATGGTGGCATTTCATTAGATTATATCATGTATGAGGGTATGTGATTAGCATTTAATCAAGATCACCAAGCCCTATATGTACCCTAATGTTGGTGGTGTTAATTGTTGAACTCCTTTGTCATGTCGTTAGCAAAATATTACATTTCAATCAATTCAAAATCATCGATCAAGTATGTTAAGTTCTTTCTACCATATTTTAAGGCTTGCATTAGGTAGTTTGATCAAAATTGGGCAATTTTGACTAATGTCCCTAGATAATCGAGGTAGAGGCAAAGGCTAGAAAAGAGGAGAATAATCTAGATTATATATGGTTGATGCATCTAAATGGTTGATGCTCAAATAATTAATCATTAATGTACAATGGATGTCATATCTATCTTGATTTATGTACAAATATGCATGCTTCCATATCTTCTACAATTAATTTGGTATTTTGAATGTTTTTTTATTATAAATGAAAAAAAATAAAAATAAAAATAAAATATATATATATATATATAGTAGACGCTTCCGAGACACTTCGCTTCCTATATTTTTTGGAAATGACACTTCCGCATCCCTACTTCCAAAAAACGTCCCCGCTTCGTGCAACGTTGGTATGTGTGCATGCCTCTGAGCATCAACTGCTTCCTACTCTTCTTGTCCAAAAAATCCATCTCCAGTGTCTGCCAATCAGTGGTGACCTTCCCAAGGGTGATGAGCTAGTGGACTCCCAACACTAAGTTGGTGTCTGAAATATCAAGCACGAAGAAGTGATTGGTCATGGTGTATGTCCCCATGGTTACTGACAATGTCATCACATAATGCATGAACTGCATTGATCCAAAAGATTTTGCTTTGAGATGTATTAAAGAATTACATGTAAAATTGCATCTTAACCATGAAACTTAAAAGGCATAAACATAAGAAGAGAGAAGCACATAAAATCATGCAAGAAGACACATAATTGATATTGGAGTTCGTCCAGGAGGGACTACGTCTCCGGGCCCTGCTCAATCAATGGGGAAGCCCTCTTTCATTAAGTGGCAAATAAAATGAAAGTACAAGCATAAATGCAAAATTACACTCTTATACCTCCATAGCTGAAAGTGCCCAAAAATTGGAGACCTTTGATGAAGAAATGGCAGCACGGTTGGATTCGTGGCGCCGAGAGGTGCAAAATCCATATAAAATTTGCCTGATTCTGACAAAGTGAAAATCTGCCCCCCTAGAAATGGCTCAGATCATGGTTCTACCCCCCTCCTGCAAAGCGCTCATGGTTCCACTCTGTCTTGTACTCCGTGCCGCTCCTGGCTTGTCTAGGCGCACTTATGAAATGCAGGTTTATATATTAAAAGGTGGGCAGACTCCCCAAGGAGTCTGCTGGTTGAGTTGGTTGAGATCCTGAATGTGGGGGAGGGGGTCAGGTGGTCAAACCCCGCCCCCTTCGTAATTAGGCGGAACTTTGTTTTAATATAACTGCACCATTTTCTTTTTAAAACCCGCGCCATATATTGTTAGTACCAAATGGTATGTTGGGGGGCCGGGCCCGCCCCCATATCCCCGCTGGTGACATGTATATAGAGGCGTGTGGGTTGGGGTCGCGGGTTCATGACTGTTGGCCCCACCCATATTTAATATATGTGGTTGCCGTGAAATGTGGGGGCGGCGGGGTCATGGCCACCGATCCCCCTTATTATAATATATTTTTGTTATGTCCGTTGGATGGGGAGGGCGGGGGTCATGGCCCGCTCTCCAAAAATATATATATATATATTTTATTTTTTAAAACCAACTGTACCTTCTTGAACAATTTGGAAATTGATCGAAGGAGTCAATTTAACTGTACCACAATTTCACTTGGAATCCGGCTGGAGTTGGCCTGAATCCGGTGGCCGGGTTTCTACAAATTTGTTGCCTCCTTAAGCTGCCACATCACCAAGTCAACCCTCAAACTTTGACTGCTCGTAACTCCTTCATATGGACTCGGAATTGAGTGTCATCTGCATCGTTCGAATCAGAAATACGAGATCTTCAACTTGACACTGAGTTTGTCACATTTCCAACACTTTGATTTTTGAGCCTTTGTACTTAAGCCACTTGTACTTGGACCTGTACAATCCACCTGGATCATTTCTCCCCACTGAAGAACTTTTGGACCCCCAAAAGCCTTATCAATCAACAGACAAGTGAGGGAATTGCTCCCTCACCTTCTCCTTTTCAAGCCATTTAGCTTTACTTGGGTGCATCCCTTTGAAACCAACACGGAGATATTCCACATCTCCCCGTCTCGAAGTCCTAGTTTGTCGATCAAGAATGATGTCTTCTAGCAATTCATCGAGATAATCTGGTGCAAAGTCATCCACTGTAGGCATTGATCCTACCTCCTCAGTGTCCATAATTAATAGTGGTTCATAAAGTTTCAGATTTTTGACATTCACGACCGAGGACATCTGCATGTATACAGGGAAATCGAGGCGGAAAGCATTATTCCCAATCTTCTCCAATAAGGTAAATGGACCATATCAGATTGGTCGCAATTTCTTGCCTTCCCCCTTCATTCGATCCTTGCTGATATGGAACCACACCTTGTCATCAACTTGAAATTGATGGTCGACTCAGTGCTTATCATGTCATATCGAGCTTGACTCTTTTCGAATTGCGCTTGCACTGCTTGGTGAATTGTCTGTATCCGCTGTGCTTTGTCCCTATCATGACGTCCATTGGCATCTTCATCCCTTCCATAGATCATGTCAAAAGGGTCCTTTGGTAAGTAATCAAAACATGTCTCAAATGGTGAACGTTGCGTAGAGGAATGAACTGCTCAGTTGTAGGCGTGCTGCACATATGGAAGATGCTCATTCCACAACTTGGGATGTTCACTGCAATAGCCCTGCAACAAGTGTACCACGGTACGATTGACGACCTCTATTTGTCTGTCGGTTTGTGGATGGAATGTCGTACTTCTCTTAAACTTGGTGTCCATCATTCACCACAAACTGGTCCAAAACTCTCCAAGGAAGCGAGAGTCTCGATCTGACACAATCGATGTGGGCAACCCAAAGTGGACGCAAACAAACTGAAAGGAAAGATAAGCAGTCTGCTCAATAGTGACCTGCTTTTTACAAGGCATTAATATGCACATTGTACTAAAGTGGTCTACGACAACATACAAATAGTCGTGACCCTTTCTAGACATAGGAAAACCTCCTACAAAGTCCATCGACACACTTTCCCATGGACGACCCGAAATTGTAATATCCCGGAAGGGAAATAGACAGCAATACAAGCATAGGACAATATAGAAAATGCCAGAAATAGAACATAAAGCAAATACTCATAAAAATGCCGTGAATGCTAAGCCATTTTATTAATCTGAGAAATAAAATGTAATACAATAGATGATCGGAATGATAGCACCTATTCTTGCTCAAGGCAAGTGAAGAACTCTCTCAGAAAAGACCGGAAATGGCTACTCTAAGGAACTGCGTTCTCTCTCCCAGGGATTGCGCAGTCACAAGAAAAGCCCAGCGCCTCAGCAAAACAACCAACCAAACCTCCCGCTAAAGACTGAAGAAATAACCTTACCCGAGCAGACACTCGAAGTCCCCCGGGGCTAAGGGCGAGATATCCGACCGGAGACACTCAACGCACTAAACAGTGTTGCAGACAGGCTAAACAGCCAGAGTGCTCAAGAAGACAAATGTCTAGCTCAAATATCGTCAACAACCAAAATCCCAAATGAGAAGGCTCTCCCACCTTTTATAACGTTGGCCTCTCTCCAAAACCCTAACGTGGTCTCCCTCTCCTCCAGGTGCTCCTCCTCAATCTGCGCAGAAGCTCCTAGAGGCTACGTGGGCCCCCTCCTCTACGTGGTGTTGGACCCCCATGGCTCCCCATAAGTTATAATGTTGTGCTACTAGGGAGATACTTTATTTTACTTTAGTGAGTTAGACCCCTCTTCTCACTTTTATCTATTAATAAACTATAGTCGGCAAAACTATACAAAAATCGAATATTCCAATTAGCTGTTGCTAATTAGGAATATTACAGTCTCCCCCGGCAAAATGTTGCTTGTCCTCAAGCAACTGAAGTGATGGATGCTGCAAAATCTTCTCATTCTCCCAAGTGGCATCCTCATCCGGTAAATTCTTCCACCTCACCAAGAATTCCCGGACCGTCCTGCTCCGTAGCTGCCTCTCCCTGGTATCAATGATAGCCTCTGGCTGCAACACCAAATGCCCCTCATCATTCGTGGGGGGTAGCTCATCCGTAACTGTCACCTGTTGTCCCAATGCCTTCTTCAGGCATGATACGTGAAAAAAATTATGAATCTTGCTGCCTTGGGGCAGCTCTAACTCATATGCAACCTGTCCAATCCTGTGTATCACCCTGTATGGCCCATAAAAGCGGGGCTTGAGCTTCTCAGCCCCCTTCTGCTTAAGTGATGACTGTCGGTATGGTTGTAATCGTAGGTAGACCAAGTCTCCTACCTCAAACTGTCTCTCCACCCGACTCCTATCAGCATACAGCTTCTGTTGGTTCTGCGCTGTGGCCATGTTATCCTTGAGAGCTCGGAGGATGTCCTAACTCTCTTGTATCCAAATCTTGGCTCTCGGAGCCCTGCTAGCACCAAACATCACGTCCGCAAAAGATAAAGGATGATACCCATACAAATCATAGAATGGTGACATACCGATGGACATGTGATGCGTCGTGTTGTAGCAATGCTCTCCCAGATGCAGCCACTTCAGCCACGCTCGCTGCTGCCCACTGACATAGTTACGCAAGTAGCCCTTCAGCCACTTGTTAACTATCTCCGTTTGTCCATCCGTCTGTGGGTGATAACTAGTGCTCGGTGTCAACTCTGTCCCCACTAGCCGGAAAAGCTCCTGCCAGAATCCGCCCATGAAGCGGCTGTCCCTGTCACTGATAATGGTCTTAGGAAGACCATGCAGCCTGAAAATCTCTCTGAAGAACAGCTCGGCCACCTGTGCTGTTGTGTAGTGCGCGGATATGGCGAAAAAGTGCGCATACTTCGTCAATCGATCAACGACGACGAAGATACGATCCTTGCCCTGCACCATGGGCAATCCTATGATGAAGTCCATCGATATGCTCTCCCATTTCCCCTCTGGAATGGGAAGAGGCTGCAACAACCCTGCGGGATGGCTCATCTCTCCCTTGTTCCTCTGACAAACATCGCACTCCCTGACATGCTGGAGTACGTCCTCCTTGAGGCCCTTCCATGAGAACCTCTCTCTAATGGCCTTGTAGGTTTTGGTAAACCCCTGATGGCCAGTCAATGGAGAGTCATGTGACGCATGGAGTATCTTCTTCTTAAGCTGAGATCCCTCAGTCAAGAAGATCCTGTCCCTGTAATAGATGATCTCATCAACCACCCTGTACCTGTCATCTGCTACCTGTCCATCCAGCACCTCACATGCAAACCTGTCCTTAGAGTACTCCATTAACAGTCAAGCCCTCCAATCTGTATCCAAGCTCATAAGAGATAACGTGGCCGGTCTCCGTGAAAAGGCATCTGCTACCAAGTTATTCTTGCCTTTGACATACTCAATGTCAAAGTCATATGCTTGGATCTTATTGATCCACTTCTGCTGCCTCTCCTGCAACTGCTTCTGCTCCAGAAAGAACCTGAGGCTGTTGTGATCGGACCTCACCCTGAATCTACTGCCCACCAGATACTGCCGGTACTTGGCCAATGCATGCATAATGGCCAACATCTCCTTATCGTATATAGAATACAACCTCTCATGCGGAAGAAGCTTCCGGCTCTAAAAGGCTATAGGGTGACCACCCTGCATCAATACTGCGCCGATCCCCTCTCTCGACGCATCGCACTCCAAGACAAATAGCTGCGTGAAATCTGGCAATGCAAGCACGGGGCAGCTACTCATTACCTCCTTGAGCCTATCCAAGGCTCGCTGTGCTGTATCTGACCAACTGAAAGCCCCCTTCTTTGTCAAATCTGTGAGGGGTGCAGCGAGCTGTGAGAAACCCTTGACGAACTTCCTGTAGTAGGTGCAAATGCCAATGAATCCCCGAAGCTCGGTCACGTTCCTCGGCTTTGGCCAATCTCTGATGGCCCGGATCTTCTCCTCGTGGACTTTCACTCCATCCACTCCTATGATATGTCCCAAGTACAACATCTCCGTCAACCCAAACTCACATTTGGAGAGCTTGGCATAGAACTGCTGCTCCTCCAAGATGCGCAATACTGTCTCAATATGTTGGAGATGCTCCTCCCAAGTCCTGCTATATATGAGTATGTCATCGAAGAAGACCAATACGAACTTCCTCAGATGACTGCGGAAGATATGGTTCATGCACGACTGAAAGGTGGCGGGTGCGTTGGTCGGCCCAAAAGGCATAACCAGAAACTCAAAGTGCCCATAATGACACCTGAAGGCGGTCTTGGGAATGTCCTGTTCCCTCACGCGAATCTGATGGTACCCAGATCTCAAATCAATCTTTGAGAAGAACTGTGCTCCTCTCAACTCGTCCATCAACTCATCGATCCTAGGAATGGGGTCTCTGTTCTTCAGGGTCTTCTTGTTCAGAGCCCTGTAGTCAATGCACATCCGCAATGTGCCGTCCTTCTTCTTCACCAACACCACGGAAGAAGCAAAAGGACTCGTGCTCGGCCGAATGTGCCCAAGGGCCAGCAACTCCTGAATAGCTCGCTCAATCTCATCCCGATAGGCCTTGGGATGCCTATAGGGTGTGGTGATCACTGCCTGTATACCCTACTCCAGCTCAATGGTATGCTCAAACCCCCGATCCGGTGGCTGCCCTGGCGGAATATCCCCGAATACTGTGGCATACTTGTCAAGGATGGTCTGTACCTCTGGGTGCACTGCCTGTCCCGTAGTTGCTGCCTCTGATGCCCGCAACTCTACTGCCCACTCTATGTCTCCCTTAAGGAAGGTTGCCTCCATCCGATGAGCCGAAACAATCTGAGGCGGATATGTGTGCTGTCCCCGTATCTTCTCATGCCTCCCTGTCTTGGCATCATCCCACTTCATCTCTAGGGGCTTCCAATCCGTCGTGACCTTCCCTAGAGTGATAAGCCACTTAACACCCAGTGTCATGTTGGTGTCCGGAATATCGACCACAAAAAAGTGATTTGTCAATGTATAGGTGCCCATCGTCACCGATAACTCGGGAACATATCGAGCACACACCATGGTCTGATCTCCTGGAACCAAAACTGAAAATCCATCGAAGCTCTCAGTCTGTATACCTCTCCGCTCAACCATCTGCGCATCGATGAAGTTGTGGGTTGCCCCACTATCGACCAAGACTGATACTCGCTGGCCACGCACTATCCCCCGTACACGCAGCGTCAAATACTTGGGAACTCCCCGCAATGCTGCAAGAGCTCCTCCAGTAGGTGCAAACGATGTACCACCTGCTGCTGCTGGTGGAGGTGGCAAAGTATCCTGCACTGCATGACAATCTCCTGCCTCCACATCATCCTCCTCATCCTCTTCCCCGCTGCTCTTGGAGAAAACCTCAATGAAATGTGCTTTCCCAGCAGCACATCTATGTCCTGGTGCCCATGGCTCCTGGCAGGTGAAGCACAACCGCTTTTTCTTCAGGTCCCTCCTGGCATCATCCTCAATCTGCACCCGTCCGGGATTCCCCTTGGGAGGCGGGATCCTCACGTCCTTCCCCTTAGGCTGGAAAGCCTGTCTCTGGGGATAAGGGGTTCGAGTCCTGGGTAAGACATCCTGTAAATCTCGGGTCCTGCTGATAGCATCCTGAAGTGTAGTTGGTCTAGTCGACCTGACTAGGCCACGAAGTGGCTCTGCTAATCCCTCCACAAACATGTAGATCATCCGAGCTGCGGATAGATCTGGCACCATCACTGAAACCCTCAAGAAATCTGCAATGTAAGCCTCTGGGCTCCCAGTCTGCTTGGGCCTCGTCAGCTCAACAAAGTGTTGTTCCGGATCCCTCCGGTCAAAACGCTCTATCACTCTCCTGGTAAACTCGGCATATGTCGTCACTGTAGAATGCCCGAGTGTCGTCATCCCATGAAACCACCAGTCTTGGGCCTCACCATCCAAATGTAATGTTGCCACCTTAATGGCCTCTGTCTCCGACATCTGGTTAAGCTGGAAATAGATGTCCAGCTTCTCCACCCAAGACTTTGCCGAACTTTTTGATGAACCATCAAACGTGGGCAAATGAAATCTGCTAGCTGTGCGGTGGTTGTCTCCATCATGATGATGCTGGTGCCCTCTGTGATGATCGCGGGGTCTACTGTCCCGCTGGAGCTGAACAAAGTCTCTGAACGAGAGAGCCTCCCTGAACTCCTGCCCGTATGCCTGGTACCCTGCAAAATAGTCACCCATGTGGCCCGGCTCTGGCTCCTGCTGTGCTCCTGCCCCCGTGTCCACACCTAGGAAGGTGGGCATAGTAGATCGCGTGGGTGCATGCGATGCCATAAGGGGGGTAGCCTCGCGCTCCTGCATATGGTGGGATGTGCTTGATCCCTCACCAATCTGAAAACCCCTTGGGGTTTCACACTATCTAGCCTCCACAGCGGTGAATTTTTGCCCCATCGTCTCAATCTGTCTCGACAGATCCTGTACTGATTTGAGGAGCATTTCCCCAAATCTCTTCGCATCGTCATCGTTCCCTGCCATAGGACCCTCCTGCTCTGCGTCCACCACAGGCTGCTCCTGCTCTGTATCTATCACAAGCTGCTCCTGATCTGTGTCCACCACTCAAACAAAGTCTCCCTCTCCGTAGGTGTTCTCCAACCTACGCTCAATGTCTCTGTATTTCCTACCTCTGTAACAGATGTAAGGTTTATCCCTCGGCGTCATAGACTGCTAGCTCCACAGGCTGAGCCAGATCTATGCTCTGATACCACTATAATATCCCAGAAGGGAAATAGACAGAAATACAAGCATACGACAATATAGAAAATGCCAGAAATAGAACATAAGGCAAGTACTCATAAAAATGCCGGGAATGCTAAGCCATTTTATTAATCTGAGAAATAAAATGTAATACAATAGATGATCGGAATGATAGCACCTATTCTTGCTCAAGGCAAGTGAAGAACTCTCTCAGAAAAGACCGGAAATGGCTGCTCTAAGGAACTGCGTCCCAGCTGCTAGGAAACTGCCGAAAAACTGCCACTGCTGGAATGGACTGGAAACTAGGGGCTGCTCCCCTTGCCGGAATGAGCTGAAAATCTGTAAATCACTTGTACTCGCCAACCCGGACAAAACCCAGAAACCATATCAAAAATGGTCAGCCTCCAAAATCCACCGAAGAAACCCTCCTCAAGGAATTACGCTGCCCCTGCAAGGCTCAGCGCAGATGCCAAATGAAAATAGCTGAAATAGTGCCACAACTCCTCAGGAACCCTCCGACTGGAAAAGACTGATCCCCTACTCTGGATATCCACTGAAACTCCTGCAGAAATCCCCAAACCGGAACACCTCCAAGAAGAATTGCGTCCTCTCTCCCAGGGACTGCGCAGTCACAAGAAAAGCCCAGCTCCTCAGCAAAACAACCAACCAAACCTCCCGCTAAAGACTGAAGAAATAACCTTACCCGAGCAGGCACTCGAAGTCCCCCGGGGCTAAGGGCGAGATCTCCGACCGGAGACACTCAATGCACTAAACAGTGCTGCAGACAGGCTAAATAGCCAGCGTGCTCAAGAAGACAAATTTCTAGCTCAAATATTGTCAACAACCAGAATCCCAAATGAGAAGGCTCTCCCACCTTTATAATGCTGGCCTCTCTCCAAAACCCTAACGTGGTCTCCCTCTCCTCCACGTGCTCCTCAATCTGCGCAGAAGCTCCTAGAGGCTATGTGGGCCCCCTCCTCTATGTGGTGTTGGACCCCCATGGCTCCCCATAAGTTATAACGTTGTGCTACTAGGGAGATACTTTATTTTACTTTAGTGAGTTAGACCCCTCTTCTCACTTTTATTTATTAATAAACTATACAAAAATCGAATATTCCAATTAGCTGTTGCTAATTAGGAATATTACAGAAATAGGGAGTGGTGTGTAGAGCCTAAGTTTTCTATTAGAGGGCTTTGAAACATAACACATCACACATCCCTTTACAAACCAGGTTACAATGTTTTTCATATGAAGCCAAAAGAAAAACCTTTGCAAATGACATAAGGTTTTTTCGAAACCAAAGTGACCTCACACAAGAGAGGTATGCGCCTCTCGAATTACATGTACCCTTTCTGTTGTGGGTATGTGCAATTTTCCAAGGTGATACAACAGCTTCCCCTACAAATGATAGTTGTCCACCTGTGATTCATGAGTTAGTTTTGCATATATTGCTTTAAAATCATCATTGTTAGCGTATTATTCAGCATAACTTTCAAAAGACAACGAAGCATTATGAAAAATAATAGAAGCAGCAATAGGAGGGCGAGAGAGCATATCTGCTACTTTGTTAGTAGTGCCCTTCTTATACTTTATTACCAAATGAAACTATTGTAGAAAACCCATCCACCAGAAACGACGTCACTGTTATAGCTTGGTCTGTGACTGAAGGTATTGCAAGGGCTGGTAATCCATATGGAAAATGGTTTCCTTGCCGATCAGGTAGTGTTTCCAATTTTTCACACTTTGGACCAAGGCATACAATTCCTTGTCATAAGTAGGGTAATTGATGACAGCCTGGGAGAACTTCTCTGAATGGCAACATATTGGCTTCTTCTGCTGCAATAGTACAACCCCCATGGTGTACCCATCGGCATGGGTTTCAATCTCAAAAGGCTGATGGAGATCGGGTAAAGCCAAGACTAGTGCGGTGCTGATTTTCTCTTTCAGTGCTTCGAAGGACTTTTGTTGTTTTCCTCCCCACTGAAAGGCTTGTTTTACACTTGTCAGTGCATGTAAGGGTGATGCAATAACGAAGAAGTTGGAAATGAATCTCCTCCAGTATTGTACTGCACCTAGAAAACTATGGACATCTGTAACATTGGTAGGCTTACGCCATTTTACAATCACCTCAACTTTGGAGGGGTCTATTTTTAATTGACCATTACCGACAATATGACCTAGGTAAACCAAAGAGTTTGTCCCGAACTCACACTTTGACAATTTTACATACAATTCTTCCCTTTTCAATACATCAAGCACTTTCTTTACATGGCATACATGTTCATCCCAAGTTCTACTAAAGACAAGAATATCATCTAAATACACAAGGACAAATTCATCAATGAAAGGGCTAAAAAGATCATTCATGACCCTAATGAATGTGGCTGGAGCGTTGCACAGTCCAAATGGCATCACCGTCCATTCAAACAACCCCTATTTGGTCTTGAAGGCGGTTTTCCACATGTCCTGCTCTGCAATTCTGAACTGGTGATAACCACTATGCAAATCCAATTTGGTGAAATAGATAGCATTCTTTAATTGATCTAACAAACCATCAATGCAAGGGAGAGGGTATTGATTTTTCACCGTGATTTTATTTAGTGCTGGATAATCCACACACATCCTCCATGTGCCATATTTCTTGGGTACTAACACGATCGGCGAGCCGCAAGGAGAAGTACTTGGTCGGATGACTCCTTGGTTCAATAATTCCTGTACCTACTTTTTGATCTCCTCCATCTCGATAGATGACATCCTGTACATACCAATGTTTGGCAATGGAGCATCATGCTGCAAATGGATCTCATGGTGGATTTATCGTTTCGGAGGCAATCCTTTGGGTTCCTGAACTAACTCATCATATTTAGAAATAAATTCAAATAATTCCTTTTTATGAGCGAGACCACATCTTCGAAAAGCATCAGAGGTTTTTGCATCTTTTGCTCTCACAACCATGAGCAAACACCCCTTGCTGGAATTCACCAATCTCTTCATCTGTCTTGCACTTACAACACTGGCACTAATCTGGGTTTGATGAGCTCTTACAATATACTCTACCCCATCTTTTGTGATTTGGTATTTATTTTCATGTCGAAAGAAAACTGCTTTCCTGTTGTAAAGATAGGGACTCCCTAACACAATACCACAAATATCCAATAGTATGACATCCAGTTCTACTTCATCCACCAATTTAGAAGCAATTACAAATTTAACTTTACATTGCTTGGTTACATTCAGTTTTACTTTGTCATGTATCCATCCAAGCGGATACGGTTTCGGATGAGGCTTAACTTCCAAGCCTAACTTTTTAACCAAGGATTATGAGATTAAATTTGCTTGAGAGCTTGAATCAAATAGAGTTTCTACTTTTGTATGATTTATGACAACTCTAATATGAAACAACTCAATTCTCTTTCGTTCATTAGGAAGAGGCTCATTTGTTGAACTAGTGCTTCCATGCGATTCCGAATTAACATGAAGAGAAAGAGTACCTTTTGTGCCTGTTGTTGTGATCAATGCCTCATTGCCAGAGTCGGATCCAAGGTCTTGCTGCGCAGTTGCTATCGTCTTTTGCTTACCCTTTCCACCATATCTCTTTGGCTTCTTTTCAGGGTACAACATCCAACAATGATCGTCGTCATGACCTTCCTTTGGCAGTGAGTGCAATAAGGCTTTTCTCCTTCATCTTTCTTTGTTGCTTCTTTTCTTTTCCATTTCCTTTCCCTTTGAATTTTCCATTTGAAGGTTTGAAAGGTGGTTTCTTTGAATGATCATCTTTATCATTTCTGCCCATGATTTCAAGATGAATGGCCTTTACACTGGCCGAGTCAATATTAGTAGGTTCAAACATTAACAATGAATGTCTAATGCCCCGGATGCGGGTGATCAAAGTTGACATAGGGATGCGCGGAGGCTTGGTTGATGCGTGGCAAGGCCACAAGGCAGCCGGCCGACTGCATTCACTCCGCCCTGGACGCATTAACTCTATGGCGCATCACACAATTCGGCATTCAAGCCGGTGGGGAGGACGAGGCCATTGCCATAACTTGACGCCGTCCTCCATTTGCATCTGCACTCCCACCTTCTCGATGCTTCTTCGCCGCGCTCTGTATATCATCTGGATTGTCAACATGTCTCAGCTCATTGTTCCTCTCGGCTCTGTGTACCCTCCGGAAGCCAAGATCGCCAGCTCCCGAACGGCTCTTGGTCGGAGGTGCACCCTTTACTGTTGTGTGGAATTCGACCCCGGCTCTCACCACTGTCAAAGCTCATTGCGCCCCTGGCTTCTTGCTGATCCGCCCCAGAATTTCTCATCTGGTTCGTCGCTTCCTTCTCCGCCGGCTTCGCTTCTTCTCTTCCCACCCCGCCTGCACCCTCCTTGCAAGATTATGCCTCGGCTTCGGCACAGGCTCAGATGCCGCAGAGGCAGCACCCGAGCCAGGCCTGCCTCCAGGCGTCGCTCCTCCTCCAGCCCTTCGAGCTCTCCGGATTCTGATTTCCAGCGTCGCCCTTCCACTCGAGCCTCGCATAGGCGCAGAGCTCCGCCGGTCCACCACCTTCCCTCTTCTCGCGCGTCGCCTCTTTCCCTCCGCCTCCTTCTGCACCTCGCAATCCCGAGTCAGCTCTTTTGGCCAACCCGTCTACAGCTCTGTTCCACTTTCCATGTGTCACGAACCAGCCCATGGTAGTGGCGACCATTTCTGTTCAATTCAAGGAGCTCCCTCAATTCAGTTCGGGGCCCCCTCCTCCTGTGCCTCCAGGGACTCATCTCCACGCGCCCGGGTCTGTTCAGGACCTCCACTCAGTTCAACTGAACTGCTCACGCAACATGGAGGGAGGTGCGCACGGAGGTGGCAGCACCATTTTCACCGGCACGCCCCTGAAGCAGAACGACGCAAGCGAGGCAGCAATTCCCATGCAGAAAGATGAAGATTACGGCTATTTTAAATTTTCCAGTTTCACTGCATCTTTCAGGTCAGAGTTCTTGTCTGGTTGGAGTCTTCAGAATTTTTGGCCTGCGGGCTTGAACAATCTCTGTTACAGTTTTAGGCCTAAGTCTTATGATAGTTCATACTGCTACAGTTTTAAGATTTTCTATGTAATGCTGGTTTCCTCCCTTGAGGCAGCAACTAAACTCTCCTCGCGCTGGTTTCCCTCTATGGGCAGCGCTTTTCCTGTTATTTTGCTGAAACTAGTCCTACTGCTGAAAATGCACCTCTGTATGTACCATATTTTATTACAGTAATAGAATTTAGTCTTATCTAGAAAGAAAAAAAACAATGAATGTCTAATGTAACTATGTAATGACCCAATATACTTAGTTACCACTTCAGGTGAATCTAATGAAATGCCCAAACTTAGTGCTTGTTTTCTAAATTCCTCGGTAAAGCTTTGCACGTTTTTTCCCTTACCTTGCCTTAGGTACTGCCACACCATTAAGGCTTTTTGCTTATAACGCAAGGGATAGAATTGATCTTTAAGTGCAGTAATAAAATTTGACCATGAGGAAAGAAGGTTACCCAAATTACTGTTGCCTTGAAGTTTGCTCTCCCACGAGATGAGAGCAGTGCCATTCAGTTGAAGAGAAGCCAACTGGATCTTTGCCTCATCCTCCACAATCTGCTGAATCTTGCAGTAGAGTTCAAGCTACCTAATCCAGTTGTTAAGTTTCTCTGCATTACTTTCACCATTATACATGGGTAGATCAAATTTGACATCTAACTTAAAGAAAGGTTTATTAGATGCATTTCCTTAATTCCTAAAATGATGGTGAGAAGAGAAGGAAGAAATTTCACTCGTTGGAGGAGAAGGAGGTGGATTTCCTCCATTATCTCCATGCCCTGAACCTTGTCCTTCTGAAGCATTCTCCCCTGCTTTCTCTAGTTTCTCAAGTCTAGAGAACAACTTCTCGACCTGATCTGCCATGGTGTAGAAGGTCTTGTGGAAGTTTAGCTCCTCCTCATTTCGAACATCGTCATCCATGTTTCTTCTTCGATGTGCACGTCCCACTTCGGGATAAAAATACTTTAGTGTCCCTTCGCCTCTTCGTAGCCTATTTCTAGTTAGCATACAAACATGCAATTCACATCTACAAATACCTGCTCTGATACCACTTGATCCAAAATCTTTTGCTTTGAGATGTATGAAAGAATTACATGTAAAATTGCATCTTAACCATGAAACTTTAAAGGCATAAACATAAGAAGAGAGAAGTACATAAAATCATGCAAGAAGACACAGAATTGATATGGGAGTTCATCCAAGAGGGACCGCGTCTTCAGGCCCTGCTCAATCAGTGGGGAGGCCCTCTTTCATTAAGTGGCAAATAAAATGAAAGTACAAGCATAATTGCAAAATTACACCCTTATACCTCCATAGCTGAAAGTGCCCGAAAATTGGAGACCTTTGATGAAGAAATGGGTAGCAACATTGGATTCGTGGCGCCGAGAGGTGCAGAATCCATATAAAATTTGTCTGATTCTGACAAAGTGAAAATCTGACCCCTCTAGAAATGGCTCAGATCTATGGTTCTGCCCCCCTCCCGCGAAGCGCTCATGGTTCCACTCTGTCTCGTACTCCATGTCGCTCATGGCCTGCCTGGGCGCACTTATGAAATGCAAGTTTACATATTAAAAGGTGGGCAGACTCCCAAAGGAGTCCGTTGGCTGAGTTGGTTGAGATCCTGAATATGGGGGAGGGGGTCAGGTGGTCAAACCTTGCCCCCTCCGTAATTAGGCAGAACTTTATTTTAATATAACTACGCCATTTTCTTTTTAAAACCCGCACCATATATGTTTAGTACCAAGTGGTACATTGGGGTGGTTGGGCCCGCATTGGGCAGCCCGCCCCCATATCCCTGTCGATGGCATGTATATAGAGGCGTGTGGGTTAGGGCCGCGGGGTCACGACCATTGGCCCCACCCATATTTAATATATGTGGTTGCCATGGAATGTGGGGGTGGCGGGGTCATGGCCACCGACCCCCATTATTATAATATATTTTTGTTATGTCCGTTGGATGGGGAGGGTGGGGGTCATGGCCCACCCTCCAAAAATATATTTTATTTTTATTTTTTAAAACCAACTACACCTTCTTGAACAATCTGGAAATCGACTGAAGGAGTCAATTTAACCGTCCCACTTTTCGTTTGGAATCCAGCCGGAGTTCGCTGGAATCCGTTGGTCGGGTTTCTGCAAATTTGGTTCCTCCTTAAGCTACATCACCACCAAGTCAACCCTCAAACTTTGACTACTCCTAACTCCTTCATACGGACTCAAAATTGAGTGTCGGCTGCATCGTTTAAATCAGAAAGACGAGATCTTCAACTTGACACTATGTTTGTCACATTTCTAACACTTTGATTTTTGAGCCTTTGTACTTAAGCCACTTGTACTTGGACTTGTACGATCCACCTGGATCAGTCATAGCCCCTGGAACCAACACAGAAAACCCATCAAAGACCTTTGTCTGTATGCCTCTCCTCTGCACCATCTAGGCATCAATGATGTTGTTCATAGCCCCACTGTCTACCAGCACTGAGACATGTTGCCCCTGAACTATTCCTTGGACCCTCAGCGTTAGGTACTTGGGGACTCCCTGTTTGTGAAAATTCCACTCAGAATATGTTTTATTGGAGAAATTAATTATTTTAATGGGGACTCAAAGTCTAAACTTAAGGAAATCAAATAATTAAAGGGTATTAATAAAACAGAGTGTGAATGTTCTAGAAAAAGAGTGGATCAAGTCAAGTTATAATCTTAACTTTTGATTGGAGATTTAATCTCGGCCGTTGAAGTCTCAACGAGAAGACTATAAAGGAAGGCTTCAGGGTCATTTGGAAAGACACACCGAGTGAATCTAGAGATCGAATTTTTCTGACGGAGCAGTGCTCGGACGAAAATCAGAGTTAAGTGATTCCAGTGCAGAGAGGAGCAGAGATAGCTTCTGGAGAGATATTTTTCTCAGTCGGAGAATCATCAGAAGAGAGATGCAAAGAGACATCCAACATAGCCAGTTCAGAGCTAGAGAGGCTGACGCAGAGCCAACGTAGAGCCATGCAAAGAGACATCCAACATAGCCAGTTCAGAGCTAGAGAGGCTGAAGCAGAGCCAACGCAGAGCCATGCAGGGCTACACAGAGGCTGCGCAATGGCTGAGAGGGTTTCCGAGATTTTACTGTTGGATCAATCTCAGAAGTCGGGGGTCGGGGCGTGAGACCGGGAGGTTGAGATTTGAGATTCCGAGAATCAGATTGATCTATTACTGGGCTGACGCGGTGCCAAGAGGAGGTGACGTAGTGACTACGCAGTCACTGCATAGGGACCTATAGGGGCATCTCATCCAGTGTCCGGATCAGCCGGGAAATTCTAGTGATTGAGGGAGGTAAAACTCACAATTTTTCTGCCAGTGTTTCTCTCTCTGTAACTGAATAACCTTTGAGGTATTCAAAGATGTATTCAGAATTTTATACTGCTTAATAATATCAAACCCTCAGATCTGCTGCACCACTTTTCCCGCATTGGGTTTTTCCAGGGACTTTCGTCCAAAAATAACGATGTTCTATGTGTTTTTTTCTTTGCTCAGTTTCCTTGTTTCAGAATCATAAGTAATTAAGTGTAGGTTGCTTCAATATTTTATGTAGTAATCTGAAATAATTTTGTAATGTAATTTACAAATAGGAGAAGTAAATTCAGTTGGTTGCAATAGGATTCTTGAGATTGTTAGATCTAAGAATTTTCACACAACTATCTATCTCCTCAATTATTAAAAAAAGGGAGAATGAAGAAGTTGACAAGTTGTTGGGAGAACTTTTTCTTTGGAGTGATATTCCTTTCAATGTTTACAGGGACAATCCCTTTTACGAGGTTGCAGTTGATGCTATTGTTGTTGTTGGCCCAGGATACAAAGCTCCTTCCTATGATGACTATAGAGGGCGCATTCTGCAAAATGAAAAGGTTGACTTCACCAAGAGATTGGAAGAATTAAGTGCATCTTGGGCACACACAGGATGCACAATGATATCAGATGGTTGGACCGATCAAAATGGTAGAACCCTTATTAACTTCTTGGTCAAAGGTCCCAAGGGAACAATGTTAATGAAATATGTTGATGCATTTGCACATATCAAAGGTGCATGATTATATTGTGATTTATTGTATGTGCTCATTCTAGAAATGGGTCCACAACATGTTGTCCAATTCATAATAGACAATGTTGCAAATTATGTTGTTGCTGGCAGGATGCTTATGGAGAGACATCCTAGCCTATTTTGGACTCCTTGTGCTGCACACTACATTGATTTTATGTTGGAGGACATAAGAAAAAATCCTTTTGTCAAGAATATTGTTGAATCATCAAAAAACATTACAAAATTTATATATAATCATGCATTTGTGTTTCATTTGATGAGAACATTCACCAACAAGGAGTTAGTTCGCCTTGCCATTACACGGTTGCCACCAGTTTCATATCTCTTCAATCTCTCCTGAATTCTATGTGAGATGTGAAGAGAATGTTTCCTTCTGAGAAGTGGCGTGCTTTGACATATAGCCGCAAACCAGAGGGAGAGGCCATATGTAGGTTAGTTTCATATCAGTAAAGCTTCTGGGTGGGAGTGCAGGAGGTGTGCAACATTACTGAACCTTTAGTAAAGGTTCTTAGATTAGTTGATGGAGAGAAGCCTGCAATGCGATACTTGTATGAGGCCATGGATAAGGCCAAAAAAACCATTCAGAGCTACTACGAAGATAAGGGGGATGAGGGGTTTCAAAAAGAACTTCTTGTATGGAAAGTGATTAATGAGCGATGGAACAACACACTCCATCATCCCATTCATGCTGCATGGATCTTCTTGAACCCCGCATTTTCTTACTTCTGTGATTTCTTATTTGATGCTGAGGTCATGGATGGGTTCTTCACTTGTGTTTAGAAGATGGTGCCATCTCCAACAGAATGTGCAAAAATCTCCAAAGAAATGGAGATATACAGAATGGTAGGTGACACATTTGGCTTTGACATGGCTATCCAGGATATGAATACTAAAATTCCAGGTAAGATTTAGTTTGTTTCAAAATTCATTGTCTCTTCAATTTCATAACTTCATACTTTGCTTCAACTTTCAATTTTCAAATTTTCATTATTTTTCTTATGTTTATAACTTTATAAGTTTATCTTATTTGTTGTAGATGCATGGTGGAGGAGTTACGGTGGCAGAATAGAAAATCTCCAAAGGCTTGCCATTAGAATACTCAACCAAACATGTAGCTCTTTAGGATGCGAGCACAACTAGAGTGTATTTGAAAAAATACACACCAAAAAACGCAATAGGTTAAAATATTCCAATTGATTTTTTGAATTCATTAAATAAATTTTTTTATAATTATTAATTTATTATTTATATTATATAATTTATTAATTTACGACTCTTGTACAGGTTGGAGTCCCAGCACCTCAATGACATGGTCTACGTCTACTACAATCTTAGATTGTGGGTGAGACAACTTGAGAGGACACATGATATGGAGGCCATCTCTTTAGATGTGATTGACACCACTACTGCATGGAGGGTTGAGACCGAGAGGCCTATCATGTAGTCATCCCCTGATTGGTTAGAGCAGGAGGTAGTGGAGGGGGAGGAGGAAGAGGAGCAACAATAGCAGCAGGAGGAGGTGACACCACCAACCCCTGTCACCGGTAGAGGACGTGGTCTACCTCCTATAGCTCCTAATGCTTCAACTTCTAAAGCAAAACAGAGTCCATTGCCAGCCCCACCAACTTCTTCATCTAGAGGGAAAGTTATTACATTTTCTCGCAAAAGGGGCAGAGGATATCAGTGGTATTAGTTATTTGGTTCATTCCTTTTTATATGACATTATGACTCATGATATGAGATACATTATTATATTTTTTGTTGATATTTTGAGGTTGAGTTGGGACTCAGGACTTAGTATTCAGGACATGATTCACCGTTATGTGTGATGTAGCACTAGACATGATATTACACATCTTATATATTAGTTTTTTTTCATATTTATGTGTCAATGCATTTATTTTATGTTGCGGATGCTTTAGATATTAAATTTTTTTTTTTAAATGAATATTTTTGTATGTGCCGATTTTTTCCCGATTTTTCTCGTCGTCGATTTAATCCCGATCGCGATGATCGCAACATTGGTTTTTTCCCCTCAATTTAGGCCAATTTATCTAGTTTGAGGCTGACTTGGTGGAGGAGGCCTAATTGACCTATTTTAGAATAAAATAAATTTCTTTCTTGACAACTAGATCCCAAGAAGGGTCCTTTACATTATGACATGGACCACTTTACATAAACCCTAGAAACTTTTAATGGAGGCTTTGACCTAAAAGAAATTGAACCAAGCATGAAACCCATGCTTTAATAAGTCAATTTCTTTAATAATAATATTTTTTTCTTTCTTTTGGCAAATACATTATATTATGACTCAATTACAATTATGAAGACCGACACTAGTTACATTCTTAAACATGTCTTAGGTCTTGGGATTCGTCATTTGAAGATTCTATAAGAAGATGTTAAATTTGGACAACTAGGTCCAAACTCCATGTTGTGATGCTGAGATGAAGATGCCAATATTTTTATTGGATTGCTCTTTTGGAGAGATGCAAGATTGATCTAAAGATCATCTTGATCTGATGAGAAAAACATTTATTTTGAACTTATTCAAAATATGTGCAGGTCGGCCTTAAGGTTTTGTGCCCCAGTAGTTGTGTCACACACACACCCTCATTGATGGATATATATTGGTCAATGTTGGAGGACATTTTCACTCATCTCATCCTCACGCATTTTTCTCTCCTCATTTGATTGGTGGATCACCTTGGGGGCTCTTCTCTCCACACATGGGAAATTTCAGCAAGCAGCAATTTTCTGTTTTCGACCTAGGGTTTCTGCAACAGCATTGACCAACGTTGACTTTGGTCAATGCAAGGTCAAACGGACCTGAAACTCTCCCAAAATTTCGATTTTCCAAATCCGCATTTTTTGGCACTATTCCCGAGGCTGGACGTTGACTTTGACTTGGCTGCGTTGACCTAGCTGCTGCTGCTGTTTGCATTGACCGTTGACTGACAACGTTGACTTTTGGTTGACTGTTTTGGTTGTCCAAAAGGGTTGTGTGACACTTCTGGTTGGCTGACCATATTGAAACTTTGTTGGTTGAAGCATCCCGTTGATCGTCGTAACGCACCAACACACATATATTTCTGGCTTGTCTTCTGTCGATCTACTAGTATGTTCTATTAGCATTTTACTTTATTGTTTATGTGATTGTTGACCGATATTGGGATAAAAAGTAAAGTTGCATCAAGCATAGAACATCTACAAAAATTTACATGGTATCAGAGCTGAGGTGAAGACAAAGCCCTAGTTTGTAGCAATCACCGAAGAAGAGGATGAGTTCCTCAAACTACAATGGATTTAAGGCTGATGAAAAATTGACTGGGAAGGATGAATTCCATGCCTGGAAGATGACATTGGATCTTAATTTGGAAGACCAAGATGTCATGGACTATGTGCAGGGTAAAATCCAAGAGCCTCCATCCTACAACTGCAACTGCCAAAACAAAGTACAAGAAGGGGGAAATTAAAGCAAAGTTGATGATCAAGGACTCAATTCATAAGATTCTGGTTGCCTACATCTCTGAGCTGGGCACATCCAAGGAGATGTATGATAATTTGGTCCACATGTTCAAGGCCAACAATGCGAATCAAGTCCTATTCTTCAAGAATCAATTGAAGAATCTGAAGAAAGGCAGGATGAGTCTGTTCAAACATATTTTTTGAAGCTGATCGAGATCAGGAATAATCTGCTGGCTATTGGGGAGACAATAGTTGATTGAGAGATGGTACTCACAGCACTTTGAGGTCTCTCATCCGAATGGCATGTATTCAACACTACCATTCTCAATAACAATGTGATACCTGATTTTGACGAAGTATTATCGAGATGCGTATAAGAAGAGACAAGGATGAAGGAATATAAAAATGAAGGAAATGTTGCCTTCACTTCTCATTCTAAGAAGAAGAACTTTGGTGGTCGAAGGAACAAAGGAAGAGCAGGGGCCCAAGGAAATAAAGGCAAGTGTTACACTTGTCACAAGCCAAGTCACTACGCTAGAGAATGTCCTTTCAATAAGGATTCTGCCAATGATGATGACGACCACAACAATCGGAGGAATGGCAATCAAAGGAACAACAGGTTGAAGGGGAAGAGGAAGGCTCCTTCCGGCGGAAATGGTCAACCTTTCAAAAGGTCGAGAAATTCTAGGTATGAGGAATCAAATGTTGTTGATAAAAGAAATGAATTCATTCTTGTATCTGCCCTCTCTGTTGCATCTCCACCCGACACTATGGATGTCTGGTTGATTGATAGTGGTGCTTCAAGGCACCTCACTGGGTTTATGGAAGCACTTTCTGATTTGGTTGAGAAAGATACTAATCTGAAAATTATCCTTGGAGATGATGCCACCTATCTCGTGAAAGGGATTGGGACTGTGACCCTCCACTTATCTCAAGGTCAAGTCCTCTGCTTGCAAGATGTACTATATGTACCTGATTTGAAGAAGAACCTTGTGTCTATTTCGGCCATGGAAGACAAAGGTTTCAATGTGGCATTCGTTGATGGGAAGGTACACATCTGGAAGAAGAGTTTCAAGGAAGCTATCACGATTGGGTTTAGAGTTGATACACTCTACCAGGTTGGAGGAAGTCCACTGGGGCTATGACATGTGATACTATCCGTCAAACCGAACTATGGCACCAGAGGTTTGGACACCTTCATTGCAAAGCCCTTCCCGAAGCAAGGATGGTGTTGACAGGGATGCCCGAATTAAAAAATGATCATGAAGGTGTATGTCAGGGTTGTGCCGAAGGAAAGCATACAAGGGCACCTTTCCCCTCAAGTGTCACAAAGACATCTGATGTCTTGCAATTGATACATTATGATCTGTCTGGTATGTTGCCCGTGACATCCTTGGGAGGATGTTCTTATTATATGACATTCATAGATGACTTCTCTCGCAAAATCTGAATATACTTCTTGAGGAAGAAGGATGAGGCTTTCATGTGGTTCCGTACCTTCAAAGCCTTGGTGGAAAATCTGACAGGGAAGAATATCAAGATATTGAGGACCGATAATGGCACTGAATATGAGAGGAACGAGTTCAAGAACTTTTGCAGAGAAGCTGGCATCAAGAGGGAGACCACAACTGTCTATACTCTTGAGCAGAATGGCGCTGTTGAACGAAAGAACAGGACCATTGTGGAAGCTGCCCATGCCATGCTATCTGACCAAGGTCTTCTGAAGTTTCTGTGGGGGGAAGCTGCGAACACTGCTGTGTACATACAAAATCGATGCCCGCATTCTGCTCTAGACTCCAAAACTCCCGAAGAGGTTTTCTTTGGTAAGAAACCTGACGTCTCACATTTTAGAGTTTTTGGATGTCCTTTGTATTTTCATGTGCCAGACGGGAAGAGGAGCAAGTTGGATGCTTCTAGAAAGAAGGGAATGTTTTTGGGCTATAGCGAAACTTTGAAGGCCTATAGAGTCTATGTGCCTGGTCAAAGGGAAGCATGCCACGATGTTACCTTTGACGAAGATGCTTCCCTGAGGAAAGTAATCAATCTTCCGAGATCTGAGGAAGATCATGAAGCAAGGCCTGGAAATCAAGAAGAACCGAAGGATGAGACGATGCCCGATGTTGAAGAACCGATGGACTCGATTGATCCACCTCCTTTGATAGGGAAGAGACCATCATGGCTCAGGGGTACTCTCGAGGATGCCGAGGGACATATGGCCACAAGGGGGACATTTTGTGAAAGCAAGAAGACAAATAGATACCAAGGGTATCTAGCAGCCATGAGTACTATTGTACAATCTGAGCTGGGATATTTTGAGGAAGTCGTAAAGCATCAAGTCTAGAAGGATGCTATGCACGAAGAGTATGAGTCCATAATGAAGAATGATGTCTGGGATTTGGTTCCAAGACCGGAGGACAAAGCAGTTGTCACCTCGAAATGGCTCTACAAGATCAAGCATGGATCTGATGGAAGTGTTGAAAAGTTCAAGGCAAGATTTGTTGCCTGTGGCTTCTCTGAAAAGGAAGGCGTAGACTATGATGATATATTTGCACCTGTGGCCCGATATACCACCATCCGATCTATCATAGCCCTTGCTGCTACGCAAGGCTGGAGTCTTCATCAGATGGATGTGAAGACCGCATTTTTGCATGGTGCGACAAAGGAAGAGGTGTATGTGGAGCAACCTCTGGGGTTCGAAGTCCAGGATTGGGACACCCATGTCTGTAGGTTGAAGAAAGCCCTCTATGGGTTGAAGCAAGCACCCAGAGCTTGGTACGAGAGGATTGATAACTACCTGATGAAGCTGGGCTTCACTCGTAGTAATGTTGATCCAAACCTTTACTTCAAGGTTAATAGAGAAAAACCTCTCATTCTGGTGTTGTATGTGGATGACCTCTTCCTGACAGGTGCTGACCCTCTCATTCAAGAGTGCAAGAGGGAGCTCGCTACTGAGTTCGAGATGAAGGACCTAGGACTGATGCACTACTTCCTAGGCTTGGAGGTCTGGCAGAGACCTGGCGAGATTTTCCTTTCTCAAGGAAAATACATTGTGAAGCTTCTGGAAAGATTTGGCATGGTGGGCTGTAAGTCCATGTCAACACCGATGGAGCTCAACTTTAAAAAGTTGAGTGGCAGTGCTGCTGGGCCCGTGCTAGCAAATCCTACTGAGTATCGTCAACTCGTAGGGGCCCTGATGTTCTTAGTGAACACCAGTCCGGACGTATGTTTTGCAATGAATACTTTGAGTCAACATATGGTTGAGCCTCATCACTTTCACTGGGTTGGTGCCATGAATATTTTGAGATATCTTTGGGGCACGATAAACCATGGGCTGAGATACACTGCCAGGAGCGTGACACTCCATGGATATACTGATGTTGATTGGGTTGGCAGTGTGGTGGATCGTAAGAGCACATCGGGATGCTGCTTCACACTTGGTTTTGCTTCGATATCATGGATGAGTAGGAAGCAGAAGTCGGTGGCTTTGAGCACCGCGGAGGCCGAATGCATTGCAGCAAGTATGGCCTGTTGTGAAGCAATTTGGTTGCGAAAGCTCTTCAGTGAGCTATTCGGGCGTGTGCTAGATACCACCATGATACTTTGTGATAACCAGAGTGGGATTTAGTTGTCCGAGAATCCCGTGTTCCACGATCGATCCAAGCATATTGATATCAAGTACCACTTTATCCGGGATATGGTACAACGAGGCGCCGTAAGGCTCGATCATATAGGAACTGATGAGCAGGTTGTGGATATTCTCACAAAGCCCCTAGGGAAGGTCAAGTTCCTAACCTTCCGTGAGAATCTTGGTATCGTGGAACGACCCTATGTTGAGGGTTCTATTGGACGATGAACTCCGAGAGCTCTCGGGGGGCTTTGGGGATAGCTTCTCGCAGTTATAAGCAACCACAGGGTTAGGCTTGCCGAACCTTGTTGGTGTGCTTCTGCCCCACCGTTATGATGATTGAGTTGGTTCACCTCTCATTATCTGTGCCTCGTATGCATCCTTCCCATTGATTTCAGGGCTCATGGGAAGTACCTCTCATTTGGCCAGTGAGGTGGGAAAAGCTAGAGACTAGTAGCAAAGACTGATGGACGCATCAGAAATTGTCGTACTCTCTATCTAGGATGGCATGGTCCAACCACTTGATCTGGGATCAAGTATAGTGAGGTTTCCAACCTCCAACTGACTTCGGGTCAGGGAAACGAACTTCAGGTTGGTATGAGACTCTTTGTGAGTTCTATACAGGTTTCGAACCTCTGGGCTGAATCTGTCAGCCGGGAATGATGTCTTTGTGACTGACTCACTTCTGTTCTGAAATAAAGAACCTAGAAAAGCAAGTTACGGCGGGATGACGCACGATGTTTGGATTGCACAGGTGGATGGAGTTTTCCCTAGTTGAGAGGGAGTGCTAATTTTGGACAACTAGGTCCAAACCCCATGTTGTGATGCTCAGATGAAGATGCCGATATTTTTATTGGATTCCTCTTTCAGAGAAGTGCAAGATCGATCTAAATATCATCTTGATCCAATGAGCAGAACATTTATTTTGAATTTATTCAAAATATGTGCAGGTCGGCCTTAAGGTTTTGTGCCCCAGTAGTTGTGTCACACACACCCTCATTGATGGATATATATTGGTCAACGTTGGAGGAAATTTTCACTCATCTCATCCTCACACATTTCTCTCTCGTCATCTGATTGGTCGATCACCTTGGAGGCTCTTCTCTCCACACGTGGGAAATTTCAACAAGTAGCAATTTTCTGTTTTCGGCCTAGGGTTTCTGCAGCAGCATTGACCAGCGTTGATTTTGGTCAACGCAAGGTCAAACGGAGCTCAAACTCTCCCAAAATTTCGATTTTCCAAATCCGCATTTTTTGGCACTATTCTCGAGGCTGTGTTGACCTAGCTATTGCTGTTGTTTGTGTTGACTGTTGATTGACAGCATTGACTTTTGGTTGACTGTTTTGGTTGTCCTAGAGGGTTGTGTGACACTTCTGGTTGGCTGACTATATTGAGACTTTGTTGGTTGAAGCATCCTGTTGATCGTCGTAACGCACCAACACACTTATATATTTCTAGCTTGTTTTCTGTCGATCTACTAGTATGTTCTATCAACATTTTACTTTATTGTTTATGTGATTGCTGACTAATATTGGGATAAAAAGTAAAGTTGCATCAAGCATAGAACATCTACAAAAATTTACAGAAGAGAATAATTATTGTGGGTTTTCCTCTCATGAGAAGAGATTTTGGCCCTGGGTAGCAGCCTATATTTTGTGTCCGCTTGTTCTTTTGATCTTCATAGTTTGGTAGCTCTTTGATGATAAGAACAATATAATAATCAAGTAAAAAAGAAGCTAATGACAAAGTACATCAAGTTAAGTAAAAAAATCATCTCAAGCAATTATCAAAGTAATAGAAATCACCCTAATCTAATTGCCCTTGATTTCTCAACAATGTTCACACATTTGGGTGTATAGATGTAGGAGGGAGAAATCGTGGTACATGAGTTACCCTGGCCTTTGTTTTTCCACCCTTTTTCATTTTCCTTTTGCTTTTTTTTTATTTTTCTTTATTATTACTACTCGGAGCTCAAGGAGATGAGAGCATGTTGTATATGATATAAACAGTTATTACCCCCTTAAGGTTGGGCAGTTCATCGCCCACCAGGGGTTGGAACGTCCATGGGTTCCTTAATGATGTGAGGTCACTCATGGGGCCCTAAGAACCAAGTTGTGGCCACAATGAAGGGGTAGAGCTCATGTTCGGCTTTTTCCCACGTGCTAATATAATGTCCCGACCATCTTTTGTATTTTGTTAAATTATTTTCTTTTGTTTGTGGCCATGATATGATTTTAATCTTTTTTTCTTAGCTGCATCAACCTCCAAGACAACATTTCCAAGCCCGACCTAGACATCGGGAATGTAAGTTTTTGTAGCATCAAATGTGTTCTAGTCACGAAACTTGGTGGAGATGCTAGAATACATGAGATCTCCAAAACCCAAAAATCGTTTCTGGAAATATTTCCTAAGTCTAAACATAGGGAATATGGTTAATTAATCATAACTAATTAAGTCAAGGTGAGAATAGTCTAAAAAATCACATAGATCAACTTCAATATGATCCTATCCCCTTATTAGGATTTAATCTTGGTCGTTGGAGTCCCAATGAAGAATTATAAGAAGAAATTGATGGGAACTTGGAGAAAACACTTCGGCAATTCGATTTCCAGAGAGCAGCAGTAGTTGTCGGAGAGCCAGAGATAAAAGAAGAGTACGTGAGGGGCAAAGACAGTGGTCCAGAGGAAATTTTCCAGATCCAAAGAGGCAACAACAAGGGGATGAGTTATTCCCAGGGAGGCAGTGCGGAGTATTGCACAGTTTCTTCAGAAGAGCAACTCGATTTGGCTAGAGGAAAAATCGATTTAGCTTCCAGAGGCCGAGAAAGTCTTCCAGAGGGTGGAGAATAATTTTCCTCAGTAGACATAGGCATAACGACTTCTTCAAAGCAAGATTCGGACTTAGACATCCAAAGGCCTGCGTAAGCACCTCGCAGAAGCTGACGCAAAGGGTCTAGGAGGACGAGTTTTCTGAAGGAAAGTTGTGTCAGGGTTGCTTGTGGAGGAAGGGAAATTCCCTTAGGTAATTTTGGCCAGATTTACTTGTTTGGATTTCCAGTTGGGCATCCATAGATTGTACTCATATTTCACTGCTACTTAATAATAAAAACCCCTCAACTGTTGCACTGGTTTTCCAAAGTCGGGTTTTTCCAGGAACATTTGTCCAAAAATAACAATGTTAATTATTGTGTGTGTGTGTGTGTGCTAGTATTTTCTCAGTTTTCAATGCTATTTTCTTCTGCAATTTATTTGAGAAAATCACAATGTGAATTATTTGGTATTTGTCGTATCAAACTACAAATAAATTGTTAAATAAAATTAACAATTAGGAAAATAATTTCCAGTTGCTGTGATAGATGAAATATTCACATGGTATCAGAGCGTGATTAATCAGACAAGGAAGCTCAGAAGTGAAGGGAGAAGTTAGTGGTTAAGAAGGTACACCAAGACGAGTTTTTGGAGGTTGCGCAGAGCTTGAGCCATGCATATTGAATTGCTTGGGAAGTTCAATTTTTCAGTGCGGGATAGGCAAAAAAATTTGGCTTGCTAATTAAGTGATTTGAGTAGACAGAGGGAGCAGTAGTAACTCATATTTTCGCTAAGCAAATTTCTTGTTTGGGCACAGAGGGTTTTGCAGCAATTTTCTAGAGCATAATCCGTGTTGGATGGAAGGCAAAAGCACACACAAAGGGGAAATTTCTCTTAGGGATCTCGAGTTTTAGAGGTCTAATGTTTTTCAGTTATAGATTGGCAGTAGTTGTGAGCAGATCTTCTCACTCCAGAAGAGAGTGCGAGTAGCAAATCCAACAGCCGAGCAACAAGAAAGAGGGAGATTTTCGAGTTTATTTTCTCCAGTTTTGAGTTTCACATATTTTTTTGCAGCTTTGCAAGGATGATCGTACAATATTGCCAAAGGAGGTTATGCGAGTTAGCCAGAATGCAGACTTGGGTTAAATTCGACTTCTAGTTGTCGGTGTCGGAGGAAGTGCGAGTTGCAAAGAAAGGAAGGGTCCCAGCCAAGGACTAGGCTTGAAAGGAGATAGTGGGGCACCAGATCTAGGAGGAGTATGAGACTCCAATGTGTCGAGTGGGCAGGGTGTGAAAATTTCAACACTGAAATCCTACTGCAATAATTGGTATTATTTCTTCTAACTAATAAATTCATTATTCAGTTTATTGCTTACGAAAACATCGAAATAAACATACAACAGCCTTCATAAATAAAATTGCGGGAATAAAATAGCGCTGGAAACTGAGAAAATACTATCACACATACATAAATTTACATCGTTATTTTTGGACAAATGTCCCCGGGAAAACCCAACTTAGGAAAACCGAAGCAACAGTTAGGTGTTTTATTATTATGCAATAGTGAATATTTGAGTACAATCTATGGATGCCCAACTGGCAATCCAAACAACAAGAAAATCTGGGCAAACTTATCTGAAGGAATTACACTTCCTCCACAAGCAATCCTAGCACAACCTCCCTTCAGAGAACTCAGCCTCCTGTACCCTCTACATTAGCCTCTGCGCTGCTCTGCGCAAACCCTATGACGTCAAGTCTCCAACCAGTCTCTGATGAAATTGTTCTTCCTGCCATTGTAGAGGAAATCATCTCTCCGACACTCTGGAATCTCTACCCGAACTCTAGAATTGAGAACGAATTTTTCCTCAGCTAAATCGAACTTCCAATCTGAGGAAATTGTGTAGTCCTCTGCATTGCCTCACTGGGAATAACTCGGTCCTTTTGCTGCTTCATCTCCGGATCTGGAAAACTTCCTCCAGATCACTACCCCTGCCCCTCACTACCTCTACTGCCTCAATGAAAATCGAACTCTCCGACAATTGACTGCTACTACCCTGGAAAATCGAATTCTTCAAGTGACTCTGGTGCATTCTCCATCACCACATCAACCTCCTCTTATAATCCCTTGTTGAAGCATCAATGACCAAGATTAAACTTAATCAATGACTAGGATCATTTATGGATCGATCCATGTGAGTTTCTAGAGAATTCTGACCTTGACTTAATTAATTCTGATTAATTGGTCATATTCCTTAAGTTTAGGCTTAGGAAATATTTAAAAATCGGCTAATAATCTAATTAAGCCATCTCCAGGTGGAATTTCTAGAAACGATTTCTGGGTCTCGGAGATCTCATGTATTCTACCCTCTCCACCAAATTTCGTGGCTAGAACACTTTTGAAGCTACAAAAACTAACACGCCTTCTTAGCGAGGAATGTGTTCTAGTGTTGTACACCCTGGCACAACACCTTGTCTCTGTATCACCTCCTATCACGCTGCTGATGTCTGGCTATTGTGACTGCTTGCCATTGACCACCAACCACTGTGCAAATTTGATGTTTCAACTATGTTGTTGTTGACACTGTTGTACTGCTGCCAACATTGCAACTTTGTTGTTGCTATAACTGCAACATCTACAACTGAAAAACATCCAAAATACTGAATCAATTGTGTCCAATATGATGCATCTGTCACCCGAGTGTCTAACTGCTACTAGCCTTTGCACTGTCTCTAAAGGATTTGTGTTGCTGTTGACTTTGCATTGTGCCACTCTGCACTGTTGTTAACTCTGCACTGCGCTCCCCAGCATCTCACTGCTACTAGTCTGTAACTGTCACTTTGGCACTTGACTGTATCAATTGCCACTGATCCATCCTGCTACTGTAAACCGTGGGCCCCCGTAGCTAGGTAATGATCCATGAGGTGGACTCCTCAATGGACCCTGCCCATTCCCCACAATTCTGACCTCTGATCTAATATATTGTTTTTGTTATTTCTTTGCTGCTATCTTTGCACTGCTGCTGCAACTACCGCAATAATGAATCTGATCTCTCAAATCCTGAAGCACTAGCTTCCATAGGGTTGCTCCCTCTGAAGCTACACTTCCTCTAAGTCTCAATTTCCCTATGGGAAATCTCTTTACTCCCTCCTGGAAACTCGCATTGTCCTCCTACAATGGAAATTGGACTGCGAAGCTCTGTGCTAGGAATCTCCTTGCAGGAACTGTGCCTGCATACTGCAACTGGGCAATTCACACTACTTGTGTCACTACATCTAGCTCTGCAACTGTCTCTCGGGTTCTGACAGTAGCTATATTTGCAACTTTCTAATGACAAATTGCATCTGCTGACACTGAACCTGCTACAATGATATTATGGGCCCCTGTAGCAAAGGTGAAGGTCCCGTTGCAACAATCTGGAACTGATCTAACTGATCTCCTTGTTGCAACTGTGTTGTACCCTGCCCATCTGGCACACTGGAGTCTCATACTCCTCCACCTCTTGGATTTGGTGCCTAACTATCTCCTTTCAAGTCTAGTACCTGGTTGGGATCCTTCGCTTTGCAACTCGCACTTCCTCTAGCATCTGCCTTCGGAAACTGGAAGTCGATAGTCTACCTAGATCTGCATTTTGGCTAACTCACACGACCTCCTCTGGCAATCTCGTATGACTTGTGAAAATTTCAAATCTGAAATTCTACTGCAGTAACTGATTTATTTTTCCTACTTATTTTCCACAATAAGTTATTTACAAAAACCCTTCAGTAAACATCAAAATAAATTCTCCTGCAGTTATCACATAATTTCATAGAGAAAAGAACAATGAAATATAAGCACAAGAATCAATCACATCAACACAGTTATTTTTGGACAATTGTCCCCAGAAAAACCCAATGCGGGAAAATCGGTGTAGTAGATGAGGGTTTATTTAATAATCTTCAGCAACAATCTCTTTACAAGGAATGATTGATAAAATAATGAAGAAACTTTCATGAAAACACCTGATATAATTTTCTCCCAACCTCCGGAGGAATTCTGACACCCAAGAGACTCTATGGCCTCCACTGCGTCACCTTTGCGTGATTCTCTGTGCAGGGACTACGTGAGGACTGCATCCTCAACTACGTTGCCTCTCTGCAATGTCCCTTTGTGATGTCCATCTGCACCTCTGCATCCCTTTTCCTCGGCCTCTGACTGATGTTGATACCCTCTTCTTCCCTTTCTCTACAACTCCCCCTCTGAAATCGAATTCTAAATTCTGAAGAATCGACTTCCCTCGGGTTACTGAGTGTTTGCCCGACTTGTCTTCAACTGACCCACAAGTCTTCATTTATACTTTTATTGTTGATAAATAAACGACTGTGATCTAATCCTTAATCAATGGCTAAGATTAAATTAGACTTGATCCTCGTCACTTAGAAGCTTCTTACCCACATGTTAAATTAATTCACTTTAATTATTTAAATTCCCTGAGTTTTATCTTAGACTTCATTTAAAATAAATAATTATTTGAATAACTTTCACTTTGGGTGGAATTTCTCCAAACAATTTCTGGGTCTTGGAGATCTCATGTGTTCTAGCCCCTCCACAAAGTTTCAGAGCTAGAGAACATCCAATGCTACCCAAAATCAACACTACCTCTTAGTGAGGAATGTGCTCTAGTAATATTTCTTCACTAGAAGCATCACCCTGATCCACGGCATTGGTCCTCTGCACTGCTGATGCTCGGTCTATTGCCCCTCATCTGCTATGCTGCTGCTATCTATACTGCTGCCCACAACACTATCACTGTTGTTGCTATTGAGATTTTTGACTGTTGGGGTAGCATCAGATGTGCTCTAGCTCCCAAACTTTGTGGAGGGACTAGAGTATATGAGATCTCCAAGACCCAGAAAGGGATTTGAGAAATTCCATCTGCTTTAAAAGAAAATTAATTAATTAATTTTTTTAATTAAGGACCTTAAGTCTAACTTAGGAAAATTAAAATATTAAAGGTAATTAATTTAATCATGTGATGGAAATGACTTAAGTCACATAGATCAAGCTTTCTTTTAATCTTAACCGTCGATTCAAGATTAGATCACAGCCGTTGGTTTCCCAACGAGAAAAGTATAAAGGAAAGGTTTGGGGTCAGTTGGAGAACACACACAGTGGCAGAGCACTGATACTAAGCTGGAATTCTAGTGCGTGGTTTGCTAAGAATTTCTAGAAGTGTTTCAGCTGCAGCCAGAGAGAGCAGCAGCTGCGCAACGCAGAGGGCTTCAGGTGCTACGCAGAGGATACGCAGGCCTGGAAAGGACAATGTAGAGGCAGCAGGAGGCCAGCAGGGCTGACGCAGTTCTAGCCAGGGAAGCGTAGGGGCAACGTAACCCAGTCTGGGGAGACGCAGGCCCTTCCTAAGAAGCGCGGGGGTAGCCACAACCTAGCAGAGCTGACACAAAGGCTTGAGAGCATTGTTGGGGTTTCTGAAGACTGAAAAAGTTTGAGTTCTGTAAATCTCGTTTGAGGGTGTGAATCAGTCAGATTTTCTATCTCTAGAACATGGGTATTGCTGTAGATTTTGTATTTATCTATCGGGTTAACCAGTAAGGTGCTCATATTTGTTGTACATAGAATCTACTTAATAATAAAAACCCTCCAGCAGCTAGAAGACCGGTTTTCCCGCAATGGGTTTTTCCGGGGACAGTTTCCTAGAAAATCATGTGTGTCACTTTGTCAGTGTGCATGTATTCAGTTTAGATCTATATCTGTGTAGACTATTAATGTGTTTACTTCGATGTAAATGCTAAATATTTCAGATTAATAACTTTCTTAAGTAGGAGAAGTAAATCAAGATTTAATATTAGGGTTTTTGCATAAGTAATATTCAGAAATTTTCACATGGTATTAGAGCGATTGCAGATCTAGCTGAATTATCAGCAAGAAGACTGAAGAATCCTTGCTACAGAAAGCAACAGCAGAGAAGACAACGTAGCAACAGAAGGGAGCAGAGCCATGCAGAGGCGAGAGAGACATAGTCTCCACGCAGTCCCCATGCAGGCCCACATACTTACTGCACAAAGGAAACACAGAGGCTCTGTTGGGACTGTCTGCTCAAGCAGAGGCCAGCTAGGCTGACGCAGTCCTGAAGTTGTTTGCTGATTCAGAGTGCCGTACGCAGTGCTGCAGAGCTTCAGTAGTTGCTGGTGGGGTTAAAATTTTGTCAGTTCAGAATTTAGCCTGAACAAGTTGACAAAGAGCGGGAGGAGAACAGTTTCTCAGAGGATTTCCAGCCAAAGAAATCTGCAGATCAATCAGAGGATCGAAGAGAGCTAATTCGTTTTGATTTGGCAAGACTTCCAAGAGAGGGAGTCAGTTTTCAGAGGGAGTAGAGGCTGCTTGTTTCGCCAAGGACCCTAGATCCAAGTCTCTAGCATAGAGAGGAGGATTCGTTTCGACACATTTTCTTAGCAGATGGCACCTCACGAACTACGTATCAGGATAGGTTGGATGGCTTGTCCAACTTTGCAATCTGGAAGGCCAGAATCCTGATAGTCATGGAGGCATACGGTCTGAGGGAGCATGCAGAGAAAGTCCTGGCCATGCCGACCGATGCAAAGCTCCTAGAGAAGTATGAAGAAGCAGTAGCACATGCCAAGCGCTTCATCATGGACGGGGTCAAAGATCATGTGGTCCCTCACATAGCCGAGAAGACAACGGCTCATGATATGTGGGTGGGTTTGACCACACTATATGAAGGAAGATTCGTCCAAAGGAAGATGCTTCTGGAGAACCAGTTGAGGTTATTCATGATGGCCAAGGGTGAGGAGATTGATCCTTTTCTATCCAGACTCCAAGCGATTCGGGATCAACTGACTGGCATGGGGGTGAAGGTGGAGGACGATGTTATGGTGAGGACAACTCTAAATGCTGTCATAGGGATTGGGAAACTTTTGTCCAAAGTCCCTTGGGCAGAGTGGACCTTCCCAACTAGGACAATATGTGGGCGATCCTCTGACAAGAAGAAATTCGTCGGATCACCAAGAGACAGTTCAGCACCATTTGGAGCAGAGTAAAGAAGGAAGAAGAGGAAGATGCAGCCTTTGCATCAAAGAGGCAGCAAGGGAGAAAGAAGCGAGATCTGTCAAATATCAAGTGTTTCCAGTGCAGTGAACTAGGACATTTCCTCAGCGATTGTCCTCAGGAGAAGGACAAGGAAGCTTCTAGCTCCAAGGCTACTGTGGCGAACGATGGCTCCGAAGATGAAGTATCCATGAGCGCTCACGAACCAGGAAAGTGGGGCGACATGGATTTGTAGAGTACCTATAGAGTGGTGGCGGGATCCTTGAGTAGCCCAACTCTTGGATCACATCCGTGCTACGGTAGCCTTAAGACAGTAGCGGGACAAGTGGAGCAGTGGGTGCAGAGAATCACAGATGGAGCAGAGGCAGAGCTGGAAGCTAAATGGAGCAGCGTAGTGCAGATGCAGCAGCAACAGCGCAGGGGCTGATGTGACTTTAGCAGCGCAGAGGAGGTTTGCTTACATAGTGCAGAGCTGTAGCTGTGCAGCAACCTCCAGACGACACCACAGAGCAGCAGGCTATGGAACTTCAGCGATGAGGATGCAACCCAACTGACTTGTTTGTCAAAGATTGGGCAGGATTTTTCATTTATTTCTCTCAGCAACTGAGTTGCAGTGCAACAGTTGGCAGAACGACGCAACAAATTGGGAGGGAGTTGCAGTACATATGTGTCAGTGGCGGTGGCAGCGTCATGGGCAACAGTACGGGAGAGCAACAACAACGTAGTGGTGAAGGGCAACAGGCCAAGCATCAGTGCAGAGACCCACACTAGAGGTCAGTGCAGCCTTCAAGGTGAAGTGTTGTTCTAGAGCACATTCCTTGCTAAGAGGGAGTGTTGAAATTTTTGAGTGTTTGGGTAGCATTGGATATGCTCTAGCTCACAAACTTTGTGGAGGGCCTAGAGTACATGAGATCTCCAAGACCCAGAAAGGGATTTGAGAAATTCCATCCGATTTAAGAGAAAATTAATTAATTAATATTTTTAGTTAAGGACCCTACGTCTAACTTAGGAAAATTAAAAGATTAAAGGTAATTAACTTAAACATGTGATGGAAATGACTTAAGTCACACGGATCAAGCTTTCTTTTAATTTTAGCTGTCGATTCAAGATTAGATCATGGCTGTTGGTTTCCCAACGAGAAAAGTATAAAGGAAAGGCTTGGGGTTAGTTAGAGAACACACACAGTGGAAGAGAATTGAGACTAAGCTAGAATTCTAGGGCGTGGTTTGCTAAGAATTTCCAAAAGTGTTTCAGCTGCAACGAGGGGTAGTATTGGTGAGAGGGATGATCTGATGCCAGGTAAAGAGTTCAGCAAGAGGCAGAGAAGCCGCAGTCAAAGCAGTGCAGAGGGAGCAACAACTATGCAGCAATTGCGCAGTGCAGAGGGCTTCAGGTGCTACTCAAAGGCTATGCAGACCCAAAAAGGGCAGCGCAGAGGCAACAGGAGGCCAGCAGGGTTGACGCAGGCCCAACCAGGGCAACGTAACCCAGTTTGGGGTGACGCAGGCCCTTCTTGAGCAGCACATGGGCAGCCACAATCTAGCAGAGCTGACACAGAGGACTTCAGAGCAGCGCTAGGGTTTTTGAAGACTGAAAAAGGCTGAGTTCTGTAAATCTCGTTTGAGGGTGTGAATTAGTCAAATTTTCTGTCTCCAGAATAGAGGTATTGCTGCAGATTTTGTATTTCTCTGTCGATTTAACTAGTAAGGTACCCAGATTTCCTGTACTTAGAATCTACTTAATAATAAAAACCCTCCAGCAACCAGAAGACCAGTTTTCCCGCATTGGGTTTTTCTGAGGACAGTTGTCCAGAAAATCCTGTGTGTCACTTTGTCATTGTGCATGTATTCAGTTTAGATCTGTATCTGTGTAGACTGTTAATGTGTTTACTTCGATGTTAATGCGGAATATTTCAGATTAATAACTTGCTTAAGTAGGATAAGTAAATAAATATTTAACAGTAGGTTTTCTGCATAAGTAATATTCAAAAAATTTCACAGTTTCTGCATCTGTACTATAGCTCCCTCTTAAGTACTGCACTTATCCGTTTCTTCTAACGAAATAGTTTCTTAATCATCCCCAACTTCTCCCTGAAATAAACAAACTTTGTTCTTCCTAGAGCCTTAGTGAGGATGTCTACCACCTGTTCTCCCGTCGGAGTGTACCGTAACTGTACTGCTCCTCGCTGGACACAGTGTCTGATAAAGTGACACCTGATGTCAATGTGCTTCGACTGATCATGAAACACCAGATTCTCAAAGAGCTTGATGCAACTCTAATTATCACATAAAATGCTAGTTGCTTCCATCCTTCTCCTAAATAGATTCACAAGAAGCTTCCTAAGCCATATGGATTCACATGAAGCTATGCTGGCTGCCATATATTCCGCCTCAGCTGAGCTCAGAGCCACGAACTTTTGTTTCCTACTACACCAAGAAGTCATTCCTGATCCAATGTTGAAACAATACCCAGTGGTACTTTTTTGATCTATTGAACTTCTAGCCCAATCTGCGTCAGTGAACCCACTCAGTGTGATGTCATTGCTTTGGGTGTACTTTAATCCATGCTCGACTTCCCCTCGTATATATATGAGAACATGCTTGGCTATTGCCCAGTGCGCCCTCTTTGGTTCCACCATGAACTGACTGAGGGTGTTGACTGCATAACAAATATCTGGCCTAGTGTTAACCAGATACATCAAGGATCCTATGAGTTGTCTGTAGAAGGTGGGATCAACTTCTTTATCCTCAGATGCATCAATCTTCTTCTAGTTAGTGATCATTGGAACAACGATGGGTATACAGTCCTGCATCTTGAACCTCTTCAGAATTTCTATAGCATACCTCCCTTGTCCAAGGAAGATTTCACCCTTCTGCTGCCAAACTTCCAACCCCAGAAAATAATGCATCAATCCCAAATCCTTCATGTCGAATTCTGTAGCTAGGTTCTCCTTGCAATCCTTGATGAGCCTAGATGAACTTGTCAGGAATAGGTCATCTACGTATAATACTAGAATTAGAGGCTCATTCCTTGCTGTCAAATAGTAGAGATTAGGATTTGCACCACCCTTGACGAATCCCTTCTTCTACTGGTAACCATCAATCCGACCGTACCAAGCTCTAGGTGCCTGTTTAAGCCCATACAAGGCTTTCTTAAGCCTGCATACATGAGTCTTTTGCTCGTGTCTCAAAGCCCTCTGGTTGTTCAATGTATACTTCTTCTTCTATCACCCCATTCAAAAAGCAGTCTTGACGTCCATCTGGTGAATCTCCCACCCCATATGTGCTGCAAGGCATATCACAGATCTAATAGAAGTATACGTGGCTACTAGGGGAAAGGTTTCTTTGTATTCTATCCCTTCCTTCTGACCATACCCCTTAGCCACAAACCTGGCTTTATATATTTCCACGTTGCCATCTGCAACATATTTTATCTTGTAGATCCATCTCGAACCTACAACTGATCTGTCCTGAGGCCTAGGTACCACTTTCCAGACATCATTGGTCATTATGGAATTGTATTCTTCCACCATTGCATCTATCCATACCTGATGTTGAGCTTCCTCCTGGAAACTAAAGGGTTCTCCAACCTGAGCCACCAAAGCTTGGTACCTATCAGGTTATCTACGCTGCCTCTTCTTGTTTCTAGGAGCTCTGACAAATTCCTCTGCATCCCTTAGAATCTGTCACAATTCCTTGGTCGTTCTTCTTTTGGTAGTGGGTGGATGTACTTGCTTCTCCTCCTACGAATCTTCTTGAGGTAATAACTCTGGATTATTATGCCTTGGAGAAGCACTGGTGCTAGTTTCGGCTGGTCGAAGTGGCTCAACCAATCGATCATCCTCTGACAGCATTTCAGAAGGCATCTCCTAGGATTTCCTAAAAGCTCTCTCCTCCATGAACTTTACATCCAGTCGTACTATGATCTTCCTATTGCCAGGAATGTAGATTCTATATGCCTTAGCATTCTCGCTATATCCCACCAGATATCTTTTTTCTGCAGTCTGATCCAACTTCTTCCTCTTTTCTTCGGGTGTATGGCAGTATGCCAAACTTCCAAAGATCCTGAAATGACTCACTTCTGGCTTCCTGCTATTGAAGACACTCTCCGGTGTAATCTCACCTAAGGCCCTGTGAGGAATCCTGTTCTGAACATACATAGCTGTGTTACATGCTTCTTCCCATAGAAATTTGGGCATGTCCTGATCATACAACATTGCCCTCGTTGCTTCAACAATAGTTATGTTCTTCCTTTCTGCAACCCCATTCTGCTCCAGATTATATGGAGTGGTCCATTCTCTTTTGATGCCTTCCCTTGCACAGAACTAGTGAAGTTTTTATCGATATATTCTCCACCATTGTCTGGACACAAAACCTTTATCCTCTTCCTTGATTCTCAACCAGAGCCTTAAACTCTTTGAATCGATCAAAGATCTCATCCTTGGTATTTAGAAAGTAGATCCATGAAGGTGACGAAGTATTCGACACCACTAAGAGCTCTCGTGGACATTGGTCCACATATATCTGAGTGTATTAGACCCAAAACACTTGTAATATCCCCAATGGGAAATAAACAGTAATACACAGCAAAACAACAAGCAGCTATATAGAGCAAAATGCCGGAACTAGAATATGGAACAATTAGACATAAAAATGCCGGAAATGCTAAGCCATTTTATTAATCTGAGAATATAATGAGATACAATGGATAATCAGAATAAATGCACCTATCCTTGCTCAAGGCAAGTGAAGAATCCTCTCAGGAAAATAGGAAATGGCTGCTACAAAAACTGCATCCCAGCTGCTGGAAGAAACTGCCGTAAACTGCTGCTGCTGGAATGAACTGAAGCTAAGGGCTGATCCCCTTTCCAGAATGAGCTAAAAATCTACAGATCACCTATACTCGCTGCTCCAGACAAAACCCAGAAACCATATACCAAACGGACCACCTCCGAAAATCACCCCCAGAAACCCTCCTACAAAAACGCTGTGCCTCTGTGAACAACAAGTAGGCGCTCAAGAAACACGCTTGAAGGGCCCCAATCCTCCCCGCAAAACCTCCGCTGAAATGGTAACTATAAAGGCCGAAAAAACGCCGAAACCGCTGCCAAATAACCACCCAACAAAGCTTCGCTCAACAAAGATCAAGGTTCCTCTCGAATCGAAACCGCGTCCTCTCTCCCAGACCGCGCAAGCTCAAAAGGCGCCTCCTCTCGCAAAACGTCCACCGTAAATCACCGCAAACCACCAACCGGAACCGAAGGAAAACCTTGCTCGGCTGACTCGAAGTCCCCGGAGCTAAGGGCGAGATCTCCGACCGTGAGACACTCGCCCGCACTAAACAGTGCTGCAGACCGACTAAACAACCGGCGTGCTGAAGTAGACAGAAGTCTAGCTCTCAATATCAATAACAATAATCCATAATGCCAAATGGAGTGAAACCCCCACTTTTATAGTGCTAGCTCCCTCAAAACTTAACCGCATCCTTGAGTCTCTCTGACTCGCGCAAGCACTCTTCAGAGTCTACGTGCGAGGCTCTACGAAAGTGTGGACCCCCAAGGATTTCCTTTTAAGTTACAACGTTACCTCTACTAGGAAGCACTTTATTTTATTAAAGTGAGTTGACCCCCTCTTTCTCACTTTTATTTATTAATTTAACTATAGTCGGCAAAACTATACAAAAATGAAACATTCCAATTAGCTGCCACTAGGAATATTACAAAGCCTCCCTCACAAAATGTTGCTTGTCCTCGTTAAATCGAAGTGATGGATGTCGTAAAAATCTGCTCGCTCTCCCAAGTGGCATCCCTTATTCGGCAAAATTGCTTCTGTCCTCAAGCAACGCTTGAACAAGCCTCCTCTCTAGCCGATGCCTTCTCACCGATATCAGCAGTGTGTGCCCAGGTCCCACCGAAACCCTCTCTCTCGTCTCCGTATCACCCCGATTTAAGGGATATCTCAAATGCCAGATCCCAACCTGCCTCTCATGGTACCAACAATCAATAGTCCTCCTGATCCCATCGCCATCAGGGCTAATAATCGACAAGTCCACGGCTGGATCAGGTAATCGTCCGGCTATGACGAATGCGGCGTTGAAGACCACCAAAGAAGCATCAATGCCTGCTCCCCGTTGTGATGTACCTGATCGCATATGTTGCTTCTCCAACCGGCATACCAACTCATCACCTCTCTCCAATCCACGTCCGACTCAATCCCATGTTGACTCCGCCTCCCGAAATCGGGATGGAGTGTCGAAGAAATGATGTCCCGTGGCCGCCCGTCAATGAATCATAACCTCTCGTTATGTCCAAGGGTCTCGCCTCAATCAGGTTCTCTCACGAATACCGTACCATCTAGAGGGTACCAACTCATGATCTCCCGACAAATTCCATCCTAGAAGAAGAATCTCGATGTAGCAACAACAATCCAGATATGGAATGTGCCCGGGATGTTACCAACCCGTAATCAACTCCCACCGTCGACCCCTGGTCTGTCAATGTAGCCGCTCTATAGAAGGAAGCCCTCTCTCTATAATGGGCAAAAGTGGGCAAGGTATGCTGCAGGGCTCCATCGATGTACTCCGGAGAGTGCTACCCACTAAAAACGCCGCAGCCTGCCATCATGAGTACATCTATCCGTGCCTCATCCTGTCGACCCGTAGATGATGCTCCAACATATCCAACAACTCCCCTTCGCTGTCTACAAGCCCCCGCATAACAATCCCATCAACCTCCAACACCTCCGATAGGATATGGATCCGGTAATGGGGCCGGTCACCTAAGTACTCGATGTCAATGCAACACCGCTTCACCCTCGGACACTAGTATATAGCTCCGGCCTCCACACCGGCTGCCACCATCCATGCATGATCGCTCGCTTCCCCTGCAGACCAATCGATCCTATGGACTCATGTGAAAAGGAGTCCTCACCCCGGCATACGTATGAATGCCCCCTGCTCTACCTCCGCCATCTCATCGGGCATTGAACATGCCATCCACCCTCTCGACAAAGTGTCGATACAAGACCGGAGGCCTGCACACATACCGGGGATACTACCTCTCGCTGACTCGTATCCTCGCTCATGCATGATCTCGACATGCCCTAAGGGAAAAATGATGCATGTCTCCCTCATGACCCGCTCCCCAAGCGTAGGCTCAATGATGACCGATGCACCACCTCTAAAAGGGATCATCTCATCCCCCACCCGTGGTCGTCAACTAGCACACCAACCCACATCAGCGAGAAGTCTTCGCCATAGTGTGTATCGAAAGGTCATCCAAATATCTTGGGTGAACCTCGCGTACCGTCGCCTCGCTTCAGTGCACAAAGGTCAAAAACATAATCAACTGCATCTTTGAGTGATGTCGAAGCGAGTCGTGTGTGAGTCCCTACGTATATCGCCAAGTATCGTCCGTCTCTCCATCGATCCTCAGAACTACCCCAAAGGTAAGCCTATGTCCTACCCATGAGCTCCTCCTGAGCGAATGCCTCAAGTCCCTATCAGCACCGTATGCTCCTCGTATACCAACACTATCCATACACTTCGACATGCCACCGCACACCGAGGCATACCCCCGACAGACATCGATACCCCATGCTACTACCGTACCACCCACTGCCTCGTGCCCACCGTGTCCGCAATCGTCACTCCCCGCGTGCTCTCAATGTGATGTAGGGCACTCCTACTCCTCAATGTAGTCCCACACACTACGGTACACCACCATGTAGCTCCATGCTCCGCCGGAGTCGACTGACACTAGAGGCTCCCACACATCCATGGATGTGATGTCCTAGAGCTGCCTTCTCTACATATCTGGACACCACCAATCGGTATCGTCATGTCCACCGGGCCGCATCACTTATACCCGCCGACAAATGGATCATCGTAAATCCTCCTCGAGGGGTCCGAGAAGTGAATTCCCTATGGGCCAAGAGGTGTTACCACCACTGCTCGGCTCCTCGGCCGGCGGCCCTTCCGTGCCCCCCACACAAAGGTGAAGAATCCTTGCCCCATGTGCCATCTAGTGGCCTGCCAATGCCACCTCCTCCTCGACAAGCTCCCCGCCAAGGTGTGTCGACCCACCCCGTGATCCCGTTGTATGAATGTCATGCTAAGACAACCTAGGAGTCTACCACAAACCCAGCTAAGCACCGAGTCGAATCTAGTTCAGCATTATGGCTCTGCTACTAGGCCAATTGTACTCTCCAAGGCATAGTCGCCCGACCCGCCCGGGAAATGATAGGTGATCCCACCGGGATCCAATGCACAACTGGGGTCCCTTATGCTCAACACCTAGGAACTCCTGGCTTGGATCGCACTGGTCCACCACTATCTCCATAGCCCGCTCCACCGAGTACCAACTCAAAATCTCTCGCCATCCAACTCAACACGGCGGCTAGATCGCAAGTAACTCGATCGTCTCATACCACTATCCAAGTCAACATGAGACCCACTAGGTGGCTCTACTTCCCTCTCTCTCCAACGGGAAGAGATGACCCAACAACACGGCTAGTCCCATCTGCATACCTCGAAGGGGAATGATCTGATATTCCACCAATTCTCCGGTTGTACCATCGTGAATCCAAATGTTCCCCAATGCGGACCACCTGCCGCGACTCTGGCGCAAGTCACTCTTCATACCCACCGGTCCCGCAACAAAATGGTCTCCCGTACCGAGCGTGGCCTTCTCCTCAAAACTCGAAGGTCCGTCCGAAGCCGATGATACCGCTCACCTGCGACTCATCATCCAATACCTCCGTATCTCCTAGTGCCTCATCGCATAGTGGATATATCTCGATACCTCACCTATCCGCAGGTGCCGCTACCACCCGAAGATTTCGACATGGCTCCACTCATCACCTCGCTGGATGGCTCTGTCGGGTAGGCTCTACCTCCTCCACGCTTTACATCAACCGCACGGTCAAGGAGGTCTTGGCGGATGTGAGTCCCGTGTCACACTAGGTGACCTCAACCTCCGCAACTCGTGTGTCCTCATCCTCACGAGGTAACCATTTTAATGGTTTTCCTTCTCCGATACCTGGCCGTCGGGAAAAGAGGTATCCAACTTGTCCACCTGCTTTTTTCTCAGAGCTACTGATGACCACAATGCCTGCAGATGGAATCTCGGCTCCATCGGTGCGCCTAAGCCCCTATCATGTGAGTGCTTGCTCTCCAGAGGCGCCAGATCTAATATCACGCCGGAGCCGAATACACCCTACTAGCCGTGCGGGTGGTGGTCTCCACCATGATGATGCCTAAGGTCTCCTGCATGATCATGGAGTCTAATGCCATAATCGATCCGGGATATATTTTCTTCAACGAGCCTCCATGAACGCCGGTCCAAAGCCCGGTACTCAAGTAAGAATGTCACCCATCCGAGCCGGATCTATCTCTCGATTGCATCGCTGTCCCTATGTCTTCATCCGCAAAAGTGGGCATGGTAGGACGCGTGGGTACGTGATGCCATATGCCGAGTGGCATCATGCTCCGCAAATGGTGGGATGTGCACGATCCCTCACCAATCCGAATCCCTTGGGGTTTCGCCGCTCTAACCTCCACCGGCAGCTGAGTCTTCGTGATGCATCCCGCATTTGGAGGAGCGCCTCTCTAAATCTCCTCTCATAACCTCGCCATCGGCCTTTCTGGCTATGTGCGTCTACAGCTCGTAAAACCGCACGTCGGTCGTAAAACCAGTACGCTGCGTAACTTGCCCTCCGATTTACTCCAGAGATCGAAAAACTACTCGAAGATTCCAAGAATTTGGGAAGGTAATCCTTGCCCAAAACCCAGAAACTCGTAAAACGTTTCTTCTAATTCCAAACTTCAAAATCTCTATATTTTGGCCCTTTTCCACTGTGCTTTTGGCATGGGTAAATCGCTATTGCTCTGTATGATCTCTTTCCCGATGTCATAGACCACAGTCAGCTGACTATGCTTTTGATACCACCGTAATAATCCCCAATGGGAAATAAACAGTAATACACAGCAAAACAACAAGCAGCTATATAGAGCAAAATGCCGGAACTAGAATATGGAACAATTAGACATAAAAATGCCGGAAATGCTAAGCCATTTTATTAATCTGAGAATATAATGAGATACAATGGATAATCAGAATAAATGCACCTATCCTTGCTCAAGGCAAGTGAAGAATCTTCTCAGAAAAATAGGAAATGGCTGCTACAGAAACTGCATCCCAGCTGCTGGAAGAAACTGTCGTAAACTGCTGCTGCTGAAATGAACTGAAGCTAGGGGCTGATCCCCTTGCCGGAATGAGCTAAAAATCTACAGATCACCTATACTCGCTGCTCCGGACAAAACCCAGGAACCATATACCAAACGGACCACCTCCAAAAATCACCCCCAGAAACCCTCCTACAAAAACGCTGTGCCTCCAGGAACAGCGCAGAAGCTCAAGAAACACGCTGAGGAAAGGGCCTGAATCCTCCTGCAAAACCTCCGGCTGAAATGGCAACCTCCTCAAGGCTGAAAAATGCTGAAACCACTGCCAAATAACCACCCAACAAAGCTGCTCAACAAAGACTGCGTCCTCCTCAACTGAAACTGCGTCCTCTCTCCTAGACTGCGCAGTCACTCAAAAGGGCAGCTCCTCTGCAAAACGTCCACCAGAAACCACTGCAAACCACCGACTGGAACTGAAGGAAAAACCTTGCTCGAGCAGGCACTCTAAGTCCCCCGGAGCCAAGGGTGAGATCTCCGACCGGAGACACTCAGTTCGCACTAAACAGTGCTGCAGACCGACTAAACAACCGGCGTGCTGAAGTAGACAGAAGTCTAGCTCTCAATATCAATAACATAATCCATAATGCCAAATGGAGTGAAACCCCCACATTTTATAGTGCTAGCTCCCTCAAAACCCTAACTGCGTCCTTGAGTTCCTCTTTGACCTGCGCAGTGACCTCTAGAGTCTACGTGAGGCCTCTCTCATGTAAAGTGTGGACCCCCAAGGCTTTCCTTTAAGTTACAACGTTACTCTACTAGGAAGCACTTTATTTTATTAAAGTGAGTTGACCCCCTCTTTCTCACTTTTATTTATTAATTTAACTATAGTCGGCAAAACTATACAAAAATGAAATATTCCTATCCTTGAAGAAATACATTTACTAAAATTGTCATTTGAACTCATTACTGTATGCCATATTTACAGGGAATGGAACAGGACAGCTGACCTCCTATCTAAGGAGGGCTTACAACAAGATCTAGATGTGTGGCACATAACGGAAAAAATTGATGATGTTTGTGTGTCAAACATTAGACCCTATTAAGTAGGGTCTTTGTTTACTTATCTTGATGTCTATTTTTATTTTCCTCTAGTACATGATGTATACTCTCTAGAGTTCTATGTACATAACTTATTTTTGGACATCTCTTTTTTGTTTTTCATAATGGGACAGAAGATATACTCTATATGGTTTTATTTGGGTTGTTTTCCCTAACCAGGAAGCCCATGCTTTCTTGGAAAAGTTTTGACAGAAGGCATTATTTTTGTTGTTTTAATGACACTTTTGAGTGTTGAATTTTGTAACTGTGTACTCAGGAAACTTTCTTGGACAGTTAACACGGTGGCCCTCAGGTGTGATTATACCACATATGGAATGCATAGGCATATACGATGTAACTTTTTATCTGAATAATAAAAAGTTCGCTTTTTTCTTGGGAAAAATAAATAAATAAATAAATATATATATATATATATATATATATATATATATATATATATAAAAAATTCATATTCAATAATGAAATCATAAATAGACTAATAGTAATACATTGAAATTTGATCCACACAACATTTAAATTCATAATTGAATTAAATAATGACATACATTGATCCATCCTCATCATTCATTTTGATATATACATCATTCATAGGATATACTCATCATTCATCCATACCATGAGATTCAATAATGAAATATTCAAATACATTGATTCATATCATTCACCATTCATTATTCTACAGTCTACATTGATTTAACAATTAAATTCATCATTCTAGAATCTAAATTGAAAGCAAAACAAACTAGTATATTAGTATTACTATATACTATATACTAGATAATGAAGTTTGAACACTAAAATAGTAAATTACTAAATTCAATTTTTATATAACTCAAAGTCTCAAACTAAAAAATAGTTAAGAGTGAGGAGTCAAGAATTAGTTTGAGATCACCAAAATCTAGTGTCAGAACTCAAAAGGTAAAACTAAAAAGTAAAAAAGGATAATGAACACTGAAAATAAAATCAACATCAAGGACTCAATCTCAATGATTGGTCCTCTACATTCATCTGTTGCATGAAGCCATCGGGACCATCAATGGGAATGTCGCTATCTAAGTCAGAGTCATTCTCTTGAGTAACCAACCGAACTCCAACCAAACCATGTTGTAGCAGGAAAGAAAATTTGGGAAATGAATAGGTAAGTTAACCTAGGTAACTTTTTAATGTTTAGTTTAGCTTTATTTTTTATTTTTTATTTTAAGTTTCGTGTTATTATTATTTTTTTAATACATGAATTTTCAATTTTTTTATCTATTAGGAGTCATTAGACAAATTCAAGGGGGAACACGTCCCCCCTCAAAAGGTTATGCCCAGAAGCACCCCTTTTGGGGACTCGTGTCCCCCACACTGGGGAAATGGACCCCCTTGCATCTCCCCAAGACTCCCCAAAAAGGGTGTGTGGGGAAACACAACCCCAGACGTTCCCCCGTCCCGGGTGCGTGGGGTGCATGCAGCCAACCCTGGGAAATGCATCCCCGTGGAACACTGGACTTTGGTGCGTTCTCCATCACCACATCAATCTTCTCTTATAATCTATTGTTGGAGCATCAACGACCAATATTAAAACTTAATCAATGGCTAGGATCATTTCTGGATCGATCAGTGTGAGTTCCTAGAAAATTATCACCTTGACTTAATTAATTTTTATTAACTAGCCATATTCCCTAAGTTTAGACTTAGGAAATATTTAAAAATCGGCTAATAATGTAATTAAGTCATCTCTAGGTGGAATTTCCAGAAATTATTTCTGGGTTTTGGAGATCTCATGTATTCTAGCCTCTCCACCAAATTGTGTGGCTAGAACACATCCAATGCTACAAAAACTAACACAGGTTCCATTGAGGTGTCCTCCTCATGGATCGTTTACCTCGCTACGGGGGGGGGCCCACAGTATTCAGTAGCAGGTTGGATCAATGTTAGAGGTGCAGTCAGAGTTCCAGAGTGACAGTTATAGACTAGTAGCAGTGAAGTGTTGGGGAGCGTAGTGCCGAGTTGACAATAGTGCAGAGTGGCACAATGCAGAGTCAGAAACAGTGCAGATTCTTCAGTGACAGTGCAAAAGCTAGTAGCTGTCAGAGACTCGAGTGACAGATGCATCATACTGAGCATCATTGCTTCCGTATTTTGGATGCTTCTCAATTGCATTTCCTGCAATAGCAGCAACAACAGGCGAGAGGGAGTTGCAGTGCATATACAGAGTTGGCAGGAGTAAAGAATGTACATTGCAATGTCAATGGCAGCACAGATGCAGTAGTTTGGTTCAGCTTGAGTTAGTGGTAGATAAATCGGAGTTGTGCAATGGTTGAGTGACAGTGACTGAGGGAATAGGACAGTGACTAAGGGAAAAACACAGTGACTGAGGAAATAATGCAATCACTGAGGAAGCAGCACTGTGACTGAGGGAGAAACACCGTGATTGAGGGAGCAGCGCAATCATTTCCAACAGAATTTATTGTCAGACATCAACAACGTGATAAAGGATGGTATAGAGACAAAGTGTTGTGGCAAGGTGTGCAGCACTAGAACATTGTCCTCGCTAAGAGGGAGTGTTAGTTTTTGTAGCATCAGATGTGTTCTAATCACAAACACTTGGTGGAGAGGCTAGAATACATGAAATCCCCAAAACCCATAAATCATTTTTGGAAATTCCACCTAAAGATGGCTTAATTAGATTATTAACCGATTTTTAAATATTTCCTAAGTATAAACTTAGGGAATATAGTTAATTAATTAGAATTAACTAACCCAAGGTGAGAATAGTCTAGAAACTCACATGGATCGACTTCAAGATGATCTATTCCTTGATTAAGATTTAATCTTGACCGTTGGAGTCCCAACAGAGGATTATAAGAAGAATTCGATGGGCACTTGGAGAAAACACTTGACAGTTCGATTTCCTTGGCAAATCGATTTCCAGAGAGCAGTAGTAGTTTTCAAAGATCCAGAGATCGAAGCAGAGTCGGTGAGGGGAAGAGATAGTGATCCGGAGGAATTTTTCTAGAGCCGGAGAGGCAGCAGTAAGGGGTTGAGTTATTTCTAGTGAGGGAACACAGAGGACTACGTAGTTGCTTCAAAAGAGAAATTCGATTTGGCTGGAGGAAAAATAGATTAAGCTTCCAGAGGCTGAGAAAGTTTTCCAGAAGGTTGGAGAATCAATTTCCTCTGTAGAGACAGGTAGAAAACCTTCATCAGAGGTAGTTTCGGGCTTAGAAGTCTAAGGGCCTGTGCAAGCACTACGCAGAAGCTGACGCAAATGGTCCAGGAGGACGAGTTTTCTAAAGGAAAGTTGTGTCGGGGTTGCTTGTGGAGGAAGGGAAATTCTCTTAGGTAATTTTGGCTAGATTTACCTACTGCTTGGATTTCTAGTTGGGAATCCATAGATTGTACTCAGATTTCATTGCTGGTTAATAATAAAAACCCTCAGCTACTGCACCAGTTTTCCCAAGTTGGGCTTTTCCAGAGACATTTGTCCAAAAATAACTGTGTTAATTATTGTGTGTGTGTGCTAGTGTTTTCTCAATTTCCAACGTTATTTTCTTGTGCATTTTATTTGTGAAAATCACAGTGTGAATTATTTGGTATTTGTTGTAGCAAACTGCAAATAAATTGATAGATTGTAGATTTCTGTGGTGTAGATTTTTAGAATCAGAGCTCGGAATCTCCACAGTTCTCATTTTTCAGTCTACGTTACCTTTAGGATTGGATGGGCCACCTTCAAACACCTGCAAATAAATTGTTAAAAAAATTAACAATTAGAAAAATAATTTCCATTTGCTGTGATAGATGAAATTTTCACATGGACAAGGGGAGGGGGAGTACCAGAGCCTTGTGTACCTAGTGGTCATGTGGAGCTAGAGAGGGAAGAAGATGAAATAGGGCATGTAATGTGCAAAGGGGGGTGAAAAATATGAAACAAGAAAAAGGGACCACGCTATGAAAATCAGGGTTTTCCAAGTAGTGCCCATCCTGAAGCTATAATCCAATAGGGGAGATCCCACAGGACTGGGGTTGAGGATTAACCCCCCCATTTAAGGTGAGGGAACAAGATTACAGTTGAAACCCTTCCTTCTTCCAAGTCACCCAATAATCCATACCCAATGTGCCCAAGGAAAAACAACCATAAGAACCCGATTGCCCAATGAAAGACATACCTTTAGGATTGGATGGGCCACCTTCAAACATACGCACTCGATAGATGGGCGAAGGGACATATGACTGTTTGAGGGAGCAAAGATCATCTAGCACAGTATATCGGCTACACTGGTGGTCGTTAGGGATTTTTGGTTGCCAGCTGAAGACAAATCTAGGAGAAAAATTCTCCTATGGGGTCACCCACTAATGGTGGGTAACACAACCTATACAAAAAATAAGCCAAAACAACCTATACAAAAATGGCCAAAGCATTCACTAAAACAGTAGATGAATCACAATATTTCAAAAATATGCAATGCCATTGAAACATTTCAACCGTTTTTCAAACACATTTCACACAAGGAAACTTACCAAAATTCCCGAACCATGTTTCCAGTGTTTTGGGGTCAAGTTCTTGATGACATAAGTCTTCAGTGAATGGATATAATTATAAAATAGGTGGTAAAAATGATTGATTGATTGACCTTTTCTTTAACCCAGACAAGTAAATAGTTCAAATTGGAGATTACACATTCATGACATAATTGAACATGTTTTCAGTGCTATGATCCAGAATTAAATATTAACAGATGGAAAAAGTTCCACGTTTTAGCAAAGGTTCCTTTTCTGTTTTTTTCAAGCACATTGGTGTTAAGGATGTTAGCATCTGTAAGCCATGTGGAATTCTACATGATTATTTTTATATTCAATTTTACGTAGTTGTATTTTATGAATGGTCTAACTGAATTTTGAAATGCAACTTACAGATATCTCGAGAACATTGAGAATAATGCCGACATTGACATCAATCAAACATTGGGACATTTCATTCAATCGCATGGCTATTCACAACAGTTTCAAAATTGCTACTTGGTAAATACATATTGTAGGAAGGTTCTTTTTATTTATCTATTTCACTAATATTTGTAGATAGAAAGTTTAGAATGAGGAATATGTAATGATTTATGAGTGATAACCCTCTGCAGATTCCTATGTGTGCATCAATCTGGCCCTGTTCTTTGAACAAGGTTATGGATTTTTCCGCCATTTCTGTTCTTTCCTTTTGCCTCAATCACTACCTACTCCAGGTAATATTCCAAATTGATCACAACTTTGATACAATTTTATTTGAGTATCATGCACCTTAGATGCAATAACATGAGATATAATTGTATTGACTTGTATTATTATCTGACCTTTGAGAACCTTCAAAGGTTATGATATTGTACCTACTATAGCTTTTCTTAAAATGGAAGCAAATATATTAAAGAAAAAACATTGGTCAGGAAACAATGCCGTTAAGTTGTTTTAGTTTGCACTGAATTGCAGATATTTAACCGACCACAATGGCTGACAGTTAAGCGTGGCTCTCATACTTATGTCAAGAAGGTGCAGTGAAACTCCAGGCCAAACACTTTGTTAACAAACTTGTTTTGCTTGAGAGTTAATCAAAACGGTATCTTATAATCCAATAATACAGATAAAATGAACTTGACTAAGCAAGTTTTCTTAAGTTCACAACAATATTTTGTGGCTAGAATGAAAAGAAAATGATGATAATAACAGGTCATCGAAGAGCTTGGGAAAAGGGGTTGTAAGATTAAGACAAATTGCTCTGTACAAAGGATTTCAACCACCAAAGAAGGTAAATTTCTTCTTCCTTACAGCCTGTGGCATTCCTCACTCTGAAGCATAAGTTCTTAATTAAAACCATAGAAATTGGAATGAAACAATGAGATAAGACGAGATTATTTTTATTAATGTACAGTAAATTACCACAGATAAGTCAACGGGACTGCTAAGTACATCAGTAAAAATACAATGTGGGAGCACCAAAACAGCTCCTGAAAAAACATGACCTAAGCAAATCTAGCTTATGCTGAGAATGATCCAAATTCTAAGATCTAACAAAGAGAAACAAAGAGAACTGAAACAAAGAGATGATGCAGATGCATCACTTTGTATGTTAGTGTGAACCATTCTCAACTTTCGATTTCCTGTCAGAAATTCTAATGCCCCAGCTCTCTCAGTGTTTCTTGACCAAAGGCAATTGATAATCAGAGTATCATTGCAACACCTAAGATTACCTTCCATTCTCCCCTTTATCATACAAGTACTTTTTTTTATAAACCCACATGCCTTCTCATATTTTATAGGGTATTACATGCAACCGTTCAGTCAATCCATTGCAAAGAGAATATTAAAGGCTCCCTTGAAACTTGACATCAAAATGATGCTTGTTAACCTTCATGTTATAGCGGTATAAACATAAATTTCAATATGAAAACACTAGCAGCCTAATCTGGGATTAGAAAACTTCTTCACAAAAGAAAGTTAGTGGGATTCATTGAGTTCAGTTCATGCCATAGTTCTTTTTCCACCCTTCCCAATATGGTTAGTTTTGATGTTGTGTCTCTCTACACGAACATTCCTATCATGGAGGCAGTAGAAGTTATCAGGCGTATCACTGATCCTGATACCGCTAATTTGGTGGAAATTTGCCTCACTTCTACCTTTTTTAGTTTTGAAGGAGAGTTTTATGAGCAAACCTGTGGTGTCGCTATGGGTTCCCCGCTCTCGCCAGTAGTGGCCAATCTTTTTATGGAAGATTTTGAATCGAGAGCTTTAGCGTCTGCTACCTTAAAACCCAAGGTTTGGAAGCGGTTTGTAGATGATACTTTCATCAATTGGTCTCATGGACAGAAAGAATTGAAGGCATTTCATCAGCACTTGAATAATCAATCGGATTCCATTAAGTTCACTATGGAATTGGAGAATGAGGGGAGCCTTCCTTTCCTTGATGTTCTCATCTCTAGAAATAATAATGGCTCTTTCTCGCATCGTGTTTTTCGGAAAAAGACGCACACGGAGCAGTATCTTCACTCTGATTCTCATCATTTTCCTGCTCAGAAAATTGGAGTCCTAAACACTTTAGCTACGAGAGCTCTTAGAATTTCTGATGATGATCATTTAGATGAGGAAAAGGCCCATCTCCTTAAGGTCTTCGATGAAAATGGGTATAATAGGAGTCAGGGGTTGAAGGCTTTCATGAAGGCGAGCAAAGGTCCTAGGCAGAAATTGTTGATGGATGATGTTATTGGTAAAGTTCATTTACCTTTTATTCAAGGTACTACTGACAAGATCGCTCGGATTTTAAGGAAGCATAAGATCTCGTCTTCTTTTAAACCTTTAAACACCATTCGGAGCTCCCTTAAATCGATTAAGGACAAGTTGGACCCTAAAAGCATGAAAGGTGTTTATTTGATCCCGTGCTCTTGTGGGACTCCCTACATTGGTGAAACTGGTCGATCGATTAATAAGAGGATCCAAGAGCATTCTGCGGATATTAGACTTGGTAGAACCAAGTCCTCAGCGCTAGCGGAACATACGGAGAAGATGAAGCATCATATTTGTTTGGAAGACGCTACAGTCCTTGCTAGGGTGGATCATTTCCATCACCGAAAATTTAGGGAGGCGTTAGAGATTGAGAAGAGGCCTTGTACGTTGAATAGGGATGATGGATGGAAGGTTAGCAGGTGCTGGATTCCATCTCTTCACTCCTTGTAAAGGTCCTTTTATTTTTATTTTTATTTTTATCCTATTATTAGTATTAGTATATGATTTGATATTTATAATTTATTATTCTTGTTCTAGTTTTGATTTTATTTATTAATGTTTTTCTTTATTAATTTTCGGTTATTTCCTTAATTTTTATATTTTTAAAATATTTTATTTATATATATATATATAAATTTTTATTATTATTTATTTATTTATTATTATTATTATTATTATTATTATTTATTTATTTTTATTTATTTATTTATTTATTTTATTTATTTATTTATTTATTTATTATTTTTTTTAACTCAAAAAATTTTATTTCTAATTTTATGTATTTATTAGGATTTTATTTATTAATTTATTTTTGGTAATTTATTTATTTGTTTACTTATTTTTATTTATTTATTTATTTTATTTTATATATAATTTAATTCAATTCAATTTAATTATTTATTTATTTATTTGTTTATCTTTAATCCTAATTTTATGTATTTGTCAGTATTTTATTTATTAGTTTACTTATTGGTAGATTATTTTATTTATTTATTTTTAATCATTTATTTATATTTATATTTATTATTTTATTTTATTTTATATTTAATTTAATTATTTATTTATTTATTTATTTTTATCCTAATTGAACGTTATTGTTTTATAGATTAATTTTGTTTATGAGGACTTTGACTTTTATTGGATTTGTGTTTTTATTTTATTTTTATCTATTTATTTATTTATATTTTGGGGTCATTTTAGTTTTTGGTTTTGGTTTTATATTATTTTTAGTTTTGACTAGTATTTTTAGGGGTGGGTTTGTTATGTTTTCTGTTTTTATTTCTATTTTTATTTTTGACTGGTTAATTTTGATTTTAACCGTTCTTGGGTTTTGACCGTTGCTTCTCTCCTCATGGTATAAATAGGTGTGTCTGATCAGCCATTCTTCATTATCCTGATGATGAACTACAGTTTGGTAGTTCGAAACGCGTCGGTCCTAAAATTCTCATGTGATTTCGCGAAATATTTATAATCTAATATGTTATGGATCACAGAAGCTTGCACTTTCAAAATATAGTTAATTTATTACTTGGTTCGAAACCTAATGGTCAATTTCTAAGAGTTTTTGTAATATGTGAAATTTCATTGATTGCAATTACTGGAAATTTATCTCGTAACTGTTCTGCAGCTTATTTGTTATTACAACAAATATGGATAAACACATAATTGCAATTTTCACTAAAAATAAAATATGTTGCGGAAAGTAAAATGGAAGCTGAGAAAATATGCACACACACAATAAGAATCGACACAATCATTTTTGGACAATAGTCCTCGGAAAAAACCCGAAGGGAAAACCAGTGCAACAGATGAGGGTTTATTTTGTTATTATGCGGCAGTAAAATTTGAGTACAATAATTTGGATGACTTACTGACAATCCTCCAACAAATCTACTGGAAAAATAATTTGGAGAAATTTCTCCCTTCCGCAAATAATATCAGCCTCCCTTTGACTTGCACGAGTTCGCACTACCTAGTGTTGATTTTTGGGTAGCATCGAATGTGATCTAGCTCCAAAGCTTTGTGGAGGGGCTAGAACACATGAGATCTCCAAGACCTCGAAATCGTTTGGAGAAATTCCACCCGGAGCTTAAGTTATTCAAATAATTAATTATTTTAAAAGGAGCCTAAGTTAAACCTTAGGGAATTTAAATAATTAAAGTGAATTAATTTAACATGTGGGTGAGAAGTTTCTAAATGATGAGGATCAAGTCTAATTTAATCTTAGCCGTCGATTAGAAATTAGATCACGGTTGTTGATTCATCAACAGGAAAAGTATAAGGAAAGGCTTGAGGGTCAGTTGGAAAACACACACAGAGTCTAAATCTAGAGATCGAATTCTTCTAACGGAGTAGTGCTCAGACGAAGATCAGATTTGAGTGATTCAGTGCAGCACTGAGGGACAGAAGCAATTGTTGGTCGGAGGACCAAGAGTACATATCAAAGCAAGGGCAGCAAAGATGTAGAAGAAGCATTGCAGCCACCAGGAGTGGTGACGCAGTCCCTAGAGGGGCCGACGTAGGCCCACGCAGGGCTCACGCAGGGGCAGAGCACAACATCTGAGAGACAGTCCGAAAATAGCTGAAAATTAGGGTTTCTGAGCCAGGAGGGCTAAAACTTGATTTTCCGAGAGGCATATCAGCGTAGAGAAGGGGTGACGCAGTCCTCAGCCAGACCCACGCAGGCCTGCGCATCTACTACGCAGAGGCATCGCAAAGGCAACTGGGGTTTCACCAGTTTCTGATCTGGATCAGTCGGGACTTGTAGTGTGAGATGAAACTCATTATTTTCATCTGTCTGTCAAAGATTTTATCTATTCGGTGAGCCATATTCTGGCACCCTAGTTGTACTCAGATTACTGATGTTTAATAATACAAGCCCTCAGAATTGTTTCACCGATTTTCCCGCATTGGGTTTTCCGAGGACATTTGTCCAAAATAAGTGTCCTTTGTATGATTGTCTCATTTATTTTTTAGTACTTGATCTGTATATTTGTGTAGACTACATCGTATTTACATTAATATTTTCCTGAAGCATTCAGAAAATAACTTGTTAAATTAATGAAAACAAGTAGGTAATGTAAATCAAATTTCTGCAGTAGGATTTATGTAACTTAGATTTAGAAATTTTCACATGGTATCAGAGGTGTTGCAGATCAGGTAGAGCTGAAGCCATCAATGAAAGGACGAAAAAAACTTGTTGCAGGAAGGCAATTGTCCCGAGTGACAACGCTGAACCAGAAAGAGGCAAAGGAAGGGTGACACAGTCATCAGAGAGGCTCACACAGAGCCTGCGTCAGCAAGCTAGAGTGTCGTTGTAGCTGCAAGACGCAGCACAGCAATTGCTGGCCCAACGCAGAGGTTTTTGAGCCTAAATCCTTCTGGTTTCCGTGGCTGGAGGTGCAGTTCGATTTTCTTCTAAAGTCGCTGGTGGGGCATTGTTTCTGTTGGTGCAGAACAATGTCTAGAGGGGCAGTGGCAAAGTAGAGGGAAGCAGGTCCTCGGAAGAGTTCTTGCCAAGAAGTCTAGATCCAGTGTTGATCAACGGCAAAGGGAGATCAAAGAGAAGTGTTTCAACATCAGTTGGCAGAAGGATTTTCGTAAAGGAAATCGATATTCAAAGGGAGCTCGTTCCTTAGATGGTTTCTTGCACCAAAGAAATCCAAATCCAAGTTTTGTTGGGGTAGTAGCAAAAGAGGGAGAAGAGAACTTGTTCGACATATTTTTGTTAAGCATAGATGGCCTCACATGGACTGAGGGATCAAGACAGGTTGGATGGAGCATCAAACTTTGTCATCTGGAAAGCTAGGATCTTGGTGGTTTTGGATGAACATCGCATCAAGGATCATGTCTTGAATATAGTTGTTGTCCCTGTTGATGTTGGTCCTCTCAAGAAGTACGAAGAGGCTTAAGCGAAGGCGAAACGCATGATCATGGATGAAGTCAAGAATCATGTGATCCCACATATTGCTGAGAAGAACACAACAAAGGAGATGTGGACTTCCTTGACCACGTTGTACCAGGGAACTTCTGTCCAGCGAAAGATGTTGCTTGAGAATCAGCTGAGATTATTTCAGATGCAGAAGGGAGAAGAGATCGACCCCTTCCTTATCAGATTGAAATCGATCCGATATCAGCTTGTTTCCATAGGGGCTACACCAGATGAAGGTCTTATGGTCAAGACTGCCCTGAATGCAGTCTCTGAAGATTGGGAAAGCTTTGTCCAAGGTATTTTGGGTAGGGCCACTCTTCCAAACTGGGAGGAGATGTGGGCAGCTATTCGACAGGAAGAGATCAGAAGGATGACCAAGGCCAGAAGCAGCAGCATGGGGATCAAAATCAAGAAGGAGGAAGAGGAAGATGCGGCTCTCACATCTAAGGGACAACATGGGCAGCAAAGAAGGAAGAAGAAGGACCTCTCAAAGGTCAGATGCTTCAGATGTGCAGAATTGGGACATTTTGCCACACAATGCCCTCTAAATAAGAAGGGCAAAGAAGAATTTGACTCGAAGGCTGTTGTAGCTAAGGATGATGATGATTGTGCCATGAGTGCTCATGTACCTCGAGAGAAGAGGTGGGACGACATTGATATGTAGTTCTTTGAACTTTAGTGACAGGGGCAGGATCCTTGAGGTGCATAAACTCTTGGATCACATACGGCTACTGGAGCCCTTAATGACAGTAGCAGAGGGATGGGTGTCAGTTGGTGTGAGAGATGATGGAGCAACAGAGGCAGAGCTAGAGTGTCGAAGTTTGAAGCAACGCAGAGCAGAAGCAACAACAGTGTAGTAGCAACATCGCAGTGCATGGAGGTGCAATGCAGTGCAGAGCAGCAATAGCGCAAAGGCATCAGAGGGTAAGCGCAGATTAGCAACAGAGGTAGTTCTAGCATCGAGGTGCATCTAGATTGACCAGTATGTCAGTTTTTGGGTTGTCTTTCAATTGCTTAACTCTCAGCAATTGAATTGTAGTGCAGCAGTTAGCAGTGGCAGTGCTATGGGCAGCATGATGCAACATTTGAGAGGGAGCTGCAGTACAAATGCAATAGTGTCAGTGGTAGTGACATGGGCAGCAGTACAGATAGTAGCAATGCAGTGGATGAAGGGCAGCAACTGAGCATCAACAACACATAGGAACGATGTCGTTGATCAAGGTGATGCTTCTGGTGAGAAGTATTGCTAGAACACATTCCTCGTTAAGAGGGAGTGTTGATTTTTGGGTAGCATTGGATGTGCTCTAGCTCTGGAGCTTTTAGGAGGGGCTAGAACACATGAGATATCCAAGACCCAGAAATCGTTTGGAGAAATTCCACCCGGAGCTTAAGTTATTCAAATAATTAAATATTTTAAATGGAGCCTAAGTTGAAACTTAGGAAATTTAAATAATTAAAGTGAATTAATTAAACATGTGGGTGAGAAGCTTCTAAGTGACAAAAATCAAGTCTAATTTAATCTTAGCTATCGATTGGAGATTAGATCACGGTCGTTGATTCATCAACATGAAAAGTATAAAGGAAGGCTTGAGGATCAGTTGCAAAACACACGGAGTGTGAATCTAGAGATCAAATTCTTCTGACGGAGCAGTGCTCGGACGAAGATCAGATCTGAGTGATTCAGTGCAGCAGTGAGGGGTAGAAGCAGTTGTTGGTTGGAGGACCAAGAGTACATATCAGAGCATGGGAAACAGAGACGCAGAAGAAGCAGTGTAGCCACCAGGAGTGGTGACGCAGTCCCTAGAGGGATTGACGCAGGCCCACGCAGGGGCAACACAGAGCATCTGAGAGACAGTCCGAAAATAACTGAAGATCAGGGTTTCTGAGCCAGGAGGGATGAAACTCGATTTTCCGAGAGGAAGATTAGTGCAGAGAAGGGGTGACGCAGTCCTCAGGAAGACCCACGTAGGCCTACATATCTACTGCACAGAGGTAGCGCTGAGGTAGTTGGGGTTTCAGCAGTTTCTGAACTTAATGAGCCGGGACATGCAATGTGAGGTAAAACTCACTATTTTCATCTGTCTGCCGAGGATTTTCTCTGTTGGGTGAGCCGGATTTTGGCACCCTAGTTGTACTTAGATTATTGTTGCTTAATAATACAAACCCTCAGAACTGTTGCACCAGTTTTGCCACATTGGATTTTTCCGGGGACATTCGTCCAAAAATAAATGTGTCCTTTGTCTGTTTGTCTCATTTATTTTTCAGTACTTGATCTGTATATTTGTGTAGACTGCAACATATTTACATTAATATTTTACTGAAGTATTCAGCAAATAACTTGTTAAATTAATGAAAACAAATAGGTAATATAAATCAGATTTCTGCAGTAGGATTACTGTAACTTAGATTCAGAAATTTTCACACCTAGCCTAGGAATTTCGCACTTCCTGCTAGTTGGCTCCAGATGAGTCATCCTACCTCCCTCTGCCACTGGAATAAATTAGCTTTTCTTCCTCAAACTCGATCTGTAATCCGACAATTCTACAAACCCTCTTCCGACAACTTGCACTGGGTTTATCGCTGCTTGCACTGGCTATTCGGCCTCTCTGCAGATATATTTCAGCCTCACGACTATTGTTGATCTGTTGCTGGGAAACTCTACTGGAAAACTCCTCTGCTACTCCCTCAATCACTGATGTTCCTCCTTTGGCTCGAACTCTTCTTCCTTGTTTAATCATTGTACTGAATAGCTCAATTTTCCTAAGGAAGTCAATCTCCCTCTTGCTCGATGTATCTATCTCCATCCCATCGATCTTCTTTTAAAATGTTGTGAAAATTTCACTACTGAAATCCTATTGCAGAAACTGGTATTATTTCTCCTAATTGTTAATTAAATTTGACAATTTATCTGCTAGGGAAAATTTTGAAATAAACACACTGAAACCTTCACAAATAAAATTCTACGGAAAAAATAAAATGCTGGAAGCTGAGAAATGCTAGCACACACACATAAAATTAACACAATTATTTTTAGAAAAAAGTCCCCAAAAAAACCCAATGTGGGAAAACCAGTGCAGCAGATGAGGGTTTTATTATTATGCAACAATGAGAAATTTTGAGTACAACTGGATGCCGAAATATGGCAAACCTACAGAGAGAAATTACTGGAAAAAATCTAGTGAGGAATTTCCTCACCCCACAAGAAAGCCCTGACACAACTTGCCTTCAGAAAACTCAACCCTCTAACCCTTTATGTTAGCCTCTGCGCATCCTGCTTGACATCAAGCCTCTGATTGGCCTCTGGTGAAGTCGTTCTGCCTTCTACTGTCTGGGACTCCTTCTCGACCTCTAGAACTAGAGATGTCTTTCCCTCTCAAAAACTCGAACTTGCCTCTAGAAACTGTTGTGCAGTCCCTGCGTCAGCGTCTTTGTGACTCTTCTGCCTCTCTGCAAATGCACTCACTAGATCTGGAATACTTCCTCCAAGCTCACTATCTCTGCCCCTCTCTCACTGCTTCGATCTCTGGCTCTCTCCGACAACTAATTGCTACAACTCTAGAAATTGACCTGCCAAGAAATCGAACTACCCAAGTGATTTCTCCATCACCACATCGATCTCCTCTTATAATCCTTTGTTGGAGCACCAACAACCAAGATTAAAACATAATCGATGGCTAGGATCATTTTTAGACCGATCCATGTGAGTTTCTAGATGATTCTCGCCTTGCCTTAATTAATACTGATTAATTACCCTGTTTTCCTAAGTTTAGACTTAGGAAACATTAAAAAAATTGTTAATAATCTAATTAAGTCATTTATAGGCAAAATTTCCAAAACCGATTTCTAGGTTCTGGAGATATCACATATTCTACCCTCTCCACAAAGTCTCACTGCTAGAACACATCCGATGCTACAAAACCAAACACTCTGTCTTGGCAAGGAATGTGTTCTAGTGTTGTTGCACACCCTGTAGCAACACCCTGTCTCTGCATCATCTCCTGTCACGTTATTGATGTCTGGCTGCTGCTGCCCACAAACTACTGCACAACTCTGATATACGCTACATCTGTGCTGCTTCTAACCCTGCTGAACTGCTGCCAACACTGCATATGCAATACAACTTTGTTGTTGCTGCTACTGCAACATCTGCAACTGAAAAACATCCAAAATACTGAATCAAATGTGATCGGTATAATGACTCTATGACACGAGTCTCTTACTGCTACTAGCTACTGCATTGTCCACTGAGGACTCTGCGCTGCTGCAAGCGCTCCCCAGCATCTCACTGCTACTAGTCACTGCAACTGTCACTCTGGTATCTGACTTCATCTATTTTCATTGATCCATCCTGCCACGGAATATTGTGGGCCCCCGTAGAAAGGTACCGATCCAAGAGGTGGACTCCTCAAGGATCCTGCCCATCTGTAGCTCTCTGGGGCTACAACACCAATTCACCCCACCTCACTCCTAGAGGTATATCGACAAACATAGTGAAGTCTTCCTCCAATCTGGAGGAAATCCTATCGATCTCTTTTGAAGCTGCCTATTGGTCTTGCTTCTCCTCCTTCCCCTTCTTCTTGAGAGGACACTGGGTATTGTAGTGACCTAGCTCACCACACCTGAAGCACTTGACCTTTGACAACTCCTTCTTCTTCTTTCTTTGCTCCCCCTGTTCTTGACTAGGACCCTTACATGCGAGGGCCACATTCTCCTCCTCCTTTACAACCTTAGATCCACTGTTGTTGTTGCCACTGATTGAGCTCTTTAGAAGAGCTTGCCTCAATTCCTCCTGCTGCAAGTCAACCCACATCTTGTCCCACTCTGGTAGCTTGTCTCTGCCCAATATGCTTTGGGCAAAGACCTTCCAGTCCTCTGTGACACAGCTGAGTGCGAATCTCACAAGCTCCGTGGGTTGAGGCACTGCCCCAATAGCTGACATTTGGTCCAATACTTCCTGAATCCTGGTATGGTAGGGGTCTATGCCTTCCTCTTTCTACATCTAGATGAGCCTCAGCTTCTCCTCTACGTACATCTTCTGTTTTTTGGAAGTACCCTGATATAACATGGAGAGATCATCCCACATTTTTTTGGTAGTATCTTTGCCAGATATATGTGAGACTATATGCACCCTGACTCCATCCAGGATCAACCGCTTTGTCCGCACCATTTCCTTCCTATATTCCTTCAGCTAATATACATCCTCAAGAACCGCCACAACATTATCAATATAGGCTTTTAGGCCAAATTCATCTAGAAAGAAGGACATCCTTGCCTTCCAGATGACGTAATTGGAAGCTCCATCCAACCTTGTCCTGATCACGAAGCCCAACAGTGGCCATCTAAACGAATTGTCAAAAATTTCCTCTTTCCTTCTGCTCGACTGTTGCACTTCTACTCGCACTCCCTTTTGGAGTGAGAAGATCTTCTCACAAATATTGCCAATCTACAAGGAAAATTGAACTTCTTGAGACTAGAAGTTCCCTAAGGAAAATTTTCCCTCCGTGTGTGCTTTTCTCTCTTCCACCCCGACGCTGTTTTTTCTTTTGCGTACAGCTACAAAAAACCTCTGCATCCAACTAGAGATCTGCCCAACAAAATAACTGAGTTGCTCCCTCTACCTCAGGAATCACTCGATTTGGAATGAATGAATTTTTCTTCCCCTCTCAGAAAAATCGAACTTCCTCAAGCAACTCGTCCTCCTAGAAAAAAGACTGTGTTGCCCCTGGGAATTTCGGCTTGCTGCCCACACTGAGCAACAAAATTCCTTCTTTTCGCCTCTGAGCTCCTGGCTGATCAACTGCGCTCTGGTACCATGTGAAAATTTCACTACTGAAATCCTATTGCAACAACTGGTATTATTTCTGCTAATTGTTAATTAAACTTAACAATTTATCTATTAGGACAAATATCGAAATAAACACACTGCAACCTTCACAAATAAAATTCTGAGGAAATAAATAAAGCGCTAGAAGCTGAGAAATACTAGCACACACACACAAAATTAACACAATTATTTTTGGACAAAAGTCCCCGAAAGAACCCAATGCAGGAAAATTAGTGCACCAGCTGAGGGTTTTATTATTATGCAGCAGTGAGAAATTCTGAGTACAACTAGATGCTGAAATCTAGCAATCCTACAAAGAGAAAATACTCGCAAAAATATAGTGAGTAATTTCCTCCTCATCAGCCTTCCCGGATCAGAAATCGATCTCCTAAATTTCTGCCCGATCTACCCCACAGAAACCCCAGCGCTGCCTTAGGCTTTGTGTCACCCTTCTGGCCTTGCGTCACCCTCTCTGGTGTTGCGCTGTCTCTCTTGGTGCTGCTCTGCCTCCTCTGGAATTGTATTCTCGACCTTGGACTGAAGTCTTGGTGCTAAAATGCCCCTCTCTGCACTGCAAGCTCACTCTAAAATTTTCAGCAAACCGCGCCTCATAATTTCTTCTTAGCTCAAGTGCTTCTCTGTGTGTGTATGCGTTCTCCAACTGACCCCAAGCCTTCCTTTATACTTTTCCTATTGAAAAATCAACGGTCGTGATCTAATATTTAATCAACGACTATGATTAAAACAGACTTGATCTTCGTCACTTAGAAGCTTCTCACCCACATTTAAATTAATTCACTTTAACTATTTAAATTCCCTAAGTTTTAACTTAGGCTCCATTGGAAATAATTAATTATTCGAATAACTTTCACTGCGGGCGGAATTTCTCCAAACGATTTCGGGATCTTGGAGATCTCATGTGTTCTAGCCCCTCCACAAAGTTTTGGAGCTAGAGCACATCCGATGCTACCCAAAAATCAACACTCCCTATTAGCAAGGAATGTGCTCTAGTGACACTTCTCACCAGAAGCATCACCCTGATCCACAACATCGGTCCTCTGCATTGTGGATGCTCGACCTGCTGCCCCTCATCCACTGCACTGCTACAATTTGTACTACTGCCCATGTCTCTGCCACTGACACTGCTGCATCTATATTAGAACTCTCTCAATATGTTGCATCATGTTGCCCATAGCACTGCCACTGCTAATTGTTGCACTGCAACTTAGTTGCTGAGAGTTAAGCAATTGAAAGACATCCCAAATACTGACATACTAGTCAATCTAGATGTACCTTGATGGTGAAGCTTCCTTTGCTCTGCTAATCTGTACTGACCTTCTGATGCTACTGCGTTGTTGCTGCTTTGTACTGCATAAGCACTGCTTTGCACTGTGCACTGTGCTGCGACTGTTACGTTGTTGTTGCCTCTGCTCTGCGCTGCTTCAGTCTTTGGCGCTCTAGCTCTACCACTGTCGCTTCATCATCTCTCGCACCAACTGACTCTCGTCATTCTGCTACTGTCATTTAGGGCTTCCGTATCCGTATGTGATCCAAGAGTTTGGGTAGATCTAGGATCTTGCCCTCTTTGTCACTGTAGCTGAATCTACAGCTCCATATTGCCCCACTTCTTAGGTGCATAAGCACTCATAGCACATCCATCATCATCAACCTCATCAGCCTGAGCTGCAGTAGCCTTCGAGTCATATTCTTCTTTGCCCTTCTTCTTCAGAGGGCACTGTGTGTCAAAATGTCCCATTTCCCCACACTTGAAGCATCTGACCTTCGATAGGTCCTTTTTATTCCTTTTCTGCTGCCCTTGTTGTTCCTTAGATGCGAGAGCCGCATTCTCCTTTTCCTCCTTCTTGACATTGATCCCCTTACCGCTGCTTCCCGCCTTGGTCCACCATCTGATCTCTTCTTTTCGAAGAGCTTCCCACATCTCCTCCCAGCTTGGAAGAGCGGCCCTGCCCAAAATACCTTGGACAAAGGTTTCCCAATCTTCATGACTGCATTCAGGGCAATCCTAACCATAAGTCCATCATTTGGTGTAGCTCCTACGGAAGCTAGCTGATCTCCACTCCCTTTCAGTCTGATAAGGAAAGGATCAATTTCTTCTCCCTTCTGCATCTAAAACAGCCTCATCTGATTCTCAAGTAACATATTCCGCTAGACAGAAGTTCCCTAGTACAAAGTGGTTAAGGTCGTCCACATTTCCCTTGTTGTGTTCTTCTTAGCAATATGTGGGATCACATGATCCTTGACTCCATCCATGATCATGCGCTTTGGCTTCACTTGAGCCTCTTCGTAATTCTTGAGAGGATCAACATCTACCAGAACAACAATAGTGTTCAAGGCATGATCCTTGATGTGATGTTCATCCAAAATTGCCAAGATCCTGGCCTTCCAGATGACAAAGTTGGATGCTCCATCCAACCCGTCTTGATCCCTCAGTCAATTTGCGGCCATCTTTGCTCAACTAAATGTCAAACAATTTCTCTTCTCCCTCCTTTGTTGTTGCCCCAGCAAAGCTCGGATCTGGATTTCTTTGGCGCAAGAAACCCTCTATGGAACAAGCTCCCTCGGAATATCGATTTCCTTTACGGAAATCCTTCTGCCAACAGATGTCAAAACACTCCTCTCTAATCTTGCTTTGCTGCTGCTCAACACTGGATCTAGACTTCTTGGCAATAAATCTTATGAGGAACTGCTTCCCTCTACTTTTCTACTGCCCCACTAGAGAATTTTTTGCACGAACAGAAACAATGCCCCACCGCAACTCCAGATAGAAATCGTACTACTCTTCTAGCCACGGCAACTGGATAACTGAAGCTCAATAGCCTCTGTGTGCAACTCAGACATGTAGGCAACTAGACTCTTATGAATGGAATCCCAGATGATTAGCTTTGCTTTGATTTCTCCTTTCTTATACTTTGACTTGGTGGCAGCAGGTGCAGATGATGGAGGCTCTTGAATTTTACCCTGCACATAGTCCATGACATCTTGGTCTTCCAACATTAAATCCAAAGACATCTTCCAGGCATGAAAGTCAGCCTTGCCAGTCAACTTTTCATCAGCTTTGAATCCATTATAATTTGAGGTACCCATGGGTCCTTGACAAATGCTACTTCTCCGGTGATTGCTCTCAATACAAACTTGGGCTTTGTCTTCACCTTAGCTCTGATTCCATGTAAATTTTTGTAGATGTTCTATGCTTGATGCAACTAGCAAAGTCTCTTCACGGTCAGCCAACCAGAATGTGTCACACAACCTTCACGCACAACTCCACAACGGTCAACCCAAAGTCAACAAAAGTCAACGTTGTCCAGTAAACGCAAAACAACAGCAACAAAAAGTCAACACAGCCAAGTCAAAGTCAACATCCAGCCTTGGTTTTTGTGCCAAAAAATGCGGACTACAGAGATCGAGGTTTTGGGAGAGTTTCAGGTCAAGTTGACCAAGCGTTGACCAAAGTCAACGCTAGTCAAATCTATGCTAAAAACCCTAGACCAGATCCGAAACCCTAGTTGTTTTTCCCACGTGTGAGTGAAGAGGAGCCTCCAAGATGATTATTGAACCAATCAGATGCAAAGAGAGAATGTGTGATGAGTGATGGATGAAAATGACCTCCAACGTTGACCTATATGTATCCATCAGTGAGGGTGTGTGACACATCTGTTGGGGCTCCAAGCCTACATTACAATTCTGGCCGACCTTGCACATAAGTGGAATTAATTCAAAATAAATGTTCTGCTCATCGGATCAAGATGATCTTTAGATCGATCTTGCACCTCTCCGAAAAAGAAATGCAATAAAAATATTGGCATCATCATCTAAGCATCACATGGAGTTTGGACCTAGTTGCCCAACATTAACATATTGCCTTTCTAGCCTCAACTATAGACCTCTTCTTCCGCTCCGCTACCCCATAATGTTGTGGATTGTATGGAGTTTCACTCCCTCCCGATGCTTTCCTTCACACAGAAGCTTGTGAATTCACTATTTGTGTTCTCTCCTCCGTTATCTAAGAAAAGCACCTTGATCTTCTTTCTTGTCACATTCTCTACTAGAGCCTTGAACTCCCTGAAGCGACTGAAAACCTTATCCTTGGTCTTCAAGAAATACATCCAGGTTTTCCTGGAATAGTCATTGATGAAGGTGATGAAGTACTCGTATCCTCTGAGAGATATAGTGGACATAGGATTACAAATATCTGAGTGTATAAGTTGTAGTACACCATCTGATCGACTGCCAATTCTCGAGAATGTTGCCTTAGCATATTTCCCAAGCACGCACTGCACACATCATCGTGTTCCATGCTCAATTTTGGAACACTTGTTACTGTCTCCCAGAGCATCTTAAGTGCTCCATGGTGTAAATGTCCCATTCTCCTGTGCCATAGTTCATTGAGATGTCTTCCACTTCTACTGCAATCACTATTGTTGCTACTAACTAGTACTTTTGGAGAATCGAGCTACAACTTCTATAACCTGTTTCTTCGAACTCCAATCTACTTCACCTTCTTCCAGTTTTGGTGTTTTATGAACACCTTCTTCCCTACAAAGTAGACATCATATCCTTTATCCTGTAGCTGTGATACTGAAATGAGGTTCATACCTGCACATGCAACACATCTTTAACACTAGTGCTTGTTAATGACTCCCTCTGAATCTTGATGGTACCTACTCCAACTGAAGTACATTTATTCTTATTTCCCATATGAATCTGGAAGTCCATCTGCTCCTCCTTGTAGTTAGAGAAGTATTCTCTAACTCTTGTCATATGAGTTGATGCTCCGCTATCTATATACCAGATTCCCTGTGAAGTTGAGCTAGAGAGGTAAGCTATCTGAGGAAATTCTTCCTCCAATTTGGAAGACAAATTTGTAGCTTCCTGAATTTCAAATATTTTGTGACCATACTGGAGAAATATGAGAAATCCAGTGAAGACATCCTGAGTATAATTTCGTGTTCCTTTCTCTTCCACCCAGCGCTGATTTGTTGGTGCAAAACCTGCTGCAAACCAATTGCACACATATCTACTCAACGAAAACACTGATCTGCTCATCGAAACCCTCTATTCGGCAAAACCACTGCCTGCAAATTCTGCTTCCAAGGCTGATCGGATTTTCCTCCAACCTGGATCTAGAAATCAAATCCTCTGACACTACAATTCACACTTCTTGGTGACTCGCGTAGATCTGAGAAATTCGTGCTCAGAGCTCCCTATGAATATGCACAAATTCTCCTTCTTGCTATGGAGCCCCTGATATGATCAAAATGGCTCAGATACCATGTGAAATTTCCTTGATTGCAATTACTGGAAATTTATCTCCTAATTGTTCTGCAATTTGTTTGTTATTATGACAAATATTGATTAATTTATAATTGCAATCTTCACCAAAAATAAAATAAGCTGCAAAAAATAAGCTAGAAGTTGAGAAAATATGCACACACACAATAAGAATTGACACAAAAAATTTTGGACATTAGTTCCCGGAAAAACCCTGAAGGAAAACCAGTGCAACAAATGAGGGTTTATTTTATTATTATGGAACAGTAAAATTTGAGTACAATAATATGGATGCCTTAGTGGAAATCCTCCGAAAAATCTACTGACAAAAAAATTTGGAGAAATTTTCTCCCTTCTGCAACGAATCTTGACCTCCCTCTGACCTGCTTGAACCAATTGAGGAAACTAGGCCTCCAGGAATTCATACTGCTTGTCCTAGGAATTTCGCACTTCCTGCTAGTTGGCTCCAGATGAGTCGTCTTGCATCCCTTTGCCAGTGGAAGAAATTTGCTTTGCTTCCTGGAACTCGATCTGACCTCCGACAACTCTGCAAACTCTATTTAGAAAACTCGCATTGGGTTTCTGGCTGCTCGCACTGGCTATTTGGCCTCTCTGCAACAATATTTCGGCCTCCCTACTACTGTTGATCTGTGACTGGGAACCTCTACCAGAAAAATCATCTACTGCTCCCTCAATCACTGATGCTCCTCCTTCTCTAGCTCAAACTCTTCTTCCTTGTTGATTCACTGCACTAGATAACTTGATCTGCCTAACGAACTTGCTCATCTATTGCTTAATGTATCTATCTCCATCCCATCGATCTTCTCTTATAATCTCTCATTGGAGCACCAACAGCCATGATTAAGTCATTATCAACAACTAAGATCATCTTAGACTCGATCCATGTGAGTCTCTAAAGCTTTCTCGAACTTTCTCAATTAATTTTTATCAATTAATCAATTTTCCTAAGTTAGACTTGGGCATTTTTAAATATTGATCAATTAACTTAATTGAGTGGTCTCTAGGTGTTTTCTCCTGAAACCTTTTATGGGTTTTGGAGATCTTGTGTTATTTAGCCTCTTTGACACAAATAGAGACTAGAACACTTGTATGATGCTACCAAAAACTAACATAATACACGTTGAATTAAAGGGTATATTTATAATGGTTTCTCAACAATAGTCCATGATAAATCTTTTTTTTTTTTTTTTTAAATTTCCCATCAACACAAATAAGTAGCAACTGCTATTTTTTGAATTTAACGCCAAGACAGAAACATCCTGCCATGCTAAAGAAGTTTTCTTCAGCTAACAAGCCATGGATGGGGAAATCTACTCTACCAATGTCACCCAGGACTTGCACCTTGCCCCTCCTATTTTCCCAAGCACAAGCATAGACAAGCACGAGCACAAACACAACTGGGTCATTGAGAAACTGAAACCTTGATAGGGTGATAACAACACCCCACTTTCACCAACCAGGTTAAACAACCATTAACAAAGTATAATCTTTTATCTTTCTTGTAATATCTTTGTGCAACTCATTTCTTTCATCAATTCTATATAGAAGATTCTCCCAAACTTTTCTTCACATATGCACAAATAGAGCACATGAACAGAAATAATAGGGAACTCTAGCTCTTATATTTCTCTTCATTCTAAAATCAATGATCATAGATAATGTAATTAATTGACTACACCAAATCCTTTCTTAAATAGTTAAGCTGATGATATGCTAAAAGTTCTCATGGTGAACATGTAATTGCAGGTATACTTGTCAATGCAAATGGTATTGAGGAGATTTTTGATCGTTGTATCATCGATGCCCATGCACCTGATGCATTAAATTTGTTGGGGCCCAATGCAACATTGGAAGAGCTTAGGGTCCTTGGTGCATTTCAATATGTTTATAGGTAACTTTGAACTACTTTTTTCCTAGTCAAGATCCATTGTGCTACTTTCATCTATTCATTTTTTACTTGCACTCCACTTTCTTTTTATGAATGACAAAAAACTAGACTATATTACATCTATCTCAATAGTGTATTGAACTGGCCTAACAAAGTGATATTCAACCTCAAGAACCCAAGGGATCTTAACCAAAGCACCAAATTATATTCTCATTTGACTCAACCCTTTTATTCTTTCCTTCACCTGTACACAATGATTTACTTTTATTGGCAACCCTAAAAACTAAGTACAAAGTAATTAAAACTAACAAAATTTGATTTCAAAGGAACCAAATGCTATTGTGTTTCAATAATAACCAATTGTTTAGGACTTAGGTAAATGAAGACCTGCTATTTTCATCCATGTCAACATTCTTAAAGATATACTTGATACAAATCTTAGAAAAGAACTCTCGAAGCAATTTAACCTCCTTGGAAAGTGCTTCAATCCCGCACAATTAACTCGTCACCTCAATGAGCACAGTTGACTCACATTGAATAATCAACCCGTCTACACCCTCATCTCTAGCTAAGCTTAAGCCTCTGATAAGGCCTTGTTACCACCCAAACTAGCAAGGCTGCCAAGATCCTTGCAACCTGCTAAGATGACACACACATGATAAGTGTTCACTGTCACCTTGGCACGAGTCCCTACTCTTTAAACCCAACTTCCACTTGAAGGGTTAGGGGAGGATTCCCTATACAAGATAACTTCACCAAATGAAAGGTTAAGCAGTGCCTTGTATGGGGTCTTGGGTGAAGAGAGATGTTAATTATTTGATGTTTTACTAATCTGAAAATATAAACTGTATAGAAAATAAATGCAGAACAGTAATATGATTCACTCAAAATAGAAGACAAATGACATGTAAATAGCAATATTGGAAAAATTCGAGTGCAAAAGATTGGTGAGGGTCCAAAAAAATGGAAAAATTAGCTAACATTAAAAAATAGATAATATATTTATTTTTTTATAATTAAACATGTAAGGCAACAACAACATTAGATAAACACATTGGCACATAACTATGGAGAAAGCACTATATATAGTGGATGCCAAATGAAAAACAATCCATCATAATCGGCACTGATCTTGAACTCTGATAGTTGTCCAATGCAGGACTCAAAAATAGAGAACCAATACAAAAAGACGTGACATATATAAATGTATCTCATCATAATGAGATATATGTACATTGACAACAAAAACAAAAGTAGCTGCTAGCTAATGCACTCTTCCCCTTTTATGGGAAAAGATGATGGACTGTTTTCCAAGCTTGTCCCTAACAGCAGAAGGCCCTAGCACTGCAACAAGTGTCTGATGGTCACTTGTAGGTGTAGAATTAGGCTCATGAGTGCCTCTAAAAGGTGGTGTTGATACTTTCACATCCTCTTCTCACTCCTCCTCCCCCTCCTCCTCCTCTTGCTTCTCATGTTATTTTGCTTACCGCGCCTCGAACCATCCAGGTGCCTTCTCCATGATAGGTTGCTCGGACTTCACCCTCCACCTAGATAATACATCAATATTGTCTAAGGAAATAGCATCCACATCCAGTGTTCTGTCAATTTTCCTTATCCATAGTCGAAGGTTTTAATGGACATACACCAAGTCGTTGAGATATGAGAACTCCAACGTGTAAGAGGGTCATAAAAAATATAATAAGTCATAAGGGTCATAGTATATTAGAGGGTCATAAATTATAATAAATGTAATTGCTCTATTCAAGTTCGAAGTTCTAACTTGTATTTCTTTGAGTGTATTTTTTTCAAATACACTCCAATTTTGCTCATCTTGAAGTGCTACAGATTCGATTGAGGATTCTGATGGCAAATTTATGTAAATTTGTTGCCCTTGCAAAATAGTTTCTAAATTTTATCAAAGTGGTCCTTCCACTAATAGCATCATCAAAGCCAAATAGTCCAGTACCCTCCCAATACCTTTCTATAATATGATTGATTGTGCTACAACCCTTAGCATCATGTACCATCCTACAAAGACAAGTATGCAACCCTTCCATCACCTCGCCATCAAAATCAAAGTTGCATTTGTAGGAAAATGTGGGGTTGAGGAAAAGTGCTGCTACCTGAATGGGTCAATGGAGCATCTTGGTCCACCAACTATCGATCAAATCCCACAACATCATATGTACATTAAACCCAAAGGTACCTATTGTTGCAAAATCTAACAGGCCTTGCAAAGGGAAACCCTACAAGGTGTAAACTAGACAATGGGACAACAATAGGGTAGAGGCCCAATGTCACCTCAGCCAAAACACCCTACTCTTTACAGATTTTCATCGATGGGAGGAGTCCCAGTAAGGATGAGATCACTTGAAATTAAGATGCCAGCAATGATCTCTTTTCTTCCAAGTTATATTTTCTAGCACTAATGCATACCTAACCATAAACCCCTGAAACCAAAACCTTAGTTACACCCTTAACATAATTCACCTTTGAACCTTAAACCTAAACCCTTAACATTTATCTTTTATTTTGAACACCTAAATTTCAACCTGTATGCTTTAACATTAAATGTTAGGTCTTAATCCTCAACCCATCACTCTAAACCTTAAACTTGAATGACTAAGATACCTTAAACTCCAAACCCTGATAAAGGAGAATTGATTGTATTATTCCATATAAAAAATAGCGTTAATTTCATGACTCATGGAAGAGATAATCACCCAAACAACCAACTAGCATTAGCTTAAGACATAACTAAAGCCTAATTAATCTGTTGCGTGTCTTATTTATAGTCTAACATTTGACTTTATTACATTATGTTGAAAGCCACTTTAATATCTGATACTAACAGCTAATAATATAATGATATGACCATTAGACTATCTAACACCATCACCAAAAAATTCTACCAGATCTGTAAACTAACAGGATGAGTTTCAAAGCAGAAAACACTTTATACGAGCCTCAATTATTTTGGAAAACCATGCTTTAGTTTATCATTTTTACTCTCTGAAGCAGTTCATGTGCTTTTGATCCATTCAAAAGCACCATCGGTTGCATCTGTTTGTTATATTTTTATAGATAATGTGTTTTTAAGTGGCACTTGAGTTCAAGCAAACCATCAATTCCATATTTTGTTTCTAAGTTGTCTCCCCAAGCCAAATTATTCTAAACATCTTCCATATAGATATTGTATTCAAACCCATATAATTTTCAAGTACAATTCAATTGCTTTATATTCATTGTTAAACTTCCTCTTATGATGATAAGATGCAATTAATTTTAGATAAGTTTCTCGTTCATGTAGGCTCAGGTTTTCCATCGTCCTGTCATGGAGGGTTACTGAAACTAATTCTTTTGCAGTAACATATACCTTCATCGTGATCCAGAATTCATGCCTAAGAATTCAGCAGCCTGGAGTGCTTGGAATTTTTTAGGAAGCAAAAATAACCATGTGTGTGTGACTTACTGGCTTAACACATTACAGGTATGTACCTTATTAATTTGCATATTTTGAAGGCATTTTGTTTGGCAATTTCAGTTAGTTTATTAACTTACAGTATTATATGCGCATTTACGCTGGGACTGACCTCTAGTTAGTAATTACTGCTTGCTAATCCAAATGGCTTCTATGTGAAGAAGACTAGAATTCCAAGGCTCATATTCTAGCTTTTAGCTTTTCACACATATGCTGATATTAATGTTCATGCAGTTCTTGTACATAGAAAACCATTATGTGAATGCTTTATGCACAGTACATACTGAATGAATTTTCTGAACAAACTATTGTTGAAGCCTGCTTGATCATAATCTCTTGCTAATAAATTGGATAAATTGTTGCAGAATTTAGGCAATACGGGCCTACCTTTCCTTGTAACTGTCAACCCTCCACATGCACCTCAAAATAACATTACCATTTGGTCTACAAGCCATCCAGTTCCAACACCAGCTGCAGCACAAGCATCAAAAGAATTTGACGTCATTCAAGGAAAGAGAGGAATATGGTTCTGTGGTGCATATCAAGGTAGAATGCAATTGACCTTAAGTTTCTGATTTGGATGGTGCTGTTAATGTTTACTTATATTTATTTGTAAAGCAACCAAAAAATTGTGGTTTATTAAGATAATCCAAAAAAATACCTACATCTATTACAAAACGCACAAGTGATTCTGTAATGAAATAATATCATCCCATGCATGATTCCGTAGATTCTGTGCTTTAAGAGAGGCTCCTTCCATGGAAAAAATATATAGACCATACCCAATGATAAAAGAGCAAAAATGGCAAAGAAGTTTATGTCCATCATTATTCCTTTGATTTTCTTAGTGAAAGGCCCTCGATAAATTCATCACTTGCACCATGGACCAAGAATCATTTAAGATGATTTCTGATTGGAGGGTTTACCATTATCTTCTCAAGGAAAAAGGGGCATTTTTATATGGAACAGAAAAACAAACTGTGAATATGTTTAGGTTCAACCAATATCCTTTGATAGGTAATCGTTCCTAAAATGCCCCCTTGTGCTATTCTAGATCCTCAGAACTTGTTTACTTATGCTTCTCTCTTTTCAATGTCCCCAACCTTGATAACAGATAGATCTCTAGCATGTTGTTTCTTTACTGATCACGTGGCACTTAAAATTTTAATATCAAGTCCAGTAAAGAAAAAGACATTGAGATCCAAAATCTTAGGTCCACAAGCATATTGCTAGCAACAGACAATGCTGATCTTTTCAGCCATCATCATTCATACGGGTTCCCTCCTACTTTGGGCTCACATATTATTCATCCTAAAACCAAGTTTGATGAGAAATGCTTATTTAAAAAAAATTAAGCATCTTATATATTTCATTAGTGAAGGAAAACTTAAGAACCATAAAAGTACACAGAAGAAAAACCATTGAACAAACCAATTTGACAAGGCTGGCCCACAAACTAAATAAACAGGTGAGCCTAAAGACCAGTTTGACAGTGCAGGACAATATGAGAAAAGTAGACCGACTTAAGACTTTAAATTGATTGGACTAGTTTCTCTACTTGCGTGTTATGTATAATTTATTAATTATTAGTTAAATATAGTTGTCTTAGGTTTATTAATGTGGAAGGGCATGATCAACGATCATGCCTCTTCGCCAAGGGACACCGTAGGGTTGTATTTAAAGCCTTGGTGATTCCCACCTGTAATCATCTCATCTTTTATCAATAATAATATATACTTATTCAAGTTACCAGAGTTTTTACACTACGTTGATATCGGAGCAGTCACTCTTCAGGATCTGTGTGATCATCAAGAGATTAAAGAATTACAGAGGAAATTGCAGAATTTTTTAAAAAACCAAGTGCTTGTGGGCAGCAACATTTGTTTAAAAAAAAAAAATTGCAGATTTTTTCTCCCCGCTGTCATCATTCCCTTTCCACGCTTACCGTCCCCTTTTTCCCATTCCACACGCACTACTCCTCACCTCTCGGCCCTCACTCCCCATTCCTCACGCTCACCCCCAACCCAGCTAACCCCTCACCCTAACCTCTACCCCGCTCACGACGCACAACTCCCCCGACACCCTTCGCTTCCCCCCTCGGCCATCCCCCTCGGCCCCTCACATAGCGCTTCCTCCCGCCACCATCCTCCTTGTAATATCCCGAAAGGGAAATAAACAGCAATACAAGCATACGACAGTATAGAAAATGCCAGAAATAGAATATAAAGCAAATACTCATAAAAACGCCGGAAATGCTAAGCCATTTTATTAATCTAAGAATATAAAGAAATACAATAGATGATCAGAATGATAGCACCTATTCTTGCTCAAGGCAAGTGGAGAACTCTCTCAGAAAGACAGAAAAATGGCTGAAGCAAGAGACTGCGTCTCAAATTACTGGAAATCGTCGTAAACCGGCTGGAATGGACTGAAACTAGGGGCTGATCCCCTTGCCGGAATGAACTGAAAATCTGCAGACCACCTGTACTCACCACCCCGGACAAAACCCAGAAACCATATCAAAAATGGTCAGCCTCCGAAAATCACCAAAGGAACCCTCCTCAAGGAATTACGCTGCCTCTACAAGGCTCAGCGCAGATGCCAAAAGATAATAGCTATAATTGTGCCGCAAAATCCTCAAGAAACCTCCTGCCGGAAATACTGATCCTCTCCTCTGGATATCGACTGAAACTCCTGCAGGAAAACCCCCGCAACGGAACACCTACAACCAGAACTACGTCCTCTCTCCCAGGGACTGCGCAGTCACAAATAGAGCCCAGCTCCTCAGCAAAACAACCAACCAAATCTCCCGCAAAAGACTGAAGGAAAAACCTTGCCCGAGCAGGCACTCGAAGTCCCCCGGGGCTAAGGGCGAGATCTCCGACCGGAGACACTCAACGCACTAAACAGTGCTACAGACAGGCTAAACAGCCAGCGTGCTCAAGAAGACAAAATGTCTAGCTCCAATATCATCAACAACAAGAATGCCAAATGAGAAGGCTTTCCCACCTTTTATAACGTTGGCCCCTCTCCAAAACCCTAACGTGGTCCCCATCTTCTCCACGTGCTCCTCATCAAACTGCGCAGAATCTCCTAGAGGCTACGTGGGCCACCTCCTCTGCATGGTATTAGACCCCCATGGCTCCCCCATAAGTTATAACATTGTGCTACTAGGGAAACACTTTATTTTATTTAAGTGAGTTAGACCCTCCTCTCACTTTTTATTTATTAATAGACTATAGTCGGCAAAAATATACAAAAATCGAATATTCCAATTAGCTGTTGCTAATTAGGAATATTACAGTCTCCCCCGGCAAAATGTTGCTTGTCCTCAAGCAACTGAAGTGATGGATGCTGCAGAATCTTCTCATTCTCCCAAGTGGCATCCTCATCCGGCAAATCCTTCCACCTCACCAAGAATTCCTGGACCGTCCTGCTCCGCAGCTGCCTCTCCCTGGTATCAATAATAGCCTCTGGTTGCAACACCAGATGCCCCTCATCATCCGTGGGTGGTAGCTCATCCGTGACTGTCACCTGCTGTCCCAATGCCTTTTTCAGGCATGATACGTGAAAAATGTTATGAATCTTGCTGCCTTCGGGCAGCTCTAACTCATATGCAACCTGACCAATCCTGCGTATCACCCTGTACGGCCCATAGAAACGGGGCTTGAGCTTCTCAGCCCCCTTCTGCTTTAGTGACGACTGTCGGTATGGCTGTAATCGTAGGTAGACCAAGTCTCTTACCTCAAACTGTCTCTCCACCCGACCCCTATCGACATACAGCTTCTGCTGATTTTGCGCTGTGGCCATGTTATCCTTGAGAGCTCGGAGGATGTCCTGACTCTCTTGGATCCAAATCTTGGCTCTCGGAGCCCTGCTAGCACCAAACATCACGTCCGCAAAAGATAAAGGATGATACCCATACAAAGCATAGAACGGTGACATACCAATGGTCATGCGATGCGTCGTGTTGTAGCAATACTCTCCTAAATGCAGCCACTTCAGCGATGCTCGTTGTTGCCCACTGACATAGTTACGCAAGTAGCCCTCCAGCCACTTGTTAACTATCTCTGTCTGCCCGTCCGTCTGTGGGTGATAACTAGTGCTCGGTGTCAACTCTGTCCCCACTAGCCGGAAAAGCTCCTGCCAGAATCCGCCCATGAAGCGACTGTCCCTGTCACTGATAATGGTCTTAGGTAGACCATGCAGCCTGAAAATCTCCCTGAAGAACAACTCAGCCACCTGTGCTGCTGTGTAGTGCGCGGATATGGCGAAAAAATGCGCATACTTCGTCAGTCGATCAACGACGACAAAGATGCAGTCCTTGCCCTGTACCATGGGCAACCCTGTGATGAAGTCCATCGACATGCTCTCCCATTTCCCCTCTGGAATGGGAAGAGGATGCAACAACCCTGTGGGATGGCTCATCTCTCCCTTGTTCCTCTGACAAACATCGCACTCCCTGACATGCTGGAGTACGTCCTCCTTGAGGCCCTTCCACGAGAACCTCTCTCTAATGGCCCTGTAGGTTTTGGTAAACCCCTGATGGCCAGTCAATGGAGAATCATGAGATGCATGGAGTATCTTCTTCTTAAGCTGAGATCCCTCAGTCAAGAAGATCCTGTCCCTGTAGTAGATAATCTCATCAACCACCCTGTACCTGTCATCTGCTACCTGTCCATCCAACACCTCACATGCAAACCTGTCCTTGGAGTACTCCACCAACAGTCGGGCTCTCCAATCAGCGTCCAAGCTCATAAGAGATAACGTGGCCGGTCTCCGTGAAAGGGCATCTGCTACCACGTTATTCTTGCCTTTGACGTACTCAATGTCAAAGTCATAGGCTTGGATCTTACTGATCCACTTCTGCTGCCTCTCCTGCAACTGCTTCTGCTCCAGAAAAAACCTGAGGCTGTTGTGATCGGATCTCATCCTGAATCTACTGCCCACTAAATATTGCCGGTATTTGGCCAATGCATGCATGATGGCCAACATCTCCTTGTCGTATATGGAATACAACCTCTCATGCGGAAGGAGCTTCCGGCTCTCAAAAGCTATAGGATGACCACCCTGCATCAATACTGCGCCAATCCCATCTCCTGACGCATCGCACTCCAAGACAAATGGCTGCGTGAATTCCGGCAATGCTAGCATGGGGCAGCTGCTCATCACCTCCTTGAGCCTATCAAAGGCTCGCTGTGCTGAATCTATCCAACTGAATGCCCCCTTCTTTGTCAAATCTGTGAGGGGTGCAGCAAGCTGTGAGAAACCCTTGATGAACTTCCTGTAGTAAGTGCAAATGCCAATGAATCCCCGAAGCTCAGTCACGTTCCTCGGCTCTGGACAATCTTTGATGGCCCTGATCTTCTCCTCGTAGACTCTCACTCCGTCCACTCCTATGAAATGTCCCAAGTCAAGCATCTCCGTCAACCCAAACTCACATTTGGAGAGCTTGGCATAGAACTGCTGCTCCTCCAAGATGTGTAACACCGCCTCAATATGTTGGAGATGCTCCTCCCATGTCCTGCTGTATATGAGTATGTCATCAAAGAAAACCAATACAAACTTCCTTAGATGACTGCGGAAGATATGGTTCATGCACGACTAGAAGGTGGCTGGTGCATTGGTCAGCCCAAAAGGCATAACCAGAAACTCAAAGTGCCCATAATGACACCTGAAGGCGGTCTTGGGAATGTCCTGCTCCCTCACGCGAATCTGATGGTACCTAGATCTCAAATCAATCTTTGAGAAGAACTGTGCTCCTCTCAACTCGTCCATCAACTCATCAATCCTGGGAATGGGGTACCTGTTCTTCAGGGTCTTCTTGTTCAGAGCCCTGTAATCAATGCACATCCGCAATGTGCCGTCCTTCTTCTTCACCAACACCACAGAAGAAGCAAAAGGACTCATGCTCGGCCGAATGTGCCCAAGGGCCAACAACTCCTGAATAGCTCGCTCAATCTCATCCCGATAGGCCTTGGGATGCCTATAAGGTGTGGTGATCACGGCCTGTATACCCTGCTCAAGCTCAATGGTATGCTCAAACCCCCGATCCGGTGGCTGCCCTAGTGGAATATCCCCGAATACTATGGCGTACCTGTCAAGGATGGTCTGTATCTCTGGGTGCACCGCCTGTCCTGTAGTCGCTGCCTCTGATGCCCGCAGCTCTACTGCCCACTCTATATCTCCCTTACGGAAGGTTGCCTACATCCGATGAGCCAAAACAGTCTGAGGCGGATATGTGTGCTGTCCTTGTATCTTCTCATGCCTCCCTGTCTTGGGATCATCCCACTCCATCTCTAGGGCCTTCCAATCCATCGTGACCTTCCCTAGAGTGATAAGCCACTGAACACCCAGTATCATGTTGGTGTCCGGAATATCGACCACAAAAAAGTGATCTGTCAATGTATAGGTGCCCATCATCACTGATAACTCAGGAACATATCGAGCACATACCATGGTCTGATCTCCTGGGACCAAAACTGAAAATCCATCAAAGCCCTCAGTCTGTATACCTCTCCGCTCAACCATCTGTGCATTGATGAAGTTGTGGGTTGCCCCACTATCAACCAAAACTGAGACTCGTTGACCACGCACTGTCCCCCGTACGCGCAGCGTCAAGTACTTGGGAACTCCCCGCAATGCGGCTAGAGCTCCTCCAGTAGGTGCAAACGACGCACCACCTGCTACTGGTGGTGGAGGTGGTAAGGTATCCTGTACTGCATGACAATCTCCTACCTCCACATCATCCTCCTCATCCTCTTCCCCACTGCTCTCGGAGAAGACCTCAATGAAATGTGCTTTCCCAGCAGCACATCTATGTCCTGGTGCCCATGGCTCCTGGCGGGTGAAGCACAACCGCTTCTTCTTCATCTCCCTCCTGGCCTCATCATCAACCTGCACCCGTCCGGGATTCCCCTTGGGAGGCGGAATCCTCGCGTCCTTCCCCTTAGGCTGGAAAGCCTGTCTCTGAGGATAAGGTGTCCGAGTCTGGGGTAAGGCATCCTGTAAGTCTCGGGTCCTGCTGATAGCATCCTGGAGTGTAGCTGGTCTAGTCGACCTGACTAGGCCACAAAGTGGCTCTTCTAATCCCTCCACAAACATGTAGATCATCCAGGCTGCGGATAGATCTGGCACCATCACTGAAACCCTCAAGAAATCTGAAATGTAAGTCTCAGGGCTCCCAGTCTGCTTGAGCCTCGTTAGCTCAACAGAGTGCTGTTCCGGATCCCTCCGGTCAAAACGCTCTATCACCCTCCTGGTAAACTCAGCATATGTCGTCACGGCAGAATGCCCGAGTGTCGTCATCCCATGAAACCACCAGTCCTGGGCCTCACCATCCAAATGTAATGTTGCCACCTTAATGGCTTCTGACTGCGACATCTAATTAAGCTGGAAATAGATGTCCAACTTTTCTACCCAAGACTTTGCTGAATTGTTTGATGAGCCATCAAACGTGGGCAAATGGAATCTGCTAGCTGCGCGGTGGTCATCATGATGATGCCTGTGCCCTCTGTGATGATCACGGGGTCTACTGTCACGCTGGAGCTGAACAAAGTCTCTGAATGAGATAAGATCTCTAAACTCCGGCCCGTATGCCCGGTGCTCTGCAAGGTAGTCTCCCATGTGGCCCGGTTCGGGCTCCTGCTGTGCTCCTGCCCCAGTGTCCTCTCCTAGGAAGGTAGGCATAGTGGATCGTGTGGGTGCATGTGATGCCATAAGGGGAGCGGCCTCGCGCTCCAGCATATGGTGGGATGTGTCTGACCCCTCACCAATCTGAAAACCCCTTGGGATTTCACGCTGTCTAACCTCTATAGCAGCGACTCTCTGCCCCATCGTCTCCATGTGTCTCGACAGATCCTGTACTGTTTTGAGAAGCGTTTCCCTATATGTCCTCGCATCATCATCGTCTGCCATAGGATCCTGCTGGTCTGCGTCCACCACAGGCTGCTCCTGTTCTGTATCTGTCACAGGCTGCTCCTAATCTGTATCTGTCACAGGCTGCTCCTGATCTGTGTCCTCCACGCGAACACAGTCTCCCTCTCCGTAGGTGTTCTCCAACCTACGCTCAATGTCTCTATACTTCCTACCTCTGTAACAGATGTAGGGTTTATCCCTCGGCGTCATAGACTGCTAGCTCCACAGGCTGAGCCAGATCTATGCTTTGATACCACTGTAATTGTAATATCCCCAATGGGAAATAGACAGCAATACAAGCATACGACAATATAGGAAATGCCGAAAATAGAACATAAATCAAATACACATAAAAATGCCGGAAATGCTAAGCCATTTTATTAATCTGAGAATATAATGAAAAATACAATGGATAAATCGTAATATCTAATTCTATCCTTGCTCAAGGCAAGTGAAGAACCTCGAAACATGAAATGGTCATACAAGAAACCGCATCCTGGGCCCATAGAAGAAACTCGCCGTAAACCGGCCGTCAAGCGGAATGAACCGAAGTTGGTCGACCCACTTGCCGGAATGAGCTGAAAAAATAGGCAAACCACTCGAACTCACCACCGATAAAACCCGCAAACCATAAGTACAAAATGGACCACCTCCGAAAATCACCCCCAGAAACCCTCCTCCTAGAAAAACGTTGTCCCTCCAAGAACAGCGCAGACACCAACTGAAATAGACTGAAATGGGGCCACAACTCCTCAGGAAAATCTCCCACTGATAAACGCTGAACCTCCACACCGGAATAGGCCTGAATCTCCTGCAGAAATCTCTACCACCGAACAGCTCCAACTCAAACTGCGTCCTCCCTCCAAGGACTGCGCAGTGACCCAATGAAGCTCAGCTCCTCAGCAAAACTCCCAACAAAACACCTGCAAATCTCCTGCTAAAGACTGAAGAAAAACCTTGCCCGAGCAGGCACTCGAAGTCCCCCGGGGCCAAGGGTGAGATCTCCGACCGGAGACATTCAGTCGCACTAAACAGTGCTGCAGACTGACTAAACAGCCAGCGTGCTCAAGTAGACAGAAGTCTAGCTCAATATCATCGACAATATCAATAATGCCCCAAATGAGGAGACTCCTCCCCCTTTTATAGCATTGGTTTCCCTCCAAAACCAACGTCCTCTCTCTCATTGGCTCCTCCACGTGGTGTGTGGCCCCCCTTGGCTCCCCCCTTAAGTTACAACGTTGCATCTACTAGGGAAACACTTTATTTATTTAAGTGAGTTAGACCCCTTTTCTCACTTTTATTTATTAATAAACTATAGTCGGCAAAACTATACAAAAATCAAATATTCCAATTAGCGGTGCTAATTAGGAATATTACAGTCTCCCCCGGCAAAACGTTGCTTGTCCTCAAGCAACTGAAGTGATGGATGCTGCAATGTCTCCTTGCTCTCCCAAGTGGCATCCTCATCCGGAAAAAATTGCTTGTCCTCAAGCAACGCTTGAACAAGCCTACTCTCTAGCTGATGCTCCCTACCGATACTGCAAAATGTGCCTGGGTCCCACTGAAACCTCTCTAACCTCTGCATCACCCTGATACGAAGGGATATCTCAATGCCAGGATCCCAAAGTGACCTCTCACAGTACCAGCCAACCAATAATCCTCCCAGATCCCATCGCCACCATGGCTAATAATCGCCCAAGTCCCACGGCTCGGACTGTGCACTGCCTCTGGCTATGACTAATGCTCTAAGAGGTGAAGACTACCAATAAGCATCAATGCTCCTGGGCTCCTGCTGCGTTGTACCTGTAGCCGCATATGCTACCCCTCCAACTGCATACCAACTCATCACCTCTCTCCAATCCAAGTCATGACTCAATCCCATGCTGATCCTGCTCTCCTGAAATTGGGAAGGAGTCCTGAAGTAGCGACAACTGGTGCCCTCCTGCCGACTGGGATCTGTAACATCTACTATGTCCAAGGGCCCCTGCTCCACTGTGCTCCCTACGAAGAATACCGTACCATCAAGAGGGTACCAACTCATGATCTCCCGCCAGTCCATCTTGGAGGAAGCATCCGATGTAGCAACAACAACTGCATGTGGAACATGCCTGGAAGGTTGCCGCCAACCCGTAATCATCTCCCACTACCAAACTATCACATCTACCTCCAACATCTCCAGAGGATATGGATCTGTAGCTGCTGTCACGGTACTCGGTGTCTGTGCATCTGACTGCTCCACCTCAAAGGATGACCTCAATGCTAGCCACATATCCATCATAGGCTCAATGTGGGCACCCATCTGGACCTCACCCAAGGAAATGTCATGCCTGATGTCCATAGTATCCTTCTCTGCTGACTCAGGCTCCATCATGTGCTGCTCTAGCTGAAGCGTCACAAGTGACTCATCACCTAGAGTATCTCCTATACAGTCCCCTGACTGCTCACCCTGCACACTGTAATACGGCTGCAATCTACTGTCATCATACCTGCATGACTGCTCTTGCTCCACAAAAGCAACCTCAACTGATCCTATGGACTCATATGAAGAAGAGTCCTCACTCTGGCATACAGGAGAAAGGCCCTCCTGTTCTACCTCCACCACCTCATCTGCAGTGAATATGCCATCCACCCTCTTGATGAAGTGTCGATACAATGTCTGGAGTCTAGACGCATGCTGGAATGCTATCTCTACGGAACCCAGTATCCTCTGCTCATGCATGATCTCAACATGCACTGAGGGAAGAATGATGTATGTCTCCCTCATGACCCGCTCCCCAAGCGTAGGCTCAGCAATGACTAATGTGCCACCACTGCAGAGGATTATCTCATCCCCTAAACTGTGGCTGTCAACTAGCGTACTGACCCAGTGCCACTGCTGAGAAGTCTCTCGCCTAGTGTGCTGAGGGCCATCCAAATATCTTGGGTGCGCCTCACGGACCCTGCTGCTCATGCCCAAAGTGCCAAAGGACAACAACAAAATCAGTTGTGCCCATGAGTGATGTTGAAGAGTGTCGGATGTGTGAGTCCCCACAGATACCATCAAGTATCGCTCCTCTGTCTCCTCATCGATCCTGGGTGAAATACCCCCAAAGGTAAGCCCAGTGTCCCTGTCTGTGAGTCTCCCTGGATGCAATACTCTGAGACCCTGCTGTGCCGCGTCGTACGCCCTCGCAAGCCACCGGTCATCCATGTACTCCTCAACATGCCACTGCACACTAAGGCATACCCCTGAATACTGCTGGATACCCCATGCTACTGTTGTACCACCCTGTACCGTCTCATGCCCTGACTGTGTCCAGGAATCTGTCACTCCCCGCGTGCTCTCAATGTGATGTAGGGCACTCCTACTCCACAATGCAGTCTCACACACTACGGTACACCACCATGTAGCTCCATGTCCACCAGTAGTCCACTGATCATTGCTAGAGGCTCCCACACATCCATGGATGTGATGTCCTAGAGCTGTGCCTCTACATATCGGACTACCACCAATCGGTATTGTCATGTCCACCGTCACATCACTATACCCGCCGACAAATGGATCATCACCGCAAATCCTCCTCGAGGGGTCCGAGAAGTGAATTTCCCTATGGGTCAGTAGTGTTACCACCACTGCTCGGCTCCGCTGTGTCCTCTGTGCCCCACACAAAGGTGAAGAATCCTTGGCCCCATACAAGGCGCCATCTGGTGGCCTGCCAATGCCACTTCCTCCGACAAACTCCTGCCAAGGTATGTTGACCACCCCGTGATCCCATGTACGAGTGTCATCCCCAAATGACCTAGGGAATCTGCCCATAAACTGGTTGGCCACTGGAGCTGACCGAAACTACACATGCTCTACTGCTAGGCCATCTGTACTCTCCAAGACATAGTCAGCCGACCTGCCTGGAGACGATAGGTGATCCCACCTGGATCCCAATGCCAATCTGGGGTTCCTGTACTCCTCATGCATAGAAAATCCTGCTGAGCTACACTCGGATCCATCACTATCTCCATAGCCCGCTCCACCGAGTACCAACTCAAAATCTCTCGCCATCCAACCTCAACATGTGGATGTTGTACCCTGTGCAACTCTGATCGTCTCATATCGCTATCCAAGTCAACATATGAGATCTGACTAGGTGGCTCTGCCTCTCTCTCTCCAACGGGAAGAGATGACCCAACAACACTGCTAGTCCCATCCATGCATACCTGAAGGGAAATGATCTGACACTCCAACGTGCCCTCTGATTGTACCATCATGGAATCTAGTTGTTCCCCAATGCGGACCAACTTGGCCGCCGACTTGGCACAAGTCACTCTCATACCCTCCAGCTCCTGGTCCTGCAACAAAATGGCCTCCCGTACTGACGTGGCCTTCTCTCTCAAAACTCGAAGGTCCGTCCGAAGCCGATGATACCGCTGTCTGTGACCATCATCCAATACCTCTGTACCTGCTAGTGCCTCATCAAAGGTGGATATATCTCCTATCGCCTCACCCATCTGTCGTGTGCTGCTACCACCTGAAGACTCGGACACGACTCCGGTCATCACTTCAATGGATGGCTCTACTGAGGTAGGCTCTACCTTCTCCACTACCACATCAACCGACATGGCCAAGGAGGTCTCCAATGAGGGTGAATCCTGTGTCACACTAGGTGTAACCTCAGACTCCCTGCAATCCTGTGTGCCCTCATCCTCCAAGTGCGAGGTAACCATTTTAATGGTTTCTCTCTCCGATACTCGGTCAAGCTGGAAAGAGGTATCCAACTTGTCCACCCAAGCTTTTTCTGAGCGCCTGGATGACCCGTCAAATGTCGGTAGATGGAATCTGTCCACTGTGCGCTGTAAGCCCCCATCATGTGAGCGCCTGTTCCCTCTGTGAAAGTTGTGAGGTCTACTATCCCGCTGGAGCTGAACAAAATCTCTGAATGAGATAAGATCTCTGAGCTCCGGCCCATATGCCTGATACTCAGCGAAATAATCACCAATGTGGCCAGGCTCTGGCTCCTGCTGTGCTCCTGCCTCTGTGTCTTCATCCAGAAAAGTGGGCATGGTAGAACGTGTGGGTGTATGTGATGCCATATGCTGAGTGGCATCATGCTCCGGCAAATGGTGGGATGTGCCTGATCCCTCACCAATCCGAAATCCCCTTAGGGTTTCCCGCTGCCTAACCTCCAGCGCAGTGAGTCTCTGTGACAGATCCTGCATTTGGAGGAGCGCCTCTCTAAATCTCCTCTCATCATCATCACCTGCCATCGGCTCTTTCTGCTATGTGTCTACAGGCTCCCCATGAAATGGCACTGCTGCTCCAAAACCATACTACTGCTTAACTTCGACCTCCGATTTACCCACTGGAAACTGCTCAGAAAATTCTAGGAATTTGGGAAGGTGATCTTTGCCCAAAACCCAGAAAAACCCAGAAAACGTTTCTTCTAATTCCAACCTTCAAAATTTGACCATTTATATTTCCAATTTCGTTTTTGGTACTGCAACTGCTATTGCTCTCCAAAATTCAAGCAAACCTCTGTATGATCTCTTTCCCAATGTCATAGACCACAGGCTGAGCCAGATCTATGCTCCGATACCACTGTAATATCCCCAACGGGAAATAGACAGTAATACACAGCAATACAAACATGCAACTATATAGGAAAAATGCCGGAAATAGAATATTAAGCAAGTACACATAAAATGCCAGAAATGCTAAGCCATTTTATTAATCTGAGAATATAATGAGATACAATGGATAATCAGAATAAATGCACCTATCCTTGCTCAAGGCAAGTGAAGAACCCTCTCAGAAAAACATGAAATGGCTGCTACAAGAAACTGCATCCCAGCTGCTGGAAGAAACTGTCGTAAACTGCTACTGCGGGAATGAACTGAAGCTAGGGGCTGATCCCCTTGCCGGAATGAGCTGAAAATCGGCAGACCACCTGAACTCACCACCCCGGACAAAACCCAGAAACCATATACAAAACGGACCACCTCCGAAAATCACCCCCATAAACCCTCCTCCTAGAAAAACGCTGTCCCTCCAAGAACTGCGTAGACACCAACTGAAATAGGCTGAAATGGGGCCACAACTCCTCGGGAAAATCTCCCACTGATAAAAGCTGAACCTCCACACCGGAATAGGCCTGAATCTCTTGCAGAAATCTCTACCACTGAACAGCTCCAACTCAAACTGCGTCCTCCCTCCAAGGACTGCGCAGTCACCCAATGAAGCTCAGCTCCTCAGCAAAACTCCCAACAAAACACCTGCAAATCTCCTGCTAAAGACTAAAGAAAAACCTTGCCCGAGCAGGCACTCGAAGTCCCCCGGGGCCAAGGGTGAGATCTCCGACCGGAGACACTCAGTCGCACTAAACAGTGCTGCAGACCGACTAAACAGCCAGCGTGCTCAAGTAGACAGAAGTCTAGCTCAATATCATCAACAATATCAATAATGCCCCAAATGAGGAGACTCCTCCCCCTTTTATAGCATTGGTTTCCCTCCAAAACCAACGTCCTCTCTCTCATTGGCTCCTCCACATGGTGTGTGGCCCCCCTTGGCTCCCCCCTTAAGTTACAACGTTGCATCTACTAGGGAAACACTTTATTTTATTTAAGTGAGTTAGACCCCTTTTCTCACTTTTATTTATTAATAAACTATAGTCGGCAAAACTATACAAAAATCAAATATTCCAATTAGCGGTGCTAATTAGGAATATTACAGTAATATCCCGAAAGGGAAATAAACAGCAAGCATACGACAGTATAGAAAATGCCAGAAATAGAATATAAAGCAAATACTCATAAAAATGCCGGAAATGCTAAGCCATTTTATTAATCTGAGAATATAAAGAAATACAATAGATGATCAGAATGATAGCACCTATTCTTGCTCAAGGCAAGTGGAGAACTCTCTCAGAAGACAGAAAAATGGCTGAAGCAAGAGACTGCGTCCCAGCTGCTGGAAAACTGCCGTAAACTGCTGCTGCTGGAATGGACTGAAACTAGGGGCTGATCCCCTTGCCGGAATGAGCTGAAAATCTGCAGACCACCTGTACTCACCACCCCGGACAAAACCCAGAAACCATATCGAAAATGGTCAGCCTCCGAAAATCACCAAAGGAACTCTCCTCAAGGAATTACGCTACCTCTGCAAGGCTCAGCGCAGATGCCAAAAGATAATAGCTGTAACTGTGCTGCAAACTCCTCAAGAAACCTCCTGCCGGCAATACTGATCCTCTCCTCTGGATATCGACTGAAACTCCTGCAGGAAAACCCCCGCAACGGAACACCTACAACCAGAACTGCGTCCTCTCTCCCAGGGACTGCGCAGTCACAAATAGAGCCCAGCTCCTCAGCAAAACAACCAACCAAATCTCCCGCAAAAGACTGAAGGAAAAACCTTGCCCGAGCAGGCACTCGAAGTCCCCCGGGGCTAAGGGCGAGATCTCCGACCGGAGACACTCAACGCACTAAACAGTGCTGCAGACAGGCTAAACAGCCAGCGTACTCAAGAAGATAAAATGTCTAGCTCCAATATCATCACCAACAAGAATGCCAAATGAGAAGGCTTTCCCACCTTTTATAACGTTGGCCCCTCTCCAAAACCCTAACGTGGTCCCCCTCTTCTCCACATGCTCCTCATCAAACTGCGCAGAAGCTCCTAGAGGCTACGTGGGCCACCTCCTCTGCGTGGTATTGGACCCCCATGGCTCCCCCATAAGTTATAACGTTGTGCTACTAGGGAAACACTTTACTTTATTTAAGTGAGTTAGACCCTCCTCTCACTTTTTATTTATTAATAGACTATAGTCGGCAAAACTATACAAAAATCGAATATTCCAATTAGCTGTTGCTAATTAGGAATATTACACTCCTCGCGTCCCCTACCACTTTCCTTTCACCTCCCCCGACACCCTCCTCCTCGCATCTCCTGCCCACCTGCTCCTGCCGCCCCTATCCGCGTCATTCCCACCACCCCTGTCCGCCGTCATCCTCACCACCCCTGCCACTCTCCTCACCGCCCTCCCACCCACCTTTTCTCCCCATCTCTCGACCCTCTCCCCGCAAAACCACCGCTGTCTTCCGTTTTCCTTCTCCCCACTTCCCGAACCTCCCCGTCATCTCTTGCACCTCCACATGCTGCAATCACGTGAGTCGAGGTCATCTGCGGCCCTTCTGTCCATTAATTACAGCGAGCCGCCTCCACTTTCCGCCTTCCCCGTCGTTCCCCGCTGCCTTTCCTGCCCCGCCTCTGTCATCTCTCCCCACTGTCCGCCTGCCGGCCACGGTGTCATTCAAAGTTTGTCCGGATGATGGATCCCCGTTGGGATTCGAAACGTCGACACTCGTTCTCTAACACTGTGGATAATCCGGATAGCTCTATAAAAAATGATCACCACATGAGTTTAAAAACCAAAAAAACATATGTAGATTAAAAAAAAAATCGTGCCCCTTCATGAAGGGGCATGGTCAGCAAATCATTAACAAATAAAATCATAAAGGTTCTTGTTAATATCTTTTGAGGGAACAAATTTTTTTTTTGTGGTTGTTTTGGAATTATATAAAATATATATTATATAATTTTCAATTAATAATTATATATATATATATAATAATAAATATTATTATTTAGGGAAAAAAAAAAACTCGCAGAAAAATATTCACCACTGCATACGCATTCAATGATGTCCTGAATTCCAAAAAAAACTGCTGGATCTTGAGAAACAGATCAATAATAATTCCGAAGACTTCAGCAAAAGACTAGTCGATCTCGAGGGGTCAGTTGCAGGAAACTCCAACGATATCAAAAAACTTCAAGATACGACGAATCGAATAGAAAGACAAATGTGGCTAAATCATCACAAGGCCATAGAAAATCATAGCCAAGCAATGCAAAAGATGACAGAACTCTGCAAGAAGATAAGCCAGACACAACGACCCATATTCCCTAATATGGAACAAAATCAACAGAACAATTCCGCAGATTCAGGGAACTCAGAAGAGCATCAGGAAAAAACCGATTCCCCACATCATCACGAAGATTGTAATGCAGATTCTCAAAATAAGCAGCTCTGAAATGCATTTGCTAATCAATATCCCCTTCTCATTCCACCATTAGCATATCAACGAAAAGCAAAAATCTAGCTACCCAAGTTTGACGGTAATGAAAAAAATAGCATTGCATGGCTTAATAAAGCCGAAGAATATTTTGAGATTTATAACATTAATAGTGATGATGAAAAAAATTAAGCACGCTTCCATGAAAATGGAAGGAGAAGCATATAATTGGTATATGTGGTGGAAAAAGACGACACTTGCTATCAGTTGGACGAAATTTAAAGATGCATTCTTTAAAAGATTCCAAGGTATAAAAGAAGAAATTTTTTTTCAATATTCATCAAATTACGCCAAAAAAGAGATGTGGATGAGTACACTCGAGAATGGGAGACCTTAGCGACACGAGTACCGGGATTGTCAGAATCTCGTCTAATCCAGTCCTTCATCTCAGGACTTAAAATCCATATACAAGAAGAGGTCGAACTTCACGACATTCCATCAGTAGAACTAGCAAGGCAAAAAGCAAAAGCTGCTGAAAAGAAATTTGAAAGGTTATCTTGGTCAAAATCAGAAAAAGTATATTCGAGACGAAGATTTCCTCAATCTGAAAATATAGATAACACAAAATATGTCCCACCTCATCTTCGTGAAGAAGAAAAATCTAATGTGGAAATACAAAGGATGAGAGAGGGCAAGTGCAAACGTTGCAGTGAAAAGTGGGACCCTAAGCATAGGTGTGCTAAAGGAAACGAGACAAAGAATCTGTATAACTGTGAAGCAACTAATGACTCTAACAATGATGAATCAGATGCAGCCACCCCGGAGTTCCCTCCAGAACTAGATGATGGAAGCATTATGCAAATGTCCTTATCAGCTATGACATGTATATCACAACCTCACACACTAAAACTAAAAGGACATATTAAGAAGAACGACGTAATGGTTCTCCTTGACACCGGCAGTACCCACAATTTTCTAGATTCGACCATGGCCCAAAGGCTCAACATATATATGTTTCCCATGCCCAATACGAAGGTAATGGTGGCCGATGGTAAGAAAATTGAGAAGGTAGGGAAATGCCATAAAGTCAAATTGCAGATTCAGAATTTTAATTTAGAATTTCCATTTTGCACCGTGCCATTACAAGGAGTAGATATGGTCTTAGGAATTCAATGGCTACAAACCTTAGGTACCTATTCTGCCAACCATCAGAAGCAGTTTATAGGCTTTAAGTGGAAAGGGCAGAAGCACAAGTTGTATGGATTCCAAGCCCCAAAAAATCAAATCGTATCGTCATCTCAGATGACGAAGATGATTCGAAAAGGAGCGCCAGCCTCTATAGTACAATGTCATCAGTTAGAAATGTTATCTACAAAAAGGAACCACGAAGAGTCACCAGAAGTACAAGGACTAGTTCAGAAACACGAAAAAGTATTCCAAGACCTGCCAATGAAAATGCCTCCTAATAGGGAAATCGAATATACAATAGAAGTCAAGGCAGGATCCGACCTTGTCAACATCAAATCTTATCGCTATCCACATCACCAAAAAATTGAACTCGAGAAGGTGCTCCACGATCTTTTAAAAATGTGGGAAGCAAGAGCCTGCCTCTCGGGAAACTCAAGCATTCGTCAACAATGTCCATCATTACGTATGCTTTGAGGACAAAGCATCTTTAAGAGAGGGGCAATGTTATGTATAATTTATTAATTACTAGTTAAATATAGTTGTCTTAGGTTTATTAATGTGGAAGGGCATGATCAATGATCATGCCTCTTCGCCAAGGGACACCGTAGGGCTATATTTAAAGCCTTAGTGATTCCCACTTGTAATCATCTCATCTTTTATCAATAATAATATATACTTATTCAAGTTACCAGAGTTTTTACACTCCATTGCGATATTTAAATTGACTAAGAGGTGCATCTACACAATTTTTCCTACATTTTCCTCTGCATACGACAGTTGCACTCTTTTTCTACTACAACAACTTTTTCATATTTCATATTTCCAAATTTTATTGATTTAATTATACTTGGGATTTTGAGGATAACTTGAACATTGTCATGTCCCTTCCTAAAATTAATTTTTGCTTGAGAGGATTCACAATTTTGCATTTTTGGCTAATGTGGGGAACCCACGAATTTTTGGGCAAACAATACTTAGGAGAGGAGATCGAATTACTTGGATAGTGCTGTGTGGGGGCAACCCCTCATGAAGTACACATTCCTTTGGAGGGAAATCGAATTGCCAAGGTGGGAGGTCGAAATGTTTGACGGAGGGATCCACATGGGGAGGCAAGTCAAAATTATAAATAAGAGGGGCATGGCAGCTATTGGGATCTTTTGTCAACCTAACTATTCTCAGGTTGCTCAAGCTGTTTAGCTGGGTCACATTGCTGTTTTGCACCAAGCTTTCCAAGGGGAGAGCTCACCCTTCTTTTGGTGGACTTTGAGTGCCACCCCAGGAAGAGCAATTTGCTGCTACGTTGGAGGGAGATTTGGGGAGCTGTGGGAGAAACATTCAGCCATTCCACTCAACCAATTCATGCTCTAGGAGGACGCAGGAGGGGAACATGTGCCAATCATTTAAGCTATTTACAAGGGGGTGTTTGCCGGGAGAAATTTAGCATAGCTGCTCCAAGGGTAGGCCAAGCCTTGTGTGGATTTTTGGGGCCAGAGGTTGTTGTGTTGGGGCAGAACGAATTGTCTTCTCGAGGGCCTATGTAGGAGGTCAATTCTAGGCACACGTGGGAAGCAGAGGGAAGGATTTGTGGAGTTGGGTTGTGTGGGGGAGTTGAGGAAGTCATCCAGGGAGGTTAAGCTCAACATTTTGGAGATATTGGAGGGTTGCTACAGTGAATTCTCAAAGAGGCTGTATTTTCTAGCCAGTTGAGGAGGACGTGGTAATTGGGGGCCAATTTTGGGGGTTAGAACTAGACCAAACCCTTTCTGGATTTTGGTGGATTTGTTGAGAGAATCTCGAGCCTAATTTTGCAAAATTTTTTGAACACCGAAGGAGGGTCTTTCAGAAGTTTCTTTCCAGCAAATAGAGCAGATTTCCATGGGCAGGGCAAGGCATATTTAGGGCAGCTCATTCCCACATTTGAGCATTGTATTTTCCTACCTGGGGCTTGTTTAGCTTGCCATTATGGCAAGCCCAGGTGCACTCTTTTCATACCCCATTGTACTATTGCTCCATATCTATAATAAAATGGCTCAGCTGGATGGTGTTTTTGGAAATTTTCTGGGTGTCTAATTGTATTTCCGAATTTTGTGAATGCATGTCATTTTTCTTTGCTTATCACTGTATTTCCTAGTTAGGAATATTACAATGGTATTAGAGCTCAAAATCTTGGCTCAGCCTGTGGAAACAGCTTTAATCTATGACACCAAAGGATAAGCAGAACGTCACTTACAGGAGGCAAAGGTATAGAAGCAGGGAAAGGCAACTACAAATTACTCCCGACCTAGTAATTGTTGAGTTGGAGGTTGAGAGGCCAGACATGGGGGACAATGGGGGAGACAAGATAAGTAAAGAAGAGGAATTTGCCCAACATCTCTTGAAGACCATCAACGAACCCTCTAAGGGCATTGAGGAGTTGAGGCAGCAAAACTGCAAAAATAACAAGGGCAAGGGGATTCGTGGAGAAATTTACTTGGGTGAAGGCTCTAACACTTCGCAACACCATGCAGCTAATACCCCCAACGTACCAATTGTTTCTCGCACACCACCTAGATCCACCATCCCCACGTTTTTAGCATCTAGTGTTGGAGGGACGCAAGGGCAGGAGGAGATGCCCATGGTGGACTATTTTGTGGAGTATCAGTCCTATGGGCCCAAATTTAGAGAGGCCATCACCTTCAAGGACTTTTGCCAGCTAAAGGGCAACAATAGGAGCAAGGGACAGGGTGGAGGTGGCTACACACATGGTACCGACTTGCAACGCACTATGGGGAGATTATTCCTTCCGACTTTTGATGGCTCGCCTAAGAGTTCAACCAGGGCATGGGTTTAGAAGCTAGATTTCTACTTCCAACTCAATCAGATGACAGAGGTGGAGGCAATTAAAATTGCCAAATTGCATTTAGAGAGGGAACCCCATGACTAGTGGTTCCATGGGCTGATCACGATGGGGCATGCAGGAATCATGACTTATCAGGATTTCACTCGGAGGGTGCTGGAGCGCTTTGAGAGGACAGACCCAGAGGAACACTTTGGAGAGCTGACACAGCTCAAGCAGAGGGTGAGTGTTGAGGCTTATATCTTAGAGTTTCTGAGATTGTTAGTGATGGTGCTCGATTTATCAGAGGCCAGGACAGTTTTCATGTTTTTGGAGGGGCTAGCAGAGCTCCTGAGGGGTTTGGTGAGGTCCAACAGGCCCGCCATTTTGAAGGATGCGATTGGTAGAGCTCGGGACTTGCAGGATGCTCTACCCAGAACCAAAACGTAGATATTGCCCATATCGGTATTCTAGCAGAGGGGGAGAGACATTAGGGCTGTGCCACTGAGAGCCAACCAGGGGCATGGATAGTTGGATGAGGAGACCAGGAGAGACCTCCGAAGGATGAAGCTATGCCTCACCTGTCAGGAACCTTGGGCACCAAGCCATAGATGCACAGCAAGCAAGGCCCATTACAATGAGGTTTTCTCTGACAGTGACCAGGATGATGATGTAGAGTTAGACATAGGCGGAGGTGACAGCATAACCCATGTGGAGAGGGGACCATCCCTGCCACCACCTATAGGGGGAGCACCCTTCGCACCGACAGGAGGGGTCCTTGCGTCCTTATGTGGGGTTCCCAAATTCTTGACGTTGAGGATCAAAGGCATAGTGCAGGGGCAGCATGTCTCAGTTTTGGTAGATAATGGGGCCACCCACAATTTCATCGACACACAAATGGTTCAGAGACGGGATATCACTACTAAGGAGTTTGAGGGATTCTCATTTCTTGTGTCGAGGGATAGGACCATGCAGTGTACGCAATATGTCCCCGCCTTGATAGTGACCATGGGGAATTATTCAATGACAGATCATTTCTTCGTGGTGGATGTACCAAACACCAATGTGGTGATGTGGCTCTATTCTCTTGGACGAGTCACTACAAATTGGAGTACGTTGGAGATGGAGTTTATGGTGTCGGATGGAAAATTAGTTGTTCTTCGGGGAATTTAATATTACCCTCCATAGACAATTTCAGCACACAAGATGGAGGCCGAGATGAGGCATGGTGACATTGAGTGGGCAGTTGAGTTGAGGATTTTTGAGGCTGGGAGTCAGCCCAAGCCACCACACCCCGACATATAGGCCATCCTAGACAGTACCCAGTAGTGCTTTGAGACATACCACCAGGGCAACCACTACACCGGGGGTTTCAGCATATGATTGAGCTGGAGTCGGGGGTATAGGCAGTTATTACCACCCCATATAGGCATCCCAAGGTCTACATGGATGAGATTAAGTGAGCCATTCAGGAGCTACTAGAACTTGGGCTCATTAGGCCTAGCTCTAGCCCCTTCGCCTCATCAGTTGTCCTGGTGAAGAAGAGGATGGGACGTTACGCATGTGCATAGATTACAGGGCACTCAACAAAAAGACCCTGAAGAACTGCTAGCCCATTCCACGCATAGATGAGTTGATCAATGAGTTGAGAGGAGCCAAGTACTTCTCCAAAATAGACTTGTGTTCGGGGTAAGACCAAATCAGAGTGAAGGATCAGGACATCCCCAAGACGGCCTTCAAATGTCACTATGGGCACTTTGAGTTTCTGGTTATGCCTTTTGGGATAACCAAAGCACCGACCACTTTCCAGTCTTGCATGAACCATGTGTTCTGTGGGCAACTGCGCAGGTTTGTATTGGTATTTTTCGACAATATTCTAATCTATAGTCGGACCTGGGAGGAGCATTTACAGCACTTGGAGGTGGTGTTGCATATTTTAGAGGATCAACAGTTCTACACCAAACTATCCAAGTGTGAGTTCGGGTTGAGAAAGTTGCTCTATTTCGGACATATTATTAGGGAGGATGGTGTGAGGGTAGATGAGGAGAAGATTAGGACCATCCGGGATTGGCCAGTGCCTCGAAATGTGACTAAGTTGAGGGGTTTCGTGGGCATATGCACCTATTATAGGAAGTTCATGAAGGGCTTCTTACAATTGGCAGCTCCCCTCACTGATTTAACTAAGAAGGGTGCCTTCGCATGGACAGATAGAGCACATGGAACATTTGAATACCTCAGGGAGGTGATGAGCAGTTGTCCGATGATATCCCTCCCCAATTTCACCTCTCCATTCACCTTGGAGTGTGATGCTTCAAGTGAAAGCATTAGTGTTGATTTTTGTAGCATCAGAAAGTGATCTAAGTCTCAATTTTGGTGAGGAGGCTTAGACACCAGTATTCCAAAGAACCTAGAAACCATTTGTGGAAATTCCACTCAGTTCATGTTTATTAAAATAATTAATTATTTTAATGGAGACCCTAAGTCTAAACATAGGGAAATTAAATAATTAATGGGTATTAATGAAACAGAGTGTGCATCTTCTAGAGAACGAAGATCAAGTCAAGTTTTAATCTTAGTCATTGATTAGAATTCTAATCTGGGTCGTTGATTCATCAACGAGAAGATTATAAAAGAAGGCTTGAGGGTCATTTGAAAAGGAAGCCGGGAAAACATTCAAAAACCTGAGGGGAGTCAATTCTAAAGGAAGAGAATTCGATTTCAAAGGGAGATTTGCAGGGCGGAGGAAGGATAGGGCATCAACAATGTTAGGGCTTAAGGAAAGGACGCAGAAGGGCAGAGAGGCAGCACTCGGGAACAGCGCAGAGGCCTCACTCAATAGTGACGTAATCTCACGCTAGCTCTGCACAGAGAGATATGCAGGAGTGACGTAGAGTGACGCAGGGAGGGCCAGTGAGTCCCTCAAGTGTGGGGAATTCTCCGCAGGTCCGGAGAAAATTTATCTCAGGTGTATCTCAAGACGTTTCTCAGTTATTTCTACTAGTCTTTTCTTGTAAAGAATTCCTGCTGAAGATTAATATATAAACCCTCATCTGCTGCACCGGTTTTCCCACATCGGTTTTTTTCGGGGACAATTGTCCAAAAATAACTGTCATTGTGATTGGTTCTTGTGCTTACATTTTACTGTTCTTTTCTCTATATGTACTTGAGTGATAACTGCAGTATTATTTATTTCGAAACTTACTATAAGGGTTTTCGTAAATAACTGATTATGGAAATAAGTAGGAGAAATAAATCTACAACTGCAGTAGAAATTTAGAATTGAATTTTTCACATGGTATGAGAGCTGAGTTGAGTGACAGGATTGGAGACTCTGCGATAAGAACAAAGTCTAGAAGCTATTGCAGTAGCAACTCGAAAGGGTTCACGTAGCTCTCCAGAGAAAAGGGAAAGCATGGAAGAACAGAGGGACCATGACATCTCTGTATTGGCCTCCAGACTGGAAGAAGAATTTTCTTGCGTATTAAGCTCTGCTTCTCCAGATGTCTGGTATATTGATAGTGGAGCTTTTGCACATATGACGGTGTGAAAAATCCTAAATCTGGATTCCTACTGCAACAAATATGAATTGCTTCTCCTATTATTTTTCATAATTATTTCATTACAGTGAAATATCAAAGTAATTACTGAAGTAATCTACACAAATAATGTTTCGTAATAAATCTAAGTGCTGAAACAAACTGAACAAAATACAATGAAAAACATCCACATTTGACACAGTTATTTTTGGACTAAGTCCCCAGAAAAACCCAACTCAGAAAAACCAGTGCAGCAAATCTGAGGGTTTTGTATTATTAAGCAGCTGAATCTTGAGTACAACTAGGGTGCCAATATCCGGCTCACCCTTTGGAGAAAATCTAGGCAACAGAAGAAATGTGAGGTATACCTCACTCTGCAAATCCCTCTCTGCCTCTACGTGATGCCTACGCTGCAACTATGTAACCTGCATGGGCAAGCTGAAGAACTGCGTCACCTCTCCTCTGCAAATGTTCAAGGCTGATCTGAAACTAAGTTTTGGCCCTCCTAGCTCAGAAACCCCAACTTCCAGCGATCTCCCGACTGATCACAAAAGACACTGTGTCACTTCTGCGTGATCCCCTTCAGGAACTGCGTCACCCCTCCAGGTGATTGCACTACCTCTGTCTGTGTCACTGCAGCCTCTCTCTGAAATGTACTCCTGGTCCTCCTGACCAGTTACTGCATCTGCCCCTCTCTGAGACTGATCACTGAATCAAATCACTTAGCAAACCCAGCCCTAGTGATTCAATCTTGATCAAAAAGTTGTGTCTCTCTCACAAGCTCGAAAATGCCAAATGCTCAATGTGTTTTCCATAGGCCCCTCACCCTCCTCCTTATATTCTTCCGTTGACCCTTCAACAGCCAAGATTAAAACATAATCAAGGGCTAAGATTAACTTGGAGTTAATCCATGACTTTATCTAGAAGATTCACACTTAGTTTAATTAATACCCTTTAATTAATCAGTTTCCCTAAGTTTAGACTTAGGAAAACATTAAAAAACAATTAATTATTTTAATTAAACCATCTCTAAGTGGAATTTTCCAAAATCCTTTCTGGGTATTATGGAATACATGTGTCTTAGCCTGTATACAAAATTAGAAGGCTAGAGCACATCCGATGCTACCATAAATCAACAGACGGGAATACGAGAATGCTTCTCAAGCTACCAGGAAGAGCAGATGAATTTTCAGATCACCATGGGAAATAAGGCGAAGTGTACCCCTGTTGGGAGAGGTACCGTAGTGTTTCAAACTGAAGCTAGAAATAAGCTTCGAGCCACCAATGTGTTGCATGTGCCTGGTTTTGGGATGAACATACTCTCAGTGTCTCGGCTACAAAACAAGGGATATGATGTCTACTTCATTGGTAAAAGAGTATATGTCAAACACTCGAGTTGGAAGAAGAAGACACAAATCAGAGTCAGGAGCAATAAACTGTATAATTTGCAGCTCGAATCTCTAATAGCACTGATAGACAGCTGTAATGAGAAGGATTTGAATGAGCTACGGCACAAGAGAATAGGGCACTTACACCATGGGGGGTTGAGAATTTTCAAGAAGACCATCACAGGAGTTCCAGATTTGAGCACCAAATGAGATGACATTTGCAGAGGGTGCATACTAGGGAAGTACGCCAAGGCAGCCTACCCCAGGAGCAGAAATAGGGCTAAGAGTGTGTTGGGATTGATACACTCAGACATCCGCAGACCAATGTCCACTACAGCTCTCAGTGGTGCCGAGTATTTCATCACCTTCATTGATGACCATTCCAGGAAAACTTGGATCTACTTTATGAAGACCAAGGAAGAAGTCTTTGATCGATTCAAGGAATTTAAAGCTCTGGTTGAGAATCTGACAGGAAAGCGGATAAAGATACTGCGGTCAGATAACGGTGAAGAATATATTGATAAAAACTTCACAGAATTCTGTGCAAGGGAAGGCATCAAAAGGGAGTGGACTGATCCATATAATCTAGAGCAGAATGAGGTTGCAGAAAGGAAGAATAGAACTATTGTGGAGGTTGCAAGGGCAATGTTGTATGATCAAGACATGCCCAAATTTTTGTGGGCTGAAGCTTGTAACACCACTGTATATGTTCAGAGTAGGATTCCTCACAATGCATTGGGTAAGATCACTCCAGAAAGTGTCTTCACTAGTAGGAAGCCATAAGTAAGCCACTTCAGGATCGTTGGTAGTGTGGCATACTGCCATGTACGCGAAGAGAAGAGGAATTAATTGGATAGGACTACAGAAAAAGGGTTTCTGATGGGATACAGTGAAAATGCTAAGGCTTACAAAATCTACATTCCTGACAACAGGAAGGTTGTAGTGCGGTGGGATTTAAAGTTCATGGAGGAAAGAACTTTCAGAAAATCCCGAGAGATGCCTTCAGCAACGCAATCTAAATATGACCCACTAGTCCAGCCACTATGACCAGCAGAGGATAGCCCGAGGGCTTCTCCAAGGCAGAAGGATCCGAGGGATTCATCTCCAGAAGATTTGCAGGAGGGGGAGCAGGTAGAGCCACCCACTATCAGTGGTAGGACAAGTAGGGAATTACTACAAATTTTGAGGGATGCGTAGGATTTTGTCTGAGCCCCTAGAAATGAGAAGAGGTAGCGCAGGCTACCGGACAGATACCAAGCCTTGGTAGCCCAGGTTGGGGAACCCTCTAATTTTCAGGAGGCAGCTCAACATCAAGTGTGGGTTGATGCAATGCTGGAAGAGTACAGTTCCATCATGACAAATAATGTCTGGGAGGTGGTTCCTAGGCCTTAGGACAGATCAGTTGTGGGTTCGAGATGGATCTACAAGATCAAATATGCTGCAGATGGCAGTGTAGAAAAATTTAAAGTCAGGTTTGTGGCAAAGGGGTATGCTCAGAAGGAAGGGATAGACTATGAAGAGACCTTCGCCCTAGTTTCGAGATATACTTCTATTAGATCTGTGATATCCCTTGTTGCGCAGATGGGATGGGAGATTCACTAGATGGACGTCAAGACTGCATTCTTGAATGGGGTGATAGTAGATGAAGTATATATTGAAGAACCAAAAGGCTTTGAGACACATGAGCAAAAGACTCATGTGTGTAGGCTTAAGAAAGCCTTGTATGGACTTAATCAAGCCCCTAGAGCTTGGTATGGTTGTGAATTGATGTCTACTTGCAAAAGATGGGATTCGTCAAGAGTGACGCAAATCCTAATCTCTGCTATTTGAGAGTAGGGGATGAGCCTCTGATACTGGTGTGGTACGTAGATGATATATTCCTAACAGTATCATCTTAGCTCATCAAGGACTGCAAGGAGAATTTAGCTGTAGAATTTGGCATGAAGGATCTGTTGGACATTGGGTTCAACGCTCCCCGTGTGTTTCGCGACATGGACTAACCGCCTCTCGTAGATCCTAACTCTGGCGATTGTAGCGGAGACTAACGCCTGCAGGTTTTGGTCTAACGGCAATTGTGATTCCAACAAGTGGTATCAGAGCTACAGGTCTCGAGTTCGAAACTCACCCAGCTCACGTTGGGGAGGAGATTGTTGGACATTGGGTTCAACGCTCCCCGTGTGTTTCGCGACATGGACTAACCGCCTCTCGTAGATCCTAACTCTGGCGATTGTAGCAGAGACTAACGCCTGCGGGTTTTGGTCTAATGGCAATCGTGATTCCAACAGGATCTGGGGCTACTGCATTATTTTCTGGGGTTGGAAGTTTGGCAGCAGAAGGGTGAGATCTTCCTTGGTCAAGGGAGATATGCTACAGAAATCTTGAAGAGGTTCAAAATGGAAGACTGTAGACCCATGGCTACACCAATGATCACCAACTGGAAGAAGATTGATACTTCTGAAGATGATGAGGTTGATCCTACCTTGTATAGGGAGTTCATAGGCTCCCTGATGTATCTGGTCAATACTAGGCCAAACATCTGTTATGCTGTCAACACCCTCAGTCAGTTCATGGTGGAACAAAGGAGGGCACATTGGGCAGCAGCCAAGCATGTTCTCAGATATCTGCAGGGAACAGTCGAGCTTGGATTGAGATACACACATGACAATGACATCAGATTGAGTGGGTTCGCTGACACAAATTGGGCTGGAAGCCTAGTAGATCGGAAGAGTACCAGTGGGTATTGCTTCAGTGTTGGATCAGGAATGACTTCCTGGTGTAGCAGGAAATAGAAATGCATGGCTCTGAGCTCAACTGAGGCGAAATATATGGCAGCAAGCACGACTTCGTGTGAAGCCATATGGCTTAGGAAGCTGCCTATGAATCTACTCAAGAAAAATATGGAAGCGACCTACATTCTATGTGATAATCAGAGTTGCATCAAGCTCTCTGAAAATCCTGTGTTTCATGATCAGTCGAATCACATTGACATCTGGTGTCATTTCATCAGAGACTATGTCCAGCGGGGAGTTGTACAATTGCAGTACACTCCCACAGGAGAACAGGTGGCGGACATCCTCACTAATGCTCTAGGAAAGACAAAGTTTGTCTACTTCAGAGAGAAGATGGGGATGATCAAGAATCCATTTCAGTAGCCGAAATGGACAGATGCAAAATTGAGAGGGAGTTGCAGTACAGATGAGGCAGTGACAATGGCAGTGTCATGGGCAGTAGTACAGAAGGAAAAAATCCAGCAACAGCCAAGCATCAACATCGCAGAGGATGATTCAGGGTCAGAGCAATATGCAGCAGGCAAATTGCTAGAACACTTTCCTCGCTAAGAGGGAGTGTTGATTTTTGTAGCATTAGAAAGTGATCTAAGTCTCAAATTTGGTGAGGAGGCTTAGACACCAGTATTCCAAAGAACCCAGAAACTTCCACTTGGTTCATGTTTTATTAAAATAATTAATTATTTTAATGGAGACCCTAAGTCTAAACTTAGGGAAATTAAATAATTAATGGGTATTAATAACACAGAGTGTGAATCTTCTAGAGAACGAAGATCAAGTCAAGTTTTAATCTTAGCCATTGATTATAATTCTAATCTAGGTCGTTGATTCATCAATGAGAAAATTATAAAAGAAGGCTTGAGGGTCATTTGGAAAGGAAGTCGGGCAAACATTTAACAACCCGGGGGAAGTCAATTCTGAAGGAAGAGAATTCGATTTCAGAGGGAGATTTGCAGGCAAAGGAAGCAGAGCGTATCAGCAGTGTTAGAGCTCAAGGAAAGAAGGACGTAGAAGGGCATAGAGGTAGCGCTCAAGAGCAGCGTAGAGGCCTCACGCAGTAGTGACGCAGTCTCATGCTGGCTCTGCGCAGAGAGATACGTAGGAGTGATGCAGAGTGACGTAGGGAGGGCCAGTGAGTCCCTCAAGTGTCAGGAATTCTCCAGAGGTTCGGAGAAAATTTATCTCAGGTGTATCTCAAGAAGTTTCTCAGTTATTTCTGCCAGTCTTTTCTTGTAAAGAATTCATGTTGAAGATTAATATATAAACCCTCATCTGCTGCACCAGTTTTCCCACATTGGTTTTTTCCAGGGACAATTGTCCCAAAATAACTGTCATTGTGATTGGTTCTTGTGCTTGCATTTTACTGTTTTTTTATCTATATGTACTTGTGTGATAACTACAGTAGTATTTATTTCAAAATTTACTGTAAGGGTTTTTGTTAATAACTTATTGTGGAAATAAGTAGGAGAAATAAATCTATAACTGCAATAGAAATTTAGAATTAAATTTTTCACAGTTGGCGCAATTCTATCACAAGATGGCCACCCCATCACATTTGAGAGTTGGAAACTCCTTCCGCAAAAGAGGTCGTATTCCATTTACGACAAGGAGATGCTATCCATTATGCATGCATTGGCCAAATTCCGGCAATACTTAGTGGGCAACAGGTTTAGAGTGAAGACTGACCATAACAGTCTTCGCCACCTTTTGGGGCAGAAGGGCCTCAATGATAGACATCAGAAGTGGGTTAGTGGAATCCAGGCCTATAATTTCAATATAGAGTATCTTAGGGGCAAGCACTGTGGTGGCAGATGCTTTGTCCAGGAGGCCTGGTACACTTTCACTTATGAGCATCAACCTTGATTAGAAGGCACAATTGTTGGAAGAGTACTCTAAGGTTCAACATGCATGCAAGATCTTGGAGAGCACTCATGTTGATGAGCGCTATAGGGTGGTGGTTGATGTCATCTACTATAAGGGATGCATATTTCTAGTGTCGGGGTCACATTTGAGGGAGAAGATTCTCCACGCAGCCGATGGCTGCCTGTTGTCAGGACACCAGGGGTTCCTGAAAACATACCAGACAATCAGAGAACGTTTCACATGGAAGGGCCTCAAGGGAGATGTGTTGAGGCATGTGCAAGAGTGCAACGCTTGCCAGAGGAACAAGGGAGACTTGACCCACCCGGCCGGGTTGTTACAACCACTTCCCATTCTTGAGGGAAAATGGGAAAGTATCTCTGTGGATTTCATCACAAGGCTTCCCATGGTGCAGAGCAAAGATTGCATACATGTGGTTGTGGATTGGTTGACTAAATATGCACATTTCTTTTCTATTCCAACCCAATATTCAGCTTCATAGGTAGTCGAGTTGTTCTTCAAAGAGGTTTTTTGTCTGCATGGCCTTCCCAAGACCATAGTCAATGACACAGATAGCCATTTCATGGGGGCGTTTTGGCAAGAGCTTTTCAGACTAGTGGGCACTGAGCTCACTCTTAGTACCAATTATCACCCTCAAACGGACAAGCAAACCAAGATAGTCAACAAATGGTTGGAGAGGTACCTATGGAAATACGTGACAGGACAACGGCATGCTTGAATGAAGTGGCTACATTTGGGGGAGTACTGCTACAACAGTACCTACCACATGTCCATCGATATGACACATTTCCGTGCTTTGTATGGATATGATCCATTATCTTTTGTTGACCTTGTTTTTGGAGACTGTAAGGTCCCAAGGGCCAAGGATTGGATTCAAAAGAGCCAAAACATTCTTCGGGCCCTCAAACAAAAATTGCAGACCACCCACAATCAACATAAGGTGTATGTAGATAGGCATAGAGTTGAAAGGCACTTTGAGGTGGGGGACTTAGTTTTTTATGCCTTCAACCATATAGGCAATCAACACTAAAGTAGAAGGGGGCAGCAAAACTACAGCCACGCTTTTATGGGCCTTACAGGGTGATTAGGCGGATTGGAGAGGTGGCTTATGAGTTGGAGCTTCCACCAGGAAGCAAGGTCCATAATGTCTTCCACGTCTTGTGCCTCAAGAAGGTGTTGGGCCAACATGTGACAGCTGCTACAGAGCTACCCCCGCTTGATGATGAGGGACACTTAGTGTTGGAGCCGGAAGCCCTCTTGGAGACTAGAGAGAGGAGGTTGAGGAGCAGAGCCATCAAGGAGTATTTGGTACGCTAGAAGAACTTACCGGATGAGGATGCTACTTGGGAGAGTGAGCACATACTTCAGCATTCGGCATTGTAGTTGCTTGGGGACAAGAAATATTTGGGAGGGGAGGACTGTCATGTCCCTTCCTAAAATTAATTTTTGCTCAAGAGGATTCACAATTTTGCATTTTTGACTAATGTGGGGGACCCACAAATTTTTGGGCAAACAATACTTAGGAGAGGAGATCGAATGCCTTGGATGGTGGTGTGTGGGGGCGACCCCTCATGAAGTACGCATTCCTTTGGAGGTAAATCATTGCCAAGGTGGGAAATCGAAATGCTTGAAGGAGGGACCCACATGGGGAGGCAAGTCAAAATTATAAATAAGACGGGCATGGCAGCTATTGGGATCTTTTGTCAACCTAACTATTCTCTTGTTGCTCAAGTTGTTTAGCTGGGTCACATTGTTGTTTAGCATTGAGCTTTCCAAGGGGAGAGCTCACCCCTCTTTAGATGGACTTCGAGTTCCACCCTAGGAAGAGCAATTTGATGCTACGTTGGAGGGAGATTTGTGGAGTTGTGGGAGCAACGTTCAGCCATTCCACTCAGCCAATTCGTGCTCCAGGAGGACGCAGGAGGGGAACGCGTGCCAATCATTTCAGCTATTTACAAGGGGGTGTTTGCTGGAAGAAATTCAGTGTAGCTGCTCCAGGGGTAGGCCAAGCCTTGTGTGGAGTTTTGGGGTCAGAGGTTGCAATGTTGGGGCAGAACGAAATTGTCTTCTCCAAGGCCTGCGCGGGAGGTCAATTCTGGGCACACGTAGGAAGCACATGGAAGGATTTGTGGAGCTAGGTTATGTAGGGGAGTTGAGGAAGTCATCCGGGGAGGTTAAGCTTAGCATTTTGGAGGAATTGGAGAGTTGCTACATTGAATTCTCAGACAGGCCATATTTTCCAGCCATTTGGGGAGGACGTGGTAATTGGGGGCCAATTTCGGGGGTCAAAACTAGACCAAACCCTTTCTGGGTTTTGGTGGGTTTGTCGAGAGGAACCTGGGCCTAATTTTTCAGAATTTTTTGAGCACTGGAGGAGAGTCTTTCAGTGGTTTCTTTCCAGCAGACAAAGCAGATTTCCAAGGGCAGCGCAAGGCATATTTGGGGCAGCTCATTCCCACATTTGGGCATTGTATTTTCGTACCTGGGGCTTGTCTAGCTTGCCATTGTGGCAAGCCCAGGTGCACTCTTTTCATACCCCATTGTACTATTGCTCCATATCTATAATAAAATGGCTCAGCTAGATGGTGTTTTTGGAAATTTTCTAGGTGTCTAATTGTATTTCTGAATTTTGTGAATGCATGTCAGTTTTTGCTTTGCTTATCACTGTATTTCCTAGTTAGGAATATTACAGATATTATTGTAAAAATTTACTGCAAAACTTAATTTTTTTTTCCAAAAATAAAGGTACTAATATTTTGTATCTTTTATGAAGAAAATGATTTCATTGATTTCTTAATCTCCTCTATATTTGCATCATGCAATATCATGAGAGTTATTTATTGGCACTAGAATGTGGTGGACATTCATTACATAATTACTTTGACTAAGTGTTTTCTTTCCTTTTATATTCTGGGATTCACATACCCTTTTGTATGCTTATGCATTTAATTTAAGGGTTATAAGGTGATTGATTTGATTGTCACAACAACATAGGTAGAAGAGCTACAAGCAAGATATCACGATAAATCATAGCACCTACATTTAGATCCTCTTGTACTCGTGTTAATTAATAAATGCATTTATTTCTTGGATATTCTGACATTATAATTTGGATAAAGTGTAGATGTCGCAGGTGAGTTGAGCCATAGATTAGTGAGCTGGAAAATATGAATTTCAATGACATAAAAAGAAACCTATGAATGTCAAGTGGTGTTGATCATGCAAGTTTTGGCTGAATGGGAGGCTTATTGATGGCCATATTCTACTACCTCACTTGAGGAATCTAGTAAAAAGATTTATTAAGTCACCATCCATATAACTTGAGTAGGTGCATCCCACAACGTTTCAAGGATAGGGAGCCCAATCAATCATTGTCATAAGATAGATCCAAAAAAAAAATGGCTCTCTCCTATTACAACCCAAACACTCACTTCATTGTGATAAAGCCCTAAAGCACAAGTAAGACCATGGAGGAATTAAATAAGGCTACCCATTGTCACCCCAATAGATCCTTCTCTCACTTTAGGTTGGTTCGCCTCTAGCACAAGAGGGGTCCCTAAGAATGTATATGATTAATTTTTAGAAGAGATGGATGGGTGAACCAAGACTAGTTCCTATCCAAATTATGCAAATGGAGTCTAAATGATCAAACATAGAGGGTGGTTTTTCTTGTGAAATAAGGATAGACAAGGGTTGGGATAGCAAGCTACTTCTATCCTTGATTTGATTTCTATTATCGCTCAGATTCTCCCTAGAGAAAAAATCCCAACCTCACTAGGTGGAGAACCTAAGGACACTAATAGGCAAGCCACCCACCGTCACCTCGAGCCTTGCCCCTCACTTCTAGTTTTTGGATGTGTGGTTTTCCTAATATAAGGAGGGTTTCCATACATTTGATTCTAATTCTATGTTTGTCGTTGGGTATGAGTGATAGCATGAATTAGATTAGATGTTGATGTTTCCCTAAGGTCATGGTATGATGATGACTGGTTTATTGATTCTTTCATGCAAAACATCAATCAATCAAATTTGCAGCGCAAATAAAGATACATTCCTTTCAAACCCATGATTTAAAAAAGTAAATGTTTGTTCGAGTGGTGCAAGTCAGCAGTATGTTTTTCTTCTGAGCAAGAAATGACTCAGATAACGGATGTGCCTAGTGTTGCAGCCCTTAAATATATCAAAGCAAGGCTAGTACGAGAGAATAATCTTCCCGAACATTGGTGCATTATAATAGCCGCAAGTGAATGGTTGGCTTCAAGATTTTCCCTGGGTTGACTTCCAATATACACAAGGTACGTCAAAGTGATATATGTGTTTAGTTTTATCTAATGTGATACTACACAAATGGGTACCAACAGGAGTAAACTACACCTTCAACAAGGCGAACCTTAAGCTCAATGAGCAGTCTCTTGAAGTCACGAGTTTTCCCTGCATGTATGAGTTCTAAACCATAGTTTTAGTGGCTTAACGACCGATCCTGATGTTATTTATAGATGTTCGAACACGTCTCTACCCTAAATTACTAAGGGAATTTCTTGCTCAAAAGGTATGGACCATTTGAAATGAATTTGTCACTGCTCTCAAGGTTAACTTAATGGTTAAATGACAATCAATATGACGATGATATATATTTTAAGCTTCATAACCATATGTATGACACAAAAGAATAATTTTTCCATTGCAAATGATTTCAGTCCAATTCATGAACTCGAGAAATTCATATTGTTAAGCGAGCCACATACACACACACACACACATATATATATAACCCTTCACCAGAAATCATTAACAAGCACTAAATGGATGAGAACTATCAAGTACTAATGTGGGATATATGGACGAGAACTATCTGACCTTCAATGAAGATGAAATTACGAAAAAATTATGCTTATTTATATTGCCTGAAAATGTGAAATAAATCAAAATTATAAGCAAGGATATCATGCGTTTCACTATTATGCCAAGGATGACTTCTCTCAAGGGTTTTTTTTTTCAATTAAATTTTAGAACCCTAAATGAGAACAAATATCAATCCCTAAAAGGAAAGTCATTTCCAGGTTTGACAACTCTGCATAAATTTTGGCTATAATTCAATCCTTTGCATGTAATATGTAACACGTGAAATAAATGGGCAAGTTTCTTGATGGCTTGGTCGTAGAACCATTTAGATGGAAGGCTAAATCAAATTGTGTGTAAGGAAGTCGATATGTGAGAAAAGGAGAAGTCGATGTGTGGTCTGCATGCTCTAAAATTGTGCCCATATTAGAGTCAAGAGGAGAATACCGTGCGGGGGGTCCTGCATTAGTGAACTCGGCCTGGAAACAACCCCAAAATTTACCTTGTTTCCTTTGCACAGGGCGTGTATTTGCAGTGATTTTCGAAGGGGGGTTTGGCTCGAGCTGGCTTGAGTTGAGTTTGTAAGGTGGCTTAGATGCGCGTCGCGGGATGAGGGCTTAATTGTTTGCTGTGTGGAGCATCTGAAGCCTTTTGTGGTGAGGAGGGATCGATGAGAGGTGCCAGACGGCAAGGATGGGACCGCGGATAGGCTCAGGGAGTCGATATCTCTAAGCATAAAGCTCTGGTATGGTATCTCGGCCGCATAGTGGAGTTGGGCCGGATAGTCGAGAAGAAGGATGGATTTGGGAGCTAAAACCTCATTCGCGTGAGAGGTTGAGGCCACGGATAGTCTCAGGAGTAGCAGACTGAGAGGGGTTTTACGCTAAGAAGTGTGGGCTCGATGTTGGTGCTCAGCCGATGGCATGGATACCACGGAGGATCCAATGGGGTCAAGCATCTTGATGCCCCCTGACTATTGTTTTATTAATTTTTTTTAATTATATTTCTCTGTTTATATATATATATATATATATATATATATATATATATATATAAGTTGAATTACCAAAATTTCAAACTATAATTTTTTTTGAGTTTTTAATTTTTTTATCTAATCTTAGATCAATACTTGATTTAAAAATTAAGTCCACCTCTTGGACATGACCAAAATTTAGTCCACCTCTTGAACATGACCATAATGTAGCCTGCTAAAATTACCAAAAATAAATAAATTCTAATCTATTAAGCAAAAAATAAAAATAAAAATATAAGATCCAAACAAAATTTATTCAAATCTAAAATTAGTGTTTTACTTGTGACTAAAATTTAAGTTCTATCTAGTTCTAATTCAATCAAACCCTAAAAATTTTAATGATTTGAAAAAAAAATAATTAGCATACAAAATTCGGATGTTAAACAAAGAGCTATTGTGGCACCATTGTTCTTGCCTTCCTTAGGGTAATGATGTAGTGAATCCCTCCCATGCAATCATATGGAACGAAAATTGTCGATCTAAAACACAAAAAAAATTGAATTGATAATTTAACCAGATCAGAAAAAGAAAAAAACATTGCATAAATAGAATATGGATATTTAGAAAAAAACTGAGATATTTTTCTGGAGTATTAAAAAAAAAACTCTATCTAAGCAAAACAAATTTACACAAATTTATTTTTGTTGATGAGGCCACTTGAAAGAAATATTTCCCTAAACACTTAGAAAAAAAAAACAACAACCATGTTGGATTACTAGTAAAATAAAATTTTATAATTTCCAAAAGATTTTTTCCAAATGAGGTAGAGTGCCCTACTTGTATAGAACAAAGAGACCTCTAATCCATGAGTTACAATTTCACATGCTCCCAAAAACCATGAGAGAATACATGTGGTCTCTAATAAAAAAATAATAGTTTACTCCCTTTCTAAAAGATGGATTTTGGTCAAAAAATAGTAGAATACTCTAACACTTTATAGAAGATCAATTTAAATAATAAAGCTGTCAAAACACTTTTGAAACTTTTAGAACTCTAGTAATTGGAGCTAGTTGTGTTCATTTGACCAACTAGTCACTTTTACATCATATTTTCTTCATCTTTCTATTTTTCTTTTATATGTGCACATGGGTGAGGAAAATTTCTCATGTGTGTACTAGAAAAACTCCGTACATTAGAAATAATGTTCCAAATAATGCCGATGTAGACCATTGAAGATAATGAAGCACCATGTAGTTACCCACGTTGGTTGATATGATTGACAATGCCTAGTTCCACACCTTCAACAACACATCCAACTTAAACTAATGGTTAGACATCAACATAAATAAGATTAAATAATCACAAGTAACTTAGTCAATGTTACCAATTTACTCAAAGAACTAAAGGGACAACCTTACCTCTGTTACACAAGTCTCTAGGCTAAAACACAAATTATTTCCCGAATACTCTAAGTTAAAGAGGTGGATGATATTATTATTTTTATAGAAAGGGGTGTAAGTATAAGAGATGGATTAACTTCCTTCCAAAGTCATAGATAGTGCCAAGAGTGTGATTTTGATCCAACTAACTGATTAAATTGTGGCTAGGAGTCTTCATTGTTTGTAAAGCCTTGTGAAAGGGGCCCTTTACTACTTTGGCCTACACACACTTCCCCTTATTTTATTTTATTATTATTATTTTTTAATATTTTTCTTTTTCTAAGCCCCCTTCTTTAGATAGGCATTCTTCTCTTAGGAATTTTGTGTGCAGGTCCGGGGGGAGGAAGAATGATGAAGTAGTTTTTTCTCTTAATTTTATATTGATCTTCACCTCTTTAGCTTTTTATTTGACTTGGCTTTACTTTTTGAGGGTTTCATTTTGTTTTTATCTTTCTTGACGACCCTCTTTTGGATGATCTTTGACAATTTAACCATAGGTTTGGGGAATTTTGTCTCTTATGCACGAGACAAAAAGTGAAAAGTGTTTAATGGAAAGTGTCAAGTATGGATAGGACATGACCACGTTACCCAACCTGATTTCTCAATATGACCTAGTGGTCTAGCTTAATGGAACACTTATCCAAAAGTGCTTATGTGCCAAGTGGTTAGAAATAGTAACAAGTTAACATCTTTACTAAGTTAAAAGTGGTAAAAAATCCATCTAATGTTGAAATCTACCCAAAAAGATGAAACCTTAGCATCTCATTCAAATAAGAAAGTTAAGCAATGGAACCATACTAACCACTAATCGAAGCAGCATGAAATATCATCTAGCACATATAAGATCAAGGGCATGAAAAGTGATATGCCATTGTGAATGGTTGATGAGAACAAGAAAGTAATTGATGAATGGAGAATAGCAGGTACACACTGATAAGATAATTTCATCCAAGCAACAAGAAGTCCAACCAAGTGTATCTTTATGGGCGTTTCATGAAGGGAAAAACTATCTACAAATGTAGAAATTGTTAGGAGGAATGCTAATGGAGAACCTCTAACACTTCATGAAGGTGTTCCTATCAATGGAAAATGTAACTTTGCAACAAACTCTAATTAATATGGATGGTACAAGATTAACAATCCCAGCCATAAACACGAAGATATTTATGAAAGAAATGACTTATAATCATATTACTTTCAAAGGGAAAAGTATTACCCAAGAATTAGCCCTTCATAACATATCTCTTTACAATTCTTTCCAGAATTATATTCAACACTAATTCAAAAAATTAGTATGGTACCTTACATGAGAAGAACCATTCACTTCATATTTCCAAAACAAGATTTTCAACTAAGCTCACAGGGGATTCCCTAAATCCAACTATGCCAATAATGGCCTGAGAAAATCCTTCAGCTCAAATACTTTTAAAATAAAATAATACTTGTGGTTTCTAGATCCACTTATTTTGTTGAGTTTTAAAGTGTAATAGATACAAGCACACTATTTCTGAAATATTGATAATTACTTCTAACGATGTATATCTTCTTTTAACAATTTCAGTTTAGCATTAAGCAATTACACTTCAGAAATTCAACCATAAAACCATAAAGACAATAGAGATCACAATGCACAAAGAGAACACAAGATTTACCTTGAGAAAACCCACTTAGGGGAAAAATCCAACCACCTTTTTCTTAGAGAAATTCTTTATTGCAACAAGTGATACATCTAATGTTGCTAGTCAACTATGAGGTCAAACTGACCAACAATGCTTATAGTCAAATCTAGTCAACAACCCTCAAGTCAAGCCTCCAATGTGCACTACAACTCAACTTGATCTAATTTTCCCTATGCCTAAATTTGACCTCCCTGAAACTATCTAGAAACCCAGAATTTCAATTTGTACAACACATACTACCCAAAAACACACCTACGAGCTAGTAGAGAGATACACGAGTTAAAGAGAGAGAGAGAAAGATGATATTTGTCCTCCCTTTTGTCCTTCTTGTTCTTCTTGTTCTTCGCTTGCATGCCCAAAAATCGTCTTTCTTGTGAGAGGTCAAATGGTACCTTTGTGAAGGAGGTCAAATGCCTTTATAGTGTTTTGTTTATCTAGAATGGGTGTGTCTCTTCACTGGGCCGACTTGACTATTTTGGAGCCAAAAATTCAAAATTCAAATTTCAATTTTTTTTAAATCCAACATGAAAAACATTTCTTATAATAATTATTTCAAGGAATAAATAATCAAAATGACATGAAGAACATGTCTTACAAATTATTTATACATTACAAGGGATAAAATATAAATTATGAAGACCAACCATAGCAACAAAATTCAACATATTGCGCCTAAGAAAATACTAAAAAATAGTAAAGGATTGAAATATTGCATAAGAGGGACATTTAAGACCTAAAATCCCTCATAAAATACTAGAATAACGAGGTAACAAAAGTGAGTGTTATATGTCTTCATCCTCACACCACATGATCATGCAAGGTGCCATTTGTCCTCTTCTTCTTTGGGATGTTCCTCTAGCATTGCCTTCAATAACTATCCTCCAAAAAAATATTATACTTTCTAAGTCAACTAAAAGGGGGTGTTCTCCAAAACAAGGCAGAAATATGCCAAATGTGTTTTCAATAATGAGGGCATCTCTAAGAAGTCCATTTTGACCAACAATAATACAAAATTCTCAAGGAAGAGTTGCACCCTTGAGATGTGTGCAAAGGGACCACACCAAATCTTAGATTACAATGTGAAATTTTTTGAATATGCTCAAACAAAAACCCTATTGTTAAATTTCTGATTTACTTCTCCTACTTACATTAAGTTATTAATCTGAAATATTCAGCATTAACATCGAAGTAAATACATTTACAGCCTACACATACAGATCTACACTGAATAACATGCACAATGACAAAGCGACACACAAGGATTTTCTTGACAACTGTCCCTAGAAAAACGCAATGCGGGAAAACTGGTCTTCTGGCTGCAGGAGGGTTTTTATTATTAAGAAGAATCTAAGTACAACAGATCTGGGAACCAAACTGGTTAACCCGACAGAGAAATAAAATATGCAGCTATACCTCTGTTCTGGAGAAAGAAAAATTGACTGATTCACACCCTCAAACGGGATTTACAAAACTCAGCCTTTTCCAGTCTGCAAAAACCCCAACGTTGCTCTGAAGCCCTCTGCGTCAGCCCTGATGGCCTGCGTCAGCCTCTGCGCTGCTCAGGAAGGGCCTACGTCACCCCAGACTGGATTACGCTACCCCTACATTGCCCTGGTTGGGCCTGCGTCAGCCCTGCTGGCCTCCTGCTGCCCCTGCGCTGCCCTTTCTGGGCCTGCGTCAAGCCTGTGTAGCTCTTGATGCCTCTGCGTTGCCCCTGCTGGGCTCTTGGCTAAGCTACGTAGCTACTGCCTCGGTCTGCTGCTTCTTTGCCCTCGTTGTACTCTTGGCCTGGGATCAAACCATCCCCCTCACCAATACTGCCCCTCGCTGCAGCTGAAACACTTCTAAAATTCTTAGCAAACCATGCCCTAGAATTCTAGCTTAGTTTTAGTGCTCTGCCACTATGTGTGTTCTCCAACTAACCCCAAGCCCTCTTCTTATACTTTTCTCGTTCAAAAATCAACGGCCGTGATCTAATCTTGAATCGACGGCTAAGATTAGAAGATGCTTGATCCGTGTGACTTAAGTCATTTTCATCACATGTTTAATTTAATTAACTTTAATCTTTTAATTTTCCTAAGTTAAACTTAGGGTTCTTAATTAAAAATATTAATTAATTAAATATCTCTTAAACAAGATGGAATTTCTTAAATCGTTTTTTGGGTCTTGGAGATCTTATGTACTCCAGTCCCTCCACAAATTTTGGGAGCTAGAGCACATTCGATGCTACCCCAACACCCCAAAATCTCAACACTCCCTCTTAGCGAGGAATGTGCTCTAGCAACAATACTTCACCCTGAAGTTCTGCACTGATCTCTGGTGTGGGTCTCTACGCTGATGCTTGGCCTCTGTAATATCCCCAAATCGGGTATTTACCTAAATTTGCATAAATTCATTTAAACCCTAAATTATGCCATAAAATCAACATGCATTTTCAATAGAAGATTGCCATGTAAAATAAACATACAAGTACATGCAAATCCATAACACTATAATGCAGGAAATAACTTAGCTTTATTATAATATACTGGGGTTACATGCTGAAATGAGAGAGATAGCTGAGATAACTGAAATATAACCGACCTCAAGAAAATCTGTTGCACTGTTGTACTGTGTTGGCCTCCAAAACTGAGCTACTACACTCTCCCTCCGACAACAGCTACCACTGAATCCACTGAAGCACCCGTTGAAGATCTGAATAACCCTCACTCTAATATCTCTGAAGCTCTGCGAAACTTCTGAATGAAGTCTCCTCAAAGAGAGTTGGGTTTCCGTCCAACACTCATAAAGCACTGGACCTTGGATAGGTCCTTCTTCTTCTTCCCTTGTTGTCGCTCTCCCTTTGATTCTAGGGCCGCATCCTCTTCCTCCTTCACCTTGCCACTTCCGCTGTTGAATTCCTTCTTGGTCACCCTTTGGATCTCCTCCTGCCAAACGATAGCCCACATGTCACCCCAATTTGAGAGTTGTGCTCTGCCCAAAATGCTTTGGAAAAGGTCTACCACTCATCAGTGACTGCATTCAAGGTAGTCCTCACCAAGAACCCTTCATCCAGAGTTGCCCCCATGGCAATCAAGTGATCTCAGATCATCTGCAATCTGGAGAGGAATGGATCGATCTCTTCTCCCTTTTGCATCTGGAACATCCTCATCTGGTTCTCTAGAAGCATATTCCATTGGACGGAGCTGCCTTGATACAGTGTGGTCAAAGTTGTCCACATCTCATGTGTTGTCCTCTTCTCGGTAATGTGTGGGACCACGTGATCCTTCACCCCATCCATGATCAAGTGCTTTTCCCGCGCCTAATTCTCGTTGAACTTATTCAGAGCATCCGCATCGGTCGGCACAGCTAGGAAATTTTCCACATGGTCTGATACCATATTCCTCGAAGACTGTCAGGGTTTTGACCTTCCAGATCGAAAAGTTGGACACAATGTCCAACCTACCCTGATCTCTTAGTCCGTACGAGGCCATCTAGCTAAAAATCTATCAAAGCTGGTACTCTTCTCCCTTCTACTGCTGCTGCACTCAACAGAAGACCGAATCTGGTTTTCTTCACAATAGAAACCCTCTAGAGTAGTTTCTCCCTCTGACAATTGATTTCCCTCCTGAAAATCATCTGCCAAATCTCCTGAATCAGTCCTCTACGATCACCCTCCTGATCGAATCTCAAATTTCTTTGGCACAAATCTACTGAGAGACTGTTCTCCTTCTTTGTCACCTTTGCTAGGCATTGTTCTGCACCGACAGAACCGATGCCTCACCAGCAACTTCTGAAGACCAGAAACTGCACTTCCAGCCTCGACAAACTGCACAACAACTCTCCAACTCGGACTGCATCACCCTCCTGGTGTTGCGTCAACGTCCCTCTCCTAGTGCTACGTCAGGCTCTACGTGAGCAGGCTGGCTCTACGTCACCTTTTTGGAGTTGCATCAACCTCTGCATGAGCAGACTGACTCTACATCACCCTTGGAGGGTTTATGTTGTCCCTCTGGTGCCGTGTTGTCTTCTTTCGGATATGTGTTGCTTCAACTGCCCTTCCAGTAACAAATATATTTAGCCCCTTTGCTGATGGTTCAGCTTGATCTGCAATGCTCTGATACCATGTGAAAATTTTCGAGCACAAAAATCCTACTGCTAAATATTGATTTACTTCTCCTACTTGATTTATTACACAAGTTATTTAATTGAAATATTCAGAAAAACTTCGAAGAAAACACAACTAGCAGCCTACACAAATACAGATCATTTACTGAACATCATGCACGTATGACAAAGGACACAGATTTTTCGGACAAATGTCCTCGAAAAAACCCAATGCGGGAAAACCGGTGCAACAACAGTTTCTGAGTACATTCAGCAATTCCTGTTGAATGTGGCCATTTCTGCTTTTACTTTTATTTTTAGCTGCTTCAACCTTCGGGGCATAGTTCCAACCCTGACCCAAGGTGGCGGCAAGGGAATGGGCAGGCTAATCCTATGTGGACCCAGAGAGGAAATGTGGACCTAGGTGGGAGAGATGATGAATGGGGGTATAGTGAATGGAAAGTGAGTAGTATATGTGGATAAGGGAGCGGGACCACGCAACAAAAGTTGGGGTTTCCCAAGTAGTACCACCCTAAAGCCGAATGGTCAGTAAAGGATATCCCACGGGACTAAAATCCAAAGGTAACATCCAAAATAGGTCAAGGGGACAGAAGCACAAAATAAGCCTACTCTTTCCGCCAAATCCCCCCATCAATCCATGCCCAGAAGTGTCCATGATAAGTAAACCCAATACTCAATTACCAAATGATAAGACATACCTTTAAGTTTGGGAGACCCACCTTCAAACATACGATCAATACAAATGGGTGAGGGACCACATGGTTGGCTCAGGTAGCGGAGAAATGGCACAACGAGCTAGTTGACGGCTTCAAGTGGCTGCTGGTTGTCGGGTGAGGTCCATGATGGAGAAAAATTTTCTCCTAGGGATATTACCCACGAAGTGGTGGGTAAGAGTCCCTTTGAAAATTCCTAAAACTGCAATCCTATTGCAGCAACTGGAAAATATTCACCTAATTGTTAATCTTCACTTAACAATTTATTTGCAGTTTCTCTACAGCAAACACTAAATACATCACACTGCAACCTTCACTACATAAATAATATGTGGAAACAAGAACTGAGCACGAAGAAAATAAACACACATATAACACCATTGTTTTTGGACTAATGTCCCTAGAAAAACCCAATGAGGGAAAATCAGTGCAGCAACTGAGGGTTTATATTATTAAGCAGTAATTTCTGAGTACAATTCTTCGAATGCCCAAACTGGCAATCCTATACAGAGATCTAACTAGACAAAAAGATAGTGAGATGATCTCACCCTGTCACTAGAAAATCTGGCACTAATCTGCACTGGAGATGAGCCTCTGCATTGTCTATGTGCAGTACTGTGTCACTCCTGCGCAGTTACTGCATCACTGCAACTGGGACTACGCTACACCTCCTCTCGATCTTTTGCTAGCTGGAAACTTCAGCCCTCTAGCCTCCTGGTCTCACACCGCGGCTCCGGCACTGGATCCAAATTGTTCCCCAGCAGAAATGCGGACTCCCTTTGAAGCTCTGCGCTGCCACAACGTAGCTGTGCACTGCCTCTGCGTGGCACTATGCTGCCTCTCCGGACTACTCTCTGCCCTCTATGCCTTGCACTCTCTGGATCAGGAAAATCTCCAACCGGACAACTATCTCTACCCCTCACTACAAGAATCTCCTCAATCTCTAGATCCCACTCGATGTGTCTTCCAAATTCCCATCGAAGTCCTTCTTATAATATTCTCATTGAGAAATCAACGACCCAGATTAGATTCTAATCAATGGCTCAGATCATATTGACTTGATCTTCGTATTTTTCTAGAAGATTCACAGCCAGTTCTATTAATACACTTTAATTATTTTAATTTTCTAAGTTTAGATTTAGGCATCCATTAAAAGTAATTAATTATTCTAATAAAACCCTCTCCTGGTGGAATTTCTCAAAACGATTTCTAGGTAATCTGGAATACATGTGTCCTAGCCTACCTGCAAATTTTGAGGCTTAGAGCACATTCGATGCTACCAAAAATCAACACTCCCTCTTAGCGAGGAATGTGCTCAAGTAATGCAACCTGTTGAAGCATCACCCTGACTTCGTAACATCTCCCTCTGCGTTGTTGATGTCTGACACTGCTGCACACCAACTAATGCGCAAATGTTGCATCTATGTTGTTGACTGTGCATACTGCTGCCAACTGCATCTGCACTGCAACTATGTTGTTGATGCAACAGAAAAACATCCAAAATATTAAACTAAGTGTTCAGCATGATGAATCTGATACTGGAGATCTAACTGCTGCTAGTCTTTACGCTGACCCTCTGAAGCCTTTGCGCTACTGTTGACTCTGCACTGTGTCAACAGCACTGCTACCAACTCTGCTCTGTGTTGCTCCGTCTCTAGCGCTCTATAGCCACTGCAACTGTCACTATGACACCCCTTTACTCCAATTGACACTGGTCCATCCTGCTACTTCTTATTTGGGCTCCTGTAGCAAGGTATTGATCCAAGAGGTGGACTCCTCAAGGATCCTGCCCAACTGAATCTCTTTCGAACTACCGTTCTAGATCACCCCAATTCTCCCTTGGAGATATGTGTGAAATAATCACAAACTCTTCCTCCTCGATCCTCGCGGTTGCGGCCTGCGGATCATGTTTCTCATTCTTGTCCTTCTTGAGAGGGCACTGCATAGCATAGTGGCCAAATTCACCACACCGGAAACACTTGATCTTTGAGATGTCCTTCTTCCACCTCCGCTCCTCCTGTTGCCTTTTTGATGCAAGGGTTGCATTCTCCTCCTCCTCCTTGGGCTTCGTCCCACTGCTGTTGCTGCCATCAAACTTGTACTTGACTAAGTCTCTCCTCATCTCTTCTTGCTGAAGAGCTGCCCACATTCTTTCCGAATTAGGCAGCTTCTCTCTGCCCAGGATACTCTGGAAAAATACTTGCCACGCTTCGGAAACTGAATTGAGGGCCAATCTTACCATCTTCGTGGCCTGAGGTGTTGACCTTACAACTGCCAACTGATCTTGAACATCCTGAAGCTTTTATAAGAACAGATCTATGCGTTCTCCCTTATTCATCCTCGTATATCTCATCTTCTCCTCCAAGAACATATCCCGCTACTCGGAAGACCTCTAGTACGGTGTAGCCAACGCATCCCACATCTCCTTGGTGTGAAAATTTCTGAATATTACTTATGCAAAAAACCTACTATTAAATCTGGGTATACTTCTCCTACTTAATCAAGTTATTAATCTGAAATTTCAGCATTAACATCGAAGTAAACACATTAACAGTTCTTCACATATATAAATCTAAAACTGAATACAAGCACATAGACAAAGTGACACACCAGATTTTATGGAATACTATCCCCGAAAAAACCCAATGCGGGAAAACCGGTCTTCTGGCTGTCGGAGGGTTTATATTCTTAAGTAGATTCTAAGTACAACAAATCTGGGCACCTTACTGGTTAACCCGACAGAGATATAAGATCTGCAGCAATACCTCTGTTCTGAAGATGAAAAAATGGACTAATTCACACCCTCAACCGGGATTTACAAAAAACAGCCCCTTTCAGCCTCTAGAAACCCCAACGCTTCTCTAAAGCCCTCCGTGTCAGCACTGCTAGCCTTCTGATACCCCTGCGCTACTCAGGAGAGGGTTGCGTAACCCCAGACTGGGTGACGCAGTCCTTATGCTGCCCTGGTTGGCCCTGCGTAAGCCCTGATGGCCTCCTACTGCCTTGTGCTACCCTTTCTGGGCCTGCTTAGCAGTTGAAACCCTCTGCGCTGCATAGCCTCTGCTCCCTTTGCGCTACTCTGGTTGCTGCTTCTCTGCCTCTTGCTGACTCTTGGCTCTGGGATCAGATCATCCCCTTAGCCAATACTACCCCTCGCTGCAGCTGAAACACGTCTAGAAATTCTTAGCAACCCACACCCTAGAATTCCAGCTTAGTCTCAATGCTCTGCCACTGTGTGTGTGTTCTGCAGCTAACCCCAAGTATTTCCTTTATACTTTTCTCATTGGGAAACCAACAGTCGTGATCGAATCTTGATTCGACAATTAACATTAAAAGAAAGCTTGATCCCTGTGATTTAAGTCATTTCCGTCACATGTTTAAATTAATTATCTTTAATATTTTAATTTTCCTAAGTTAGACTTAAGGTCCTTAATTAAAAATATTAATTAATTAATTTTCTCTCAAACCGGATGAAATTTCTCAAATCCCTTTCTGGGTCTTGGAGATCTTATGTACTCTAGTCCCTCCACAAAGTTTGGGAGCTAGAGCACATCCGAAGCTACCACAACACTCCACAAATATCAACAATCCCTCTTAGCGAGGAAAGTGCTCTAGCACAACACTACTTCACCCCAAAGCTCTACATTGATCTCTGGTGTGGGTCTCAACGCAGATGCTTGGCCTGCTGCCCTTCATCACTACGCTGCTGCTGCTCTCTTGTACTGCTGCCCATGACACTGCCATCGCCACTACCACATCTGTACTGCAGCTCCCTCTCAATCTGTTGCATCGTGCTGCCAACTGTTGCATTGCAACTCAGTTGCTGAGAGAAACAATTGAAGACTCCTGCCCAATCTTTGACAGACAAGTCAGTTGGGCTACACCTCATCACTCAAGCTCCATAGGCTGTTGATCTTTGCTGTCATCTAGAGACAGTTGCACAGCCACAGCTCTGCGCTGCGTAAACAGACCTCCTCTGTGCTGTTGAAGTCACATCAGCCCCTGCGCTGAAATGCCCTACACTGTTGCTGCGTTGCTCTGTCCTCTTGAAGCCTCTACGTTGTTGTAGCTCTGCTCTACGTAAGCCAGCCTGCACTGCGTTGCCAAAGTCACATCGGCTCCCTCTGTGTTGCGCTTCTACGCTGTTGCTGCATTTGCACTGTGTTGCTCCCTCTCAACATCCAACTCTGCCTCTACTCCATCTGTGACTTTCTGCACCCACTGCTCCACTTGTCCCGCTACTGTCTTAAGGCTCTCGTTGCTTGTATGTGATCCAAGAGTTAGACTACTCAAGGATCCTACCACCACCCTGTAGTTTCTCTACAGATCCATGTCGCCCCACTTTCGTGGTTCATGAGCACTGATGGCTACGTCATGTTCGGAGCCATCATCTGCCACAGAAGCCTTGGAGGTAGAAGCTTCCTTGTCCTTCTTCTTCTTAGGACAATTATTGGCAAAATGTCCTAGTTCGCCGCACTGGAAACACTTGATCTTTGATAGATCACACTTCTTCCTCCCTTGGTGCCTCTTTGATGCCAAGGCTGCATCTTCTTCCTCTTCCTTCTTCACCTTACTTGATCTGATGTTGTATTGTCTCTTGGTGAACCGACGCAGTTCTTCTTGACGAAGGATCACCCACATACTGTCCTAGTCGGGAAGGTCCGCTCTGCCTAAGATACTTTGGACAAAAGTTTCCCAGTCCTCTATGACCGCATTGAGTGCAGTCCTCACCATCACATCATCCTCCACTTTCACCCCCATGGCAGTAAACTGATCCCTGATCGCCTGGCCATCATGAATAACGTCATTTGATTCTCCAGAAGCATTCTCCTCTGGACGGATATTCCTTCATATAAGGCGGTTAAGGCTTTCTACATCTCATTAGTCATCTTCTTATCGGCTATATGTGGAATAACATGATCCTTAACCCCGTCCATTATGAAGCGCTTGGCATGCACCGCTGATTCTTCATTCTTCCTCAGGAGATCTGCATCGGTCGGTGTGGCCAAGACTTTCTCTGCATGCTCCCTCAGACCGTATGCCTCCATGACTACCAGGATTCTGGCCTTCCAGACTGCAAAGTTGGACAGACCGTCCAACCAATCCTGATCATGTAATCCGTGAGGTGCCATCTGCTCAACAAATCTGTTGTAACTAATCCTCCTCTCTATGCTAGAAATTCGGATCTAGGGTCCTTGGCGAGAAAGGCACCCTCTGCTCCCTCTAACAACTGACCTCCTCTCTTGGAAGTCTGCCAAATCAAACGAATCAGCTCTCTTCGATCCTCTGATCGATCTGCAGATTTATTTGTCTGGAAATCCTCTAATAAGATGTCCTCCTCCCGCTCTTTGTCAACTAGTGCTCAGGCTAATTTCTGCACCTATAGAAATTTAACCCCACCAGCAACTATTGAAGCTCTACAACACTGCTTCTGGCACTTTGAATCAGCCACAACCTCAAGACTGGGTCACTCTGGCTAGCCTCTGCGTCAGCAGAGAGTCCCAACGTTGTCTCTGCGTTGCCTCTGCACAGTAAGACCATAGGCCTGCGTGGAGACTGCGTGGGGACTGCGTCACTCTGGCCTCTGCGTGGCTCTGCTTCCCTCTTCTACTGCGTTGTCCTCTCTGGTCTGACTTTTTGTAGAGGTTGCTGCTTTCTACAACAAGGATTCTTTTGTCTTCTTGCTAGTGATCCAACTAAATATGCAATCACTCTGATACCATGTGAAATTTTTTGAATATTACTTATGCAAAAACCCTACTGTTAAATCTGGTTATACTTCTCCTACTTAATCAAGTTATTAATATGAAATTTCAGCATTAACATCGAAGTAAACACATTAGCAATTCTTCACAGATACAGATCTAAAACTGAATACATGCACATAGACAAAGTGACACACAAGATTTTCTGGACAACTATCCCCGGAAAAACCCAATGTGGGAAAACTGATCTTCTGGCTGTTGGAGGGTTTATATTGTTAAGTAGATTCTAAGTACAGCAAATCTGGGCACCTTACTGGTTAACCCGACAAAGAAATATAAGATCTGCAGCAATACCTCTGTTCCAGAGACGAAAAAAAGGATTGATTCAGACCCTCAACCGGGATTTACAGAACTCAGCCCCTTTCAGCCTCTAGAAACCCTAGCGCTGCTCTGAAGCCCTTTGCATCAACACCGCTAGTCTTCTGATGCCCCTGCGCTTCTTAGGAGAGGGTTGCGTAACCCCAGACTGGGTGACGCAGTCCTTACACTGCCCTAGCTGGCCCTGCGTAAGCCCTGATGGCCTCCTGCTGACTCTGCGTTGCCCTTTCTAGACTTGCGTAGCGGCTGAAACCCTCTGCGCTGCACAGCTGCTGCGTAGTTTTTGCGTAGCCTCTGCTCCCTCTATGTTGCTCTAGTTGCTGCTTCTCTGCATATTGCTGACTCTTGGCTCTGGGATCAGATCACCCCCTTAGTCAATACTGCCCCTCACTGCAGCTGAAACACTTTTAGAAATTCTTAACAACCCACGCCCTAGAATTTCAGCTTAGTCTCAGTGCTTTGCCACTATGTGTGTGTTCTCCAACTGACCCCAAGTCTTTCCTTTATACTTTTCTCGTTGGAAAACCAACGGCTGTGATCTAATCTTGATTCGACAGCTAAGATTAAAAGAAAGCTTGATCCGTGTGATTTAAGTCACTTCCATCACATGTTTAAATTAATTACCTTTAATATTTTAATTTTACTAAGTTAGACTTAGGGTCCTCAATTAAAAATATTAATTAATTAATTTCTCTCAAACCGGATGGAATTTCTCAAATCCATTTCTGGGTCTTGGAGATCTCATGTACTCTAGTCCATCCATAAAGTTTGGGAGCTAGAGCACATCCAAAGCTACCATAAAACTCCACAAATCTCAACACTTGGCAGTCCCTTTGCCAGAAATGTGTGAAACAATGTGATCTCTCACTTCGTCGAGGATCAACCTCTTGGATTTAGCCATATCTTTTTTGTAGGCCTTCAATGGATTTGGATCTGCAAGGACAACTACCACACTGTCAATGAAGGTCTTGAGATCATGCTCGTCTAGAAGGAAGGAGATCCTTGCCTTCCAGATTACGTAGTTGGAGGCACCCTCCAACCGATCCTGATCACCCAACCCGGTTGCTGCCATCTCACCCAACCAAATGTCGAATGCTACCTCTAACCCTCTGCACAGCTGGCTCTATACACTCCCTATTGGAGTGAGGCAAATAAAACTCGGTTTCTGCTGCTTCTGAACGGTAAATTAGAATTTCTTGGGAAAGAAATTCTCTGAGTTCATAATTCCCTCAGTATGCTTTTTCTTCCTTCTTTTGATGCTTTCTGCACCAACAACTGCTGCTGCAAAAAACTGCATCCCACTTGAAGACTGCTCTGCACTAAATCTGTTGATGCGTTGCTCCCTCTGCTGTTGACAAATCGCAAACTAGAAATCTTACCTCTCTGTTGACTCACTCAGATAGAGATTTTCCTCGAGAATCTTTCCCTCCTGGCCTCGACTGCGCAATCCCTCTGGGGATTCGATCTGCTGCCTACGCAACTCTTCGATCTCCCTCTTTTTCTCAACGCTGGCTCTTCCAGCTCTGCTCTCTTGCTTCACCTGCGCTCTGATACCATGTGAAAATTCCTAAAACTGGATTCCTATTTCAGCAACTGGAAAACGAGCTCCCTCTTTTTCTCAACGCTGGCTCTTCCAGCTTTGCTCTCTTGCTTCACCTGCGCTCTGATACCATGTGAAAATTCCTAAAACTGGATTCCTATTGCAGCAACTGGAAAATATTCACCTAATTATTAATCTTTACTTAACAATTTATTTGCAGTTTCTCTACAGCAAACACTGAATACATCACACTGCAACTGTCCTTACATAAATAATATGCAGAAACAAGAACTGAGCAACAAGAAAATAAACACACATATGACACCATTGTTTTTGTACTAATGTCGCCAGAAAAAACTCAATGCAGGAAAACCGATACAGTAGCTGAGCGTTTGTATTATTAAGCAGTAATTACTAAGTACTATTCTTCGGATGCCCAAACTGGCAATCCTATACAGAGATCAAACTGGACAAAAATATAGTGATATGATCTCACCCTATCACTAGAAAATCTGGCACTAATCTACACTGGAGATGAGCCTCTGCGTTGTCTCTATGCAGGCTCTGCGCAGTACTGCGTCGCTCCTACGCAGTTACTGCGTCACTGCAGCTGGTAGTGCGTTGCACCTCCTCTCAATCTTCTGCTAACTGGAAACTTCAACCCGCTGGCCTCCTGGTCTCACACCCTGGCTCCGGCATTGGATCCCGACTATTCCCCAACATAAATACGAACTCCCTCTGAAGCTTTGCGCTGCCACAACGTAGCTTTGCACTGCCTCTGCATGGCCTTGCGCTACCTCTCCGAACTACACTCTGCCCTCTCTACCTTGCATTCTCTGAATCAGGAAAATCTCCAACCGGAAAACTATCTCTGCCCCTCACTGCAAGAATCTCCTCGATGATCTCTTCGGCTGCTTTGTGCTACTCACTTGAAAAATTGATCTCTAAATCCCGCTTGATGTGTCTTCCAAATGCCCATCGAAGTCCTTATAATCTTCTCGTTGAAAAATTAAAGGCCCATATTAGATTCTAATCAATGGCTCAGATCATATTGACTTGATCTCCGTCTTTTTCTAAAATATTCACACCCAATTCTATTAATACACTTTAATTATTTTAATTTCCTTTAGACTTAGGCATCCATTGAAAATAATCAATTATTTTAATAAAACCTTCTCCGGGTTGAATTTCTCAAAACAATTTTTAGGTATTCTGGAATACATGTGTCCTAGCCTCCCTGCAAATTTTGAGGCTTACAGCACATTTGATGCTACCAGAAATCAACAGTTCCTATGCAAGGTTCATTGTCTGTTAGAATTTTGTGCTACAGGCTACAGCTTTGCTTTTTCAAACATTTCGTGTACTATGGATTTCAGACAATGCAGTTAGGTTTAAAAACACATTTCCCCCAAAACTTTCAAGTCATATGGCTTTGTTTTTACTTGCAGAGAACATTAAACCTTTTCTTTGCGGTATATTAGAAAACCTAGATATAAGAGTTTAAGTGTGCTTTTAAAGTTTATATTTGTACATTATCCTGAGAAACTGTATACTCTTTGTTGAATAAGTTGTTTTCTTCAACCAATGTTAACTCTTTAGTCAAATTTGTTCTTGTTATGAAGAATTATAGAATGGGAGTTTTTCAGGTCTTTAAACGTGTTTAGTTCCACTGTTTACAAAGATATCTACAAGTGTAAGGTTAAGCATGTATATTTCCAATATTTATGAATATGTCTACAAGTTCCACCATTTGTTTTCCTAAACTTTATCTAGACATTTGTTTTCCTGAACTTCATCTAGAATTTCTGATTTTGATTTGCACATAACATACATTTTTATAAAAGCATTGGGTGCTGCACCCTTAATTCCCAACTTTGCGATGACTACCAAACTTGCACCCAACCCATTTATTGATTTCAATTCACACCCATGAATCATGTAACTTTGCATACAATATTATATTGCTTAACAAAGTTTAGTTTGTTGATGGCAATGATCTTCAGCTTTCAATGGATTTCTAACAATGATTTTTCTCCTAAGGTTTACATTCATCAAAGATATTTAACACCAAAACATGTTCCCCCTGTGTTTGTCTTATTGTGTTAACACTTCTGAGTCTTGTTAGAAAAGGATTCACTTACAAAAAGTGTATTGTTTACAGGTTATGGATTCCATGAAGATGGATTAAAGGTATGCATACAACTATCTCTTTTCTTGGTTGTCGATTCACTAATGAAGGACAATGATGGAGTTGAGACCCTAAAACCAAAAGAATCATCTTTGCAGTTGAGAAAATAGGGTTATCTAGTGGTTAACAAGTGGCACTTGTTGACAAGTGTTCAGGATTTCAAGTCCTATAGTCACACCAGTAACTCAAGACATCGTATGTCATAAGCCAAAGCAAAAAGTACCCCAATTTATTAACTCAGCCACCTATAATATCATGCTTTTATACCTCTTTATAATCAATATGCTTTCTTCTAATTAAAGACTCTTTCAGGTATTTTACATTAAGTCTATAAACCATGCATTCCTATTGTCACAGGCAGGTGCACAGGTAGCATACGATATGATGGGGGAAAGATTCAATGCACTAAGAGACACAAAACAAATTTCATTGTCATGGTATGAGATTGGAGCACGTCAAGTTGTTATTAGTTTCCTTCAACGATACATTTGCACGGGTTATTTGTGGTAAGTCTATCAAAAATTCCTAATACTATTGAATTTGAAGCAAGGATATTTTAATCAACTTTCATAAACACTTCATCTTGTAAATGTTTTTTCATATAAATCTTGGGTTTTAGTGTAACTGATAACTGATATGTTTTTTTTTTTAACTTTATGAAATATAACGTAGCATATAACATTCTACTTTCCAGAATATGTCTTATCTACTTTCTAGGCTATCAACAATGAAGTACATCCAAATGATTTTGAATGTTTACTAAGAAGTGAAAAATGAAGTTGATTTTCTTGTGGCATTTGTTTGTCATTCAATAGGCGCACATCTAGTTAGATTTTAAAAAAATGATGTTGATTTGCTCTATTGCATCTTTTGCCATTTGAATAGGGGTGGATCTAGATTATCACAACCGTTCTGTTTGGTGATGTTCTTTTCTAATGTCAACTGAAACAAACTTGCACATATACCTGTATAGAAAAACTATATCAACAATAACATGTGAAGACTAAAGCATATATAAATGATTAATGATCTAGATAAATTTCCATGCCTTACTTTGGATTTTCTAGTTAATGACAGGAAAAATGTAAGTACATCCCTTCAATTATATGCATTTGGAGCTTGCATAGGTTATACAATACATTCTATGAGTGCTAACATTTAGAATCCTTCTATTTCAAATTAATCCTTTAGCCATCCTAAGATAATTACCCTGACCATGATCTTCTAGATTAAAATCCTCCCCCCGTGACTGAAAATAAGGAAGAGACTTGTTATCGCTCTGATTCTCCCTCGAGAAGAAGTCCTAACCTCTCTTATAGGAAAACGTAATGATACTATCAGGTGGTCACCATCTTTCAACCACTCCACTCTTCAGGCTAAGAAAATTTCAAGGACATGGAGGAATCTCTCAACTAATTTTAGGATTGTCATTATTGTAGGGAAAGTAATGGCCTCATACTATATCCAATTAATGCAACTCATTTTTAAAGGATTTTCTCAAATGGTTGAAAACTCAACCCAACGACTTTGCAAATTTGAAGACTAACAAAATTGGTGAAATTTCCTAAAATGTTATGACTTATAAATATTCAATTAAGATGGTGTTATTGGAGTCCTTTATAAATCCATCAAATGAAAAGACAAGTTTCACCATATATCATTTAACATATGATAGACCACATATTATATTTGATCCCAAAAAAAATATTCATCACAATGTAATATCCCTGTTTAGGGCAGCCTCCCTGTTGAGGGTCCGGTGGGCCTTGACACGCTGCCGGGGTCTGCGAGGCTGTTTAGCTGCGGGGCTGTTTAGCTGCCGTCCTCGAGATGCTCCGATGCGCTGTTGAGCTCACCCTTAACATCCTGGGATGCCGCCCTCACTAACAGTTCGAGCTTTTGGTGTAGTGGTTGGGCCTTTGTGGTATCAAAGCCGAGGTCTCGAGGTCGAGACTCGCGGAGCGTGGTGGGCTGTAATATCCCTGTTTAGGGCAGCCTCCCTGTTGAGGGTCCGGTGGGCCTTGACACGCTGCCGGGGTCTGCGAGGCTGTTTAGCTGCGGGGCTGTTTAGCTGCCGTCCTCGAGATGCTCCGGTGGGCTGTTGAGCTCACCCTTAACACCCTGGGATGCCGCCCTCACTAACAGTTCGAGCTTTTGGTGTAGTGGTTGGGCCTTTGTACCACTGTAATATCCCCAAAAGGGAATAACCAGTAATAAACAGAAATACACCAATACAGATATAGAAAATATAATACTGAACCAGATCACTGAATCATAGCACATGGAATACCAGAAACTGAGCCATTTTATTATTCAGAAAGTACATAGAGAGGAGTACAATAAATCAGAGTAAGTGCACCTATCCTTGCCCTAGGCAAGTGGGGACCCTCTCAACAGAAAATGGCTGCAACAAGGACAACGTCCTAGCTGCTCTGCAAGCTGAAGATGAACTGCGCTGGTACTGGGGCTGAAGACTGATAAATCTGCTGATCTCCAACTGCAAACCCTCCACAATGAAAAACGCTGTCTCTGCTAGTGACAGTGCAGAAATAGATAGAGCACCAGTCACCAAATCCTCCAGACAAATAGATCAGCCTCTGAAAGCTAGAAAACGCTGTTGAGCCTGCCTCTCCCAAGTCTGCTCATCAGATCAGCGTCCTACCAAGTGGATCTGCTCCTGAACACTCAGATCTGACAGATCTGAAGCCTCCAAACCAGATCTGCGTCCTTCCTTATCAGATCTGCCACCAAACCTTCAGATCTATGCTAGATCTGACAATATCTCTTCAGATCTACAGCCTCTAGGGCTGGATCTGATGTTAACCCTTCAGATCTGACTAGATCTGCCAATATTTCCTCAGATCTGCAACTCCCCACGATGGATCTAGGGCTAAACCTCCAGATCTGCAAGATACAAGACTGGATCTGCAAGTGGCTGCTCAGATCTACCCTTTCCAAGATTGGATCTAACAATAGGCCTTCAGATCTGCAACCCTTCCCTTCAGAAATGGACAGCGTCCTCCCTTCCAGACTTGACAGCGTCCTCCTCCTCACTGGATAGCGTTCTCCCTTGCCAGAACTGGACTGCGTCCTTCCTAGGACAGCGTCCTCACCCTCCTGAATAAAACTGCGTCCTCTCTCTGGATGAGACAACGTCCTCTCCTTAATGAACTGCGCAGCCACTAGAGGGCTTCTCCTCCTCAGATATGCTTCAGAAAACTGCTGCTGCTCTGCTACTGGAACTGAAAGGTAGAACTCAGAACAAACCTCACTAGGGCGGGCACTCGAAGTCCCCCGAAGCTAAGGGTGAAACCAGAAAACCTTACCAGGGCCGGCACTCGAAGTCCCTCGAGGCTAAGGGTGAGATCTCCGACCGGAGACACTCGTGCACTAAACAGTGCTGCAGACCGACTAAACAACCGGCGTGCTGAAGCAGACAAAGTCTAGCTATCAATAAGAATATCAAATCATGAATGATCCAAATGAGGTGAGAACCTCTCCTTTTATAATGCCAAACTCCCTCCAAAACTTAACTCTTCTTTGACCTGCGCAGTTTACCTTGGGCAGCCTGATGCCTCCCCTATCATACTCATGTGGACCCCCAAGGCCCCCTCTTTAAGTTATAACGTTGATCAACTAGTAAAACACTTTATTTTATAAAGTGAGGTGACTAAAGTGAGGTGACCCCTCTTATTTCTCACTTTATTTATTATTTCCAACTAAAGCGGCAAAATTAAACAAAAATGAGATATTCCAATTAGAAAGGCTAATTGGGAATATTACAGTCTCCCCCGGCAAAACGTTGCTTGTCCTCAAGCAACTGAAGTGATGGATGCTGTAAAGTCTGCTCACTCTCCCCCGTGGCATCCTCATCCGGCAAAAATGTCTTGTTCTCAAGCAACGCTGGAACAAGCCTACTCTCTAGCTGATGCTCCCCGCCGATACTGCAAAATGTGCCTGGGTCCCACTGAAACCTCTCTGTCTCCTGCATCACCCTGATATGAAGGGACATCTCAATGCCAGGATCCCAAACTGGCCTCTCAGGGTACCAGCCAATCGATAGTCCTCCCGGATCCCATCGCCACTGTGGCCAATAATCGCACAAGTCCCGTGACTCGAACTGCTCACTGCCTCTGGCTATGACTAGAGACCATGACCGCTGCTGTTCTGCATCTATGACTGTGTAAGCTGGCCCATCAATTGTGAGCCAACTCGTCGCCTCTCTCCAGTCAAGGCATGAAGTGAGGAACATCTCTCTCATGTGGATCCTCCATCCCCAAGCAATCATCCAACCCAAATGAGCCACCTCCTGACAAGGCAACTCCTGAAAATCTCCTTCCACCTCAAGCTCTGGTAATGAAGGTGGGCTGAAAGTCTGATCTTGGGCTGCAAAATCATTGCCCTTCAATGGCAAAGTGAAGAACAATCCTCCATAGAAGGCTCCTCCATCAATGAAGAACAAGCTGGCCCAAAACAATCCATAGTGCAGTCTCATCCACGGCACCCTCAGAAAATCACATGGCAAGCAATGTACAAGATCCAACACATCTACTAATGGATAGCAAATGGCGGAATATGACAGCAACATAGGTCCAAACACTTGCCCATGGCTGTACAATGGATGAATATCGATCTCATGGCCCACATCAAAAGAGAACGCATATAAAGTAGTGGTGGCCATGCCTCCTCCCATGCTCCCATTAGAACATGTAGTGCAGAAATTGTGAGAATTATTCCCACTCACGGACACATCCAGCTCATGTGTCTCCCTCATAATCAAGCCTCCCATACAATTCTGATATATATCAGCAAATGAAGACATGATCAGCAGCAAAATGAAGGAAATGCCGAAGGTCTCCTGTGGTGCAAGAAGGTAACAACAGCTTCCCAAACAAGTACAGCGCAGTTTTACAAGTTGCTGCTTGATAAGAGTACAAGGCAAAATGCTTATGTTACCCATGCATGTCTTCATATGATACCTGGTATAGTGCTGCAAATGAACATACATGTGATGATAAAACATTTGCCCAAGGCCACAAAAGAGATGGCTACCTCCATCATGTAGATTGGACCAATACAACTCATGGAGCAATGTGACAAGCTTGCCCTCTTGTGAAGCAATGCATTGCATAAGAATGGTAAGAGGGTGCCAATCAATGAATGTATAAACAAATCCCTCACCATATGCTGGAAGTAAGATGGTACATGGGTCCATGAATGAGTCCTCCATAAAGTGTCGACCTGCTATGAAGAAGACTGAACCATGTGCTGCAAGAAGATAATCCTCCTTATGCTTGGAAACCCAAGTCAAGAAGGATGTGCCATAGATGTCTCTATCATCATTACTTCTTGTAAGTGCAATAAGTATGAAGTGATCCTGAGACCTATGGGTTATAGATCCACCATATCTCTACTGCGCACACTTCATCCATAATGTTCTGCTCCCAGGTGACAACGCTGTGGGCTCATGCAAATGAGTTCCTGTCAGTACAAGACTCTGTTCTTTGACATGCTCCTTGTCAAAGATTCCTCTAATAATGCTGCAATAAATATGGAATACCTCCCAAGAGGGAAGTGCTTCCCCATCAAAGACCATGGAGATAGTGCCATCTCCTCCTCCTGCAACGACATACAAAGTGTGAGAGCAAATATGCCCTTGCTCTCCCAAGAACAAACCAAGCAACAAGATATTGTGTTGCCTCTCCATACCTCCATCAAACCACTCATGTGATGAAGACACAATGAATGATATGAGTAACACATCAACACCATGCATCCATACTCTATGCTGTTCAATGATGCAAGTATCCATCCATCTTTTCCCCATCCTCCTACTCTTAGGAAGAGTGTTTGCCAAGTGATGGCCAAACTCTTTCAAGAGTAACCAGCGCAGCCACGCCTCCTGCTGCCTGGTATCACCGATCTGCAAGTAGCCTCCTAGCTTCTTGCTCATCATCCCCATCCACTCGATCACTTGTGGATGCCTCCTTCTCCTCATCCTGGTACTCCTCCCATGAGGGCTACCATCCTCCCAAATCAAATTTCGGATTTTGCACCTTGTGGGAATCTGAATTATAAACTTCTCAAGAATCACTGAGATCCTATCAAGAATCAAATAGGTGGTAGGCAAAAACCTCCCATCATGATGTGTATGGCTCAAGGGATGTCCAACACAAGCATGAGAGATGTTATCCATCCGAAGATGTCCTCCATCTTCTATCTGCTCTGGTGAGAAGGGAACCAAATCATTGTGTTCCATAGCCCGCTCCACCGAGTACCAACTCAAAATCTCTCTCCATCCAATCTCAACATATGGATGCTGTACCCTGTACAACTCTGATCGTCTCATACCGCTATCCAAGTCAACATATGAGATCTGACTAGGTGGCTCTGCCTCTCTATCTCCAACGGGAAGAGATGATCCAAAAATACTGCTAGTCCCATCCATGCATGCCTGAAGGGGAATGATCTGATGCTGCAATGTGCCCTCAGGTTGTACCATCAGGGAATCCAGCTGTTCCCCAATGTGGACCAACTTGGCCGCTGACTTGGCACAAGTCGCTCTCATACCCTCCAGCTCCTGGTCCTGCAACAAAATGGTCTCCCGTACCAACGCGGCCTTCTCCCTCAAAACTCGGAAGTCCGTCCGAAGCCGATGATACTGCTGTCTGCGACCATCATCCAATATCTTTGTACCTGCCGTTACCTCATCGAGGGTGGATACATCTCCTGACACCTCACCCATCTGTTGTGTGCTGCTACCATCCGAAGACTCGGACACGGCTCCAGTCATTACCTCACTGGATGGCTCTACCGAGGTAGGCTCTATCTCCTCCACTACGATATCAACCGGCACGGTCAAGGAGGGCTCTAATGATGGGGAGTCCTGTGTCACACTAGGTGTATCCTCGAACTCCCTGCAATCCTGTGTGTCCTCATCTTCCAAGTGCGAGGTAACCATTTTAATGGTTTTCCTCTCCGATACTCGGCCAAGCTGGAAAGAGGTATCCAACTTGTCCACCCAAGCTCTTCCTGAGCGCCTGGATGACCTGTCAAATGTCGGTAAATGGAATCTGCTCGCTGCATGGTGACTATCACGGTGGGAGCCACGTCCCTTGTGTCGCTCCTGCTCATAAGTCTTGCCGCCACATCTGAACTGGATATATTGATTGAAAGGGAAAGCATCCATGAATTCTTGTCCCATGCTCCGCCAATCCGCAAACAGAGTCGCATGTTGAGCTAGATTCACCTCTCCTGGTTCCGTTCGCTCCTCTTCCTCTACCGGGAAAGTAGGCATGGTAGGTCGCGTGTCCATGGAATCGACCTTCTGCGCTGTCACAATGGGAATAGCATCCGGTATGTAACTAGACGCGCCCGATCCTTCCCCCACCTGAAAGACCCTAGGGGGTTCCTTCTGCGTCCCCTCTGCAACCTTCTTGGTTACCTCCTGCATGAACGCATCCATCTTCTCAGTCAACTTCTCAGTCAACTTCGCAAACATGGCCTCCATTGGATTCCGCTGATCTGTCTCCCTAAATCTCCTCTTATCCACATCACCTGCCATCAGCTCCTTCTGCTATATGTCTACAGGCTCCTCAGAAACTGCACGGCTGCTGCAAAACCATACTGTGGCTTAACTTCAACCTCCGATTTATCCACTGGAAACTATTCAGAAAATTCCAGGAATTTGGGAAAGTGATCCTCGCCCAAAACCCAGAAAAACCCAGAAAACGTTTTTCCTAATTCCAAAATTCAAAATTTGACCCTTTTCATTTCGGCCCTTTTTCCAACTGCGTTTCTGGAATTGCAACTGCTATTGCTCTGTATGATTTCTCTTTTCTGATGTTATAGACCACAGGCTGAGCCAGAATTAAGCTCTGATACCACTGTAATATCCCCAAAAGGGAATAACCAGTAATAAACAGAAATACACCAATACAGATATAGAAAATATAATACTGAACCAGATCACTGAATCATAGCACATGGAATACCAGAAACTGAGCCATTTTATTAATCAGAAAGTACATTGAGAGGAGTACAATAAATCAGAGTAAGTGCACCTATCCTTGCCCTAGGCAAGTGGAGACCCTCTCAACAGAAAATGGCTGCAACAAGGACAGCGTCCTAGCTGCTCTGCAAGCTGAAGATGAACTGCGCTGGTACTGGGGCTGAAGACTGATAAATTTGCTGATCTCCAACCGCAAACCCTCCACAATGAAAAACGCTGTCTCTGCTAGTGACAGCGCAGAAACAGATAGAGCACCAGTCACCAAATCCTCCAGACAAATAGATCAGCCTCTAAAGGCTAAAAAACGCTGTTGAGCCTGCCTCTCCCAAGTCTGCTTATCAGATCAGCGTCCTACCAAGTGGATCTGCTCCTGAACACTCAGATCTGACAGATCTGAAGCCTCCAAACCAGATCTGCGTCCTTCCCTTCCTGATCTACGTCCTCCCCTATCAGATCTGCCACCAAACCTTCAGATCTATGCTAGATCTGACAATATCTCTTCAGATCTACAGTCTCTAGGGCTGGATCTGATGTTAACCCTTCAGATCTGACTAGATCTGCCAATATTTCCTCAGATCTGCAACTCCCCAAGATGGATCTAGGGCTAAACCTCCAGATCTGCAAGATACAAGACTGGATCTGCAAGTGGCTGCTCAGATCTACCCTTTTCAAGATTGGATCTAACAATAGGCCTTCAGATCTGCAACCCTTCCATTCAGAAGTGGACAGCGTCCTCCCTTCCAGACTTGACAGCGTTCTCCCTTGCCAAAACTGGACTGCGTCCTTCCTAGGACAGCGTCCTCACCCTCCTGAATAAAACTGCGTCCTCTCTCTGGATGAGACAGCGTCCTCTCCTCAATGAACTGCGCAGCCACTAGAGGGCTTCTCCTCCTCAGATTTGCTTCAGAAACTGCTGCTGCTCTGCTACTAGAACTGAAAAGTGTACTCAGAACAAACCTTACTAGGGCGGGCACTCGAAGTCCCCCGAAGCTAAGGGTGAAACCAGAAAACCTTACCAGGGCCGGCACTCGAAGTCCCCCGAGGCTAAGGGTGAGATCTCCAACCGGAGACACTCGTGCACTAAACAGTGCTGCAGACCGACTAAACAACCGGCGTGCTGAAGCAGACAAGAGTCCAGCTATCAATAAGAATATCAAATCATGGATGATCCAAATGAGGTGAGAACCTCTCCTTTTATAATGCCAAACTCCCTCCAAAACTTAACTCTTCTTTGACCTGCGCAGTTTACCTTGGGTCAGCCTGATGCCTCCCCTATCATACTCATGTGGACCCCCAAGGCCCCCTCTTTAAGTTATAACGTTGATCAACTAGGAAAACACTTTATTTTATAAAGTGAGGTGACTAAAGTGAGGTGACCCCTCTTATTTCTCACTTTATTTATTATTTCCAACTAAAGCGGCAAAATTAAACATAAATGAGATATTCCAATTAGCAAGGCTAATTGGGAATATTACACACAAACAATGAAGAAACTACTCCACAATTTATGCAAGTGCTTAGATGTAAAACCATTGACCATACTATTAAATATCGTAGCTCCGACAAGTGTTCTAGAATTGAGAGGTGTCATTGAAGCTAAGAACATAGAGGATTTAATTATCTCCAAGCCTATGTACTTTTTCTTAAGTTTTACCTACGGAAAATATCTTAATTATGTCAATTAGTGATTTTTTAAATATTTCCTAAATCTAAACTTGGGGAAAGTGGATGATTAACTGATATTAGTTGAGATAAGATCAATTTACCTCTAGAAGCTTGTAGAAAGTTTCTAAGATGATCTTGGATCAAGTGAACTTCTAATCATGGCCATTCATTTATAAATGATAGATTATAAAGGCAGATCAATAGTTAGCATTGGAGACACATCGAGTGGTTGAATTTTCCGAGAGACGCCAGGAGGGTATCAACAACAGTGTAATATTCCTTTTTTTGGTGTCGCCTATGACAAGGTTAGGATGGACTTCCAGAGTTGAGAACAGAAAGGTCACAGGTACAGGTTGGTGTCATCAGCGGGCCCAAGGGCTTTTTGGAGGAGTTTTGAGGAGTTTCTATGACCGGTGGCATTCGCTTGATATATTCCATCATCCACACCGTTTGCCTTTCGTTCTAGTGCATTCCGACAAATTTCGGAAAACAGAGTTATGTTTGGGCTTAACTCAATTAATTACGCTCAAGGTGGCATTCAGGGAGGAATACGTGATAGAACACCTTAGTGTAATAGCTCGTTGGAGCTAAGACGAGAATATCTACATGATGGGGTGGTTGGACCTGAGTTTTAGTGACCTGAGGAGACATGGTAGCCTATTTACTCTTTCCTGCATTAACAAGGAATATTTTAATTGGAAAATAAGCGGGAAAAGTGTTCCACGATTAAAATAATAATAAAACAAGGCTCTATAAGGATCCATGAGATCTATAAAATAAGAGGAGGAGGCCATTGAGGAATATCTTGGATTTGATATCTTTTCTTGTATGTGAGGTTGAGAATGCGGTTCTCTTCTCCATTGGTAGCCTCGAGATGGAAAATCTTGGGTGTGTTGTCGAGTGTTGAACGAAAACCCAACTCTCTTTGAGGAGACTTCATTCAGGAGTTTCACAAAGCTTTAGCGATATTGGAGTGAGGATCATTCAGATCTTCAATTGGTGCTTCATTGTCTTTCAGTGGATTCAATGGCAGTTGTTGCCGGAGGGAGAGTGCAGCAGTTTAGTTTTGGAGGTTAGCGGCAGCAAATCCTTGAGGCCAGATTATATCTCAGCTATGTCAGTGATTTATATTTCCCGCGTGTAAACCCCAGTTTATGTTATAATAAATATGAGATTATTTACTGCACCATTTTGTTATGGAATCCCATGAATTTTATGTCTTATTTTACATGGCAATCTTTTGTTAAATAAATGTTGATTTTATGGCAGAATGTTGGGTTAAGTTATTTCCAGCAAATTTAGGCATAATATCCCATTCGGGATATTACAGTGGTATCAGAGCTGGTGATCTAGCCAGCCTAAGGGTTTACCTGCAGATTACTCGAAAAGCCAAATTTGAGGGCTTTACTGCAAATCAAATTCAGAAAAAGATTGAGGGTTTAAATTGCAGATTGTCGAAGGAGGTGTCAACGCCTTCGTTGTGCAGAAAAAAATGTTCCAGGGATTAAATATTCTACAAAACGCCGAGCTCAAAATTTTATTGTCCAAACTATTTTGATTGAAAGGGGCCATAAGAAATATTGAGCCCAAGAAACCGTGTTATGCGGACCAATGTATTAGCAGAGGCCGTAATATATTATTTGGGGAAAGACGTATTCATCAATTTGTGAGAGGTCGAGTCTGGTTGTGATTGGCAATGCAACCAAATGAGATTATTGGTAGTTAAACGGGTCGATTGGAGCAGACTTTGACTGGAATTGCTGAGTTGAATTAAGAATTAAAGAGGGTCGAGATAGTTTTGAAGTGGCCAAACACATGCTTCATGACCGCGTGGTAAAGACACAATGACAAAATACACTTGATCTGTATTGCGGAAATGCCAGATCGTTGAGTCACCCCACGTGCAGCCGTGCCTATGGTTCATTGGAAAAAAAAAGATCATTGCACAATTTTTTTTTTTGGTCGAAATCACACCTGAACAAACCGCATGAGGTTCCAAGCACGACACTACCAGGGCGGAGTTTTATTACAGATCGTGCAGACAAGTTTGTGTTGTTTGGGTGAGCCTCCAAGAGGGTTGACTTCTCTGTGTTGACGTGCATGCATGACGGCAGAATGAGAATTGGTGACTAGAGGTGGCGACAAGGGAGTCAAAATATGCGACATCGCTTAAACATAGCCACTTTATCCAAGACGGATCGTTGTGCATAAAAAGAGCCGAATCGCATTCTTTGAACGACTGTCACGCATTTTTGGCCAATACACAAATTTCATAGCAATAAGGGGTGCCAAGCCACATAATATCGTGCACCTATACAATCGGTGCAAGTTTGCAGTTGAAATCGAGGAGTTCTTGTACCATCTTTGCAGATATTGAGCTGCCAAATTTCACAGTGGCCAATTGTTCAAGCATCTCATTATTCAGCTAGGATGCGTCTTCGAATTCAGGAGCTGATTTTTGGTAAGCGTCCAATTTGCTGACATATGAGTTCTTGTTCAAAGATACCGCCAGCAACCACGACCGTCAATAGCTGTTCGAGAACTTTTCACTTTGGAGAGCCGACTGCGATGCATATGGGAGATGATGAATAGGTTGTGAGTTGTTGTGCACGAACTCTCCAAGAAATCATCGGCCCGAGAACAAGTTACAATATGGACAGATTTCTTCTCGAGGAAAGGAGGCGTAATTGTTGAGCGAAGGAACAAGGCCACTGAAAGGGCCGAGTTTCTATTGCAAGGAGGCCGATTTGGACGTGTTGGATTATACATTGTGGCAGCTTGTCATTGAACGATAGAGTCAAGACACATGTAGCAGTTTGTTGGAGAGGGACCAGCTACACCGGGTAACAAGTAAATTTGTATCTCTTAAATTTCAGACTATGTTTGTGCATTATTGTTGAGACAACAATATGGTTTGCAATGATCCATCTATATGATTGTCTTGTATGTTGGTTGTGGTGGGAATGTCTGGTTAAATCGAGTGTCAGAGAGAGTGTTTATTTGACTGTGCTAGGACAGTGAGTCTATCGATACTGTTATAAATTTGCCTTGTGTTGTTGTTCATTTATCGTATAACTATGTCTTAGTCCTCGAAGGTCAGAGTATTTGCGGCTGAGTGAGAGAGTATGTATGTCGTTACCTCATGTTGCTTGCAAGTGTTGTGTATTAGCAGCAAGGGTTTGTCCATGTGAAGTGAGTTGGTCATGCTTTTGTGAACTCTATTGTGTTGTCACAGACTTGTATGGGTCTTTGAGTGCTAGTATCTTGTATGATGAGTCTTTGTATTATTGCTACTGTCAAGTTTGAGCATAATATTGTCTATGTTGCGGATGTGGGAAGTTATATTGAGACAGCTGGTCATATCACTGTGATATTATTGAACCACCATTACTGTTATTTCCATATATGTCGCTGAACAATGGGGTTTTTAAAACACCTCTTAAACCAACTCAACAACACCCCAGTGAACTATGATACACACCGTAAACTAAACAGAACAACAAACCTCTTTCAAGAGGGATCTATGCTATTCTTCAGAGAGAGTGTTTATTTGACTGTGCTAGGATAGTGAGTCTATCGATACTGTTATAAATTTGCCTTGTGTCGTTGTTCATTTATCGTATAACTATGTCTTAGTCCTCGAAGGTCAGAGAGAGTGTTTATTTGACTGTGCTAGGACAGTGAGTATATCGATACTGTTATAAATTTGCCTTGTGTTGTTGTTCATTTATCGTATAACTATGTCTTAGTCCTTGAAGATCAGAGTATTTGCGACTGAGTGAGAGAGTATGTATGTTGTTGCCTCATGTTGCTTGCAAGTGTTGTTTATTAGCAGCAAGGGTTTGTCCATGTAAAGTCATTTGGTCATGCTTTTGTGAACTCTATTGTGTGAGACTCTATAACTATGCCATGTGTGGTTCAATCAAGTCTTAGAGAGAGTGTTTATTTGACTGTGCTAGGACAGTGAGTCTATCAATACTGTTATAAATTTGCCTTGTGTTGTTGTTCATTTATTGTATAACTATGTCTTATTCCTCGAAGATCAGAGTATTTGCGGCTGAGTGAGAGAGTATGTATGTTGTTGTCTCATGTTGCTTGCAAGTGTTGTTTATTAGCAACAAGGGTTTTTCCATGTGAAGTCAGTTGGTCATGCTTTTGTCAACTCTATTGTGTTGTCACAAACTTGTATGAGTCTCTGAGTACTAGTATCTTGTATGATGAGTCTTAGTATTATTGCTACTGTCAAGTTTGAGCAGAATATTGTCTATGTTGCGGATGTGGGAATTTATATTGAGACAGCTGGTCATATCACTGTGATATTATTGAACCACCATTACTGTTATTTCCATATATGTTGCTGAACAATGGTGTTTTTAAAACACCTCTTAAACCAACACAACAACACCCCAGTGAACTATGATACACACCCAGAAACTAAACAGAAGAGCAGACCTCTTTCAAGAGGGATCTATGCCATTCTTCAGAGAGAACAGTCAAAGGATGTACAGAAGGGGCAGGAGATAGGCCACAAATTATTTGCATTTGGAACAGATTTGAAGCACATGAAGATCACATGGAGATTTCTTTCCAAACTTGATGAGCTTAATGAACTCCTTTCCAAATTAAGCCAGTTAGAAGGGAAGAAACTGATTTGGGCCCTAAATCCTGCTATGCTTGCTCTTATACAACCCAAATTCTTGGAAGAACCTTGTGAGGGGTTCAGACTTGCAGTTGCATCATGCCTCAGTAACATTATGAGGTTGACCGCACCTATAGCTCCTTTCAATGATAATGTTATGAGGGAAGTTTTCAAGTTAGTAGTGGGGACTTTTCAGGATTTGGACAACAGTGTAGGCTCCACCTTTGGGAAGAAGCTTGAGGTTTTAGGAGGTATGGCCACATTCAAAACGTATGACATCATGTTTGATCTTGAGTGTGATCGCTTGATTCTGCAGATGTTCTAAATTCCAATGCTTCTTTAGCATTACGAGACATCATCCTGACACAATCATAGCACACATGCGGTCCATCCTGTCATCATGTATGAGAGACATGATGCCATTTGTCGGGAGTTGCAAACTAGGTTGTTGAGAATTTGGAGGTGAGAGAAATTGGTCTCACCTGCTGCTTATGATTTATCCCAAGGGTTGGTTGAGAAGAACGTTGGGCTATTCAGGAGACAGATGACCAAGGAGGAGTTGCTCCAATTTGGGGGATTAGGCAACAAAAACGAGTTGAGGAGGAAGGGACTTTGCTTCATCTGCAAAGAACCTTGGGGACCTGACCACTCATGCTTGAGAGATGAAGATGAGGTGGCAGAGGTAGAGCAGGAGGACATTCCTTCTGTATGTTAGGATGAGGACTCTTCTTCAGATGAGTCCATGGGGTCATATGAGGATGCTTCTGAGGAGCATGAGCAGTCATGTGGAGTTGATGATAGTAGGTTGGATTTGTATTCCAGTGTGCAGAGTGAGCAGTCAGGGGACTCTATGGGAGATATTCAGGATGATGAGTCACTTGTGATGATTCATCTGGAGCAGCATATGGTGGAGCATGAGTCAGCTGAGGAGGAGGCCATGCATATCATGCATGAAAGTCCTTTGGGGGAGAGCCAAATGGAGGCTCACATTGAGTCAGTGGTGGATGTGCGGCCAACCTTGGGGTCAACCATTGAGGAGGAGCAGACAGATGCACGGACATCTAGTATGGTGACAGTAGCTGCAGATACTTATCCTCAAGAGATGTTGGGGGTTGATGGTATAGCTTTGCAGGAGGCTAGTAGACAGCAGGAGTATGACATTTCTGATCAGGAGAGGGAGGAGCTGTTGGAGATGGTGGTGCATCCACTGATGAGGTGCAGATAGATGCACATGCAATCAGTAGAGTTGCAGCACTTTCAGGGAGCAACACTCTCCAGGAGTACATCGATGGGGCTTGCAGCATATCTTGCCCACTTTGGCCTTTTATAGAGAGAGGGGCATTCTTCTTCAGGCAGATCTCGTCAGACAGGTCGGGGCAGCATGAGTTGAGTATGGACTGGCGACCTCACACCAAACTTGTTCTGTATACAGGTGTCACTGCATTTTATTCTTCTTCCAGGATAGATTGGCAGGAGATCATAAGTTGGTATCCTATTGATGGTACGATATTCATAGTCAGGAGCATAGAGGAACAAGGACCCGTAGACATGACATACACTATAGTTTCCAGTTGGCAGTAGGACACATGTCGACAGCTCTTCAGTATTCCATCCCGACTTCGGGAAACCAGAGTTAGCATGAGCTTCAGTCAGGTGTTGGATTGGAGAGAGGTGATGAGTTGGTACGCAATTGGTGGGGCATCTTACACAGTCAGAGCTATACACAGCAGGATCCATGGAGCATTGATGCTTGTTGGTGGTCTTCGCTTCATGGGGCAGCAGCTATAGCCAGAAGCAGTACGCAGACCGAGCCATGGGATTCGAGCGATGATTGTCCATGGTGGCGTTGGGATCTGGGTGGATTGATTGATGATAGGTGCGGGGAGAGATCAGTTTGGGATCCCAGCATTGAGGGGTCTATTCTGGGTGACTTGACATAGGAGCATAGCAGCACCAAGGGGTTTGTATGGGATCTGGGCATTGGGTCTCAGTTGCATCGGGCCAATAGGGCGGCCCACATATTTGGATTGCTTGAGGGCAAGCAATCTTGGGGCTAAAGGTCTGTAATATTCCTCTTTTGGTGTCGCCTATGATAGGGTTAGGATGGACTTCTAGAGTTCAGAGCAGACAGGTCACAGGAATAGGTTGGTATCATCAGCGGGCCCAGGGGCTTTTTGGAGGCGTTTTGAGGATTTTCTATGAGGACGGTGGCATTTGCTTGATATATTCCATCATCCACACCGTTTGCCTTTTGTTCTGGTGCATTCCGACAACTTTTGGAAAACTGAGTTATTTTTGGGCTTAACTCAATTAATTACGCTCAAGGTGGCATTCCGGGAGGAATACGTGATAGAACACCTTAGTGTAATAGCTCGTTGGAACCGGGACGAGAATAAATACATGATGGGGTGGTTGGACCTGAGTTTTGGTGACCTAAGGAGACATGGTAGTCGATTTACTCTTTCCTGCATTAAAAAGGAATATTTTAATTGGAAAATAAGAGGGGAAAGGGCTCCATGATTAAAATAATAATAAAATAAGGCTCTAGAAGGATCCATGAGATCTATAAAAGAAGAGGAGGAGGCCATTGATTTATATCTTGGATTTGATATCTTTTCTTGTATGTGAGGTTGAGAAAGCGGTTCTTTTCTCCATTGGTAGCCCCAGGATGGAAACCCTCGGGTGTGTTGTCGAGTGTTGGATAGAAACTCAACTCTCTTTAGGAGACTTCATTCAGGAGTTTCACAGAGCTTCAGGGATATTGGAGTGAGGATCATTCAGATCTTCAATTGGTGCTTCATTGTCTTTCAGTGGATTCAGTGGCAGCGGTTGCCTAAGGGAGAGTGCAGCAGTTCAGTTTTGGAGGCCAGCGCAATGCAGTAGATCCTTGATGTCGAATTATATCTCAACTATGTCAGCTATTTATCTTTCCCGCATGTAAACCCCAGTTTATGTTATAATAAAGCTGAGATTATTTACTGCATCATTGTGTTATGGAATTGCATGAATTTTATATGTCTTATTTTACATGGTAATCTTTTGTTAAATAAATGTTGATCTTACGACATAATGTTGGGTTAAGTTATTTCCAGAAAATTTAGGCATAATATCCCATTCGGGATATTACAAGCAGTGATTGAGAAGAAATTTGTCATAGTTTATTCTTAATAGAGATTTCTAGTTTCTAAGTGACATAAGGAGGCCAAATTATTTCTGGAGAAGGAGGTCGAATTTGCCAATTAGAGTTTTTAGTTTACCAATGCGACTTGCCAGACCGAATTCCCAAATATAGTGTGAGTTGTCGGGAAGGGAAGATCGAGTTTCCAGTGGGAGTGTGAATTGCTAGGAAGGGTAGTGCAAATTTCCAGCGGTTGCCAGATTTCCAATGCAAATTGTTGGAGGCTGCTACTGTGAGTTTCAAAGGGTAGTGAAAATTCCCAGAAAGGGCCGAGCTGATTTGCAAAGGGAGCCGGTGAAATTTCTTAGTTTGATTTAGTCAGAAGTGAAGATAAAAATTTTGCTGAACCTTAGCCAATTTCAGGAAACCAATTGTAATTTATCAATAACAATTTTTGTTGAAGATATTAATATAGACCCTCAAATCTGAAAACTAGTTTTCCCCACATCAAGTTTTTTACAGGGAGATTTGTCCAAAAATACTTTAGTTCATTATGTGATTGGTTTCTCACATTTTCTGCTGCAAAATTTATTTTGTGAACAACGTTGTTCATGTTGTTATTTACTATTTCCAGCAAAAGAATTAATTTTCCGTGAAAAAGTAATAGGAAATAATTAATTGGATTAATAGCATCTTTTGGGTAGCTAGAAATTTCACATGGTATTAGAGAAGATAGAAGCATAGAGGTTATTGGTGATTTGAGCGCAAGGGTTTGATCGAGAAATCAAAGGATTTAGCACACAAATTTTCTCCTCCGATCTATTCAAATTTATTGGGGTTTATTATTTGACAATTTCATAAATGGCTTTAGCTCGTTTGAGGGATTAGGACAAACTTGATGGTGCATTGAACTTTGGTATCTGGAAATCTAGAATTTTATTATTGTTGGAGGAGCATGGAGTAAAGAAGTAAGCGACATTTGTTGTTGTCGTACCGACAAATCCAACGCAGCGAGCAACATATCGCAAGGAGGATGCCAAGCATATGCGTATTATCTAAGACAAGATTAAATTTCACACCGTTCCTCATATTGCAAAATTGGATATAGCCATGAAGATGTGGGATGCCATCCTGAAGTTGTTCCAAAATAATACTATAAACAGGAAGTTGATCCCTTACAAAGAAGCTAAGAAATACCAGAATGAACAAGGGAGGAGTAGTTAGTTACCTCACCAGGATCAGACTTGTCAAGGACAATTCATAGTTGTCACAGAGAATATATATGATGAGGAGCTTGTGAGAACAGCTCTAAATGGGTTTTCAAAGCAATGGGACGTGTTTATCTAAGTGATCGATGGACGACAAGACCTACATAACTGGGATCGTTTGTGGGCGAATTCACTTAGGAAGAGCTTAGGTTGAGCCTCGTTAGTGGTAGCAATAGTAATAGCCATGAGCGTGAGGATGACGAGAATGAGCAGAACTTTGGGGTGAAGTGTTTTGCTAGAGAACATTCCTCACTAAGAGGGAGTGTTGAGATTTTGGGGTGTTGGGGTAGCATCGGATGTGCTCTAGCTCCCAAACTTTGTGGAGGGACTAGAGTACATGAGATCTCCAAGACCCAGAAAGTGTTTTGGGAAATTCCATCTTGTTTAAGAGATATTTAATTAATTAATCTTTTATTTAAGGACCTTAAGTCTAACTTAGGAAAACTAAAAGATTAAAGGCAATTAGATTAAACATGTGATGAGAATGACTTGAGTGACGTGGATCAAGCATCTTCTAATCTTAGTCGTTGATTCAACATTAGATCATGGTCGTTGATGTTTCAACGAGAAAGTATAAGACGAGGGCTTGGGATCAGTTGGAGATCACACACACTGGCAGAGCATTGAAGCTAAGATGAAATTCTAGGGCGTGGTTTGCTAAGAATTTCAGAAGTGTTTCAGCTACGGAGAGGGGCATTATTGGCAAGGGGGATGGTCTAGTCCCAGGCCAAGAGTACAACAAGGGCAGAGAAGCAACAGACCAAGGCAGCGACTACGCAGCTCAGCCGAGAGCCCAGCAGGGGTAGTGCAGAGGCATCAGGAGCTACGCAGGGCTGACGCGGGCCCAGAAAGGGCAGTGCAGAGGTAGCAAGAGGCCAGGAGGGCTAAGGCTGGCTAAGCCAGAGATGCACAGGTGCAGCGTAACCCAGTCTGGGATGACGCAGGCCCTTCCTGAGCAGCGCAGAGGCTGATGCAGGCTAGCAGGGCTGATGCAGTAGGCTTAGAGCAGCCTTGGGGTTTCTAGAGGCCGGAAGGGGCCGAGTTCTGTAAATCTCGTTTGAGGGTGTGAATCGGTCAGTTTTTCTATCTCCAAAACAAATGTATTGTTGCATATTTATTTCTCTGTCGAGTTAACCAGTTTGGTGCCCAAATTTGTTGTACTTAGAATCTGCTTAATAATAAAAACCCTCTAGAAGCTAGAACCATCGGTTTTCCCACATTGGGTTTTTCCGGGGACAGTTGTCCAAAAATCCTTGTGTGTCACTTTGTCATTATGCATGTTATTTAGTTCAGATTTGTATATGTAGGGTGTTAATGTATTTACTTCGATGTTAATGTTGAAGATTTCAGATCAATAACTTGTGTAAGTAGGAGAAGTAAATCAAGAATTTAACAGTAGGGTTTATGTTTAAGTATATTCAGAAATTTTCACACCCACCTCACTCTTGGAGGTATATCGGCGAACATAGCGAAGTCTTCCTCCAGCCTGGAGGAAAGCCTATCGATCTTTGCAGAAGCAGCTTGTTGGTACTGCTTATCCTCCTTTTCCTTCTTCCTGAGAGGACACTGGGTACTATAGTGGCCTAGCTCACCACATCTGAATCACTTAACATTTGACAGGTCCTTCTTCTTCTTCCTCTGTTGCCCCTGTCCCTGATTGGGACCTTTAGATGCAAGGGCCACATTTTCCTCTTCCTTAACCTACTTCGATCCGCTGCTGCTGCCACTGATGGAACTCTTCAGAAGAGCTCGCCTCATTTCCTCCTTCTGCAAGTCAGCCCACATCCTGTCCCATCCAGGTAGTGTGTCTCTGCCCAATATACTTTTGACGAAGACTTGCCACTCCTCTAAGACGCAATTGAGTGCTAACTGCACTAGCTCTGAAGCTAGAGGTGTCGCCCCAACAACTGACAACTGATCTCGTACCTCCTGAATCCTGGTAAGGAAGGGATCTATGTCTTACCCTTTTTGCGTTCAGATGCATCTCAACTTCCCCTAGAGGTACATATTTTGTTGCTTGGAAGTACCCTGATACAACGTGGCGACAACATCCCACATCTGCTTGGGAGTATCCTTGCCAGCTATATGCGAGACTACATGATCCCGAACTCCATTTAGGATCAACCGCTTTGCCCGTGCCATCTCCTTTTTGTACTCCTTCAACTGATATGCATCCGTGGGAATCGCCACCACATTATCGATATATGCCTTCAGGGCAAATTCATCTAGAAGGAAGGGGATCCTTTCCTTCCAGATGACATGATTGGAAGCATTGTCCAACCTATCCTGATCTCTCAACCGAGCAGTGGCCATCTCTGATAAATGTTGAAAACTCCCTCTTCCCCTGTGCTCGGCTATTTCTTTGCTACTCACACTCCCTCCTGGAATGCGTGGCTCTGCTAGCTGCTACTCTCGATCTGCAACTGCAAATTCGAACTTCCAAGACTAGAAGTTCCCTGAGTGAAATTTTCCTTCAGTGTGTGCTCTTCTTCCACTCGACGCAGGTTCTGCTCTAGAAAACTGCTGCAAAACCCTCTGCGTCCAACTAGAGATCTGCCCAATGAAAACTCTAAGTTTCCCCCTCTGCCTCTGAAGTCACTCGATCTAGAAAGATCGAATTTTTCTGCCCCTCGCTCAGAAAAATAGAACCTCCACAAGTAACTCGGCCTCCTAACAGAATGATTGTGTTGCCCTGGGAATTTCGATCTGTTGCCCACACTGAACAACGTAATTCCTTTCTTTCGCCTCTGAGCTCTCTGGCTGATCAAATGCTCTCTGATGCCATGTGAAGATTCCTAAAACCGGAATCCTATTGCAGCAACTGATATTATTTCTCCTAATTGTTAACTAATTAACAATTTATCTGCTACGACAAATATCGAAATAAATACACTACAACCTTCGCAAATAAAAACTGCAGAATAATAAACGTTGGCAAAAATGCTAGCACACATAAAATTTACACAATTATTTTTGGACGAAAGTCCCGGGTGTTATCGCTTGTCGCCTACACCTACCTATAAGTTAGTGAGAAAAGTCTTTAACCCCACAACATGTGGTTAGTGGCAAGTAACTCAGAGAAGGGGTCGTCACACTAATTTCGACTCTCTCCGTTTAAGCTATCTCCTAGGTTAGCTATGGGAGGTGGTCCCTAAAGGCAAACTAAGTCAAAGATGTGAGGTTTCTAGGAGAATTGATTAGAAGGAATTACTTATCAAAGATGACTCAATTCCAAGATGTAAACAAGCATATAAGTATATGATCAATATTCAATGATGTGTTCAAAATATAAACCAATGCTTTAAAGTAAATAACAAGTGCTTGCTCAAAAATGAAATTCGAGATACAATGACAATAATCCCGCAAAGCAAGTGTTAGACCAAGATAAACATATAAGCATCACTTGCAATAAATGAAAATGTACTTGTAAGAGAGTGCTCAAGTAACAAAGGATAATGACATTGAATTTTCATGAGCTAAATAAGCACCAAAGTAACAAGTACATGAGATAGCAAAATTGCGAGTAAAGTTGTGATGTGAAGTGCTCTTGGTTTATTTTATTAATAGAATTCTAAAACAATTTTCAATTTAACTCCTGTCCCCAGACCTCACCCTCGCTCGAAATCCGGATCTCACAGTGAGGAGTCAATAGGGGTGGAGGGTCCCTAATGTCTATACAACCAACTTAAGTTGGAGGTTAATTTTTAGAGATGCAAGTCTAATTTAGTATGAAAAGTGAAATGCCTAAATGTGGGTGAAATACTTCCAATGAGATATGTTAATGACAATGTGCTTCCAATAGAGATATAATAATGACATTTGTGATCAAGATTTGCGCTTAGCCCAATATGACATAAACTAGCAATGATGCTCCATAAAACATGTATCAACAACTCAAATGGAAATACTTAAAATGGAAACTAGACATAAGAAAGTTAACCATTCAAGAAGATTTCCTCCCTCTAAATGAGGAGGTGGGATACCATAGGAAATTCCCAAGCTCCCTCAAAAAATCAGATTTTTATTATTGAAAGTGAGGCCCTCTTATAGAAATTAGAGACTTGGGAAGAGCTTACAATATGCGCTTTAAACTTACTCTTTCCCAAAGTTACAAGTGTAAGATTTGAACGATTTACTTGTGAGATGTTACAAAGTAAAGACTTAAAGCCTTGAGGTGAATGGTGGTTACAATTCTTCAAAAGAATGAGGCTTTAGAAAAAGAGGTGAAGTGATAAGGAAGAACTTGGACTTGAGGTTCCAAATGGAAAAGTGTTCCTTAGCTTATGCTTTAGCTCCCTTTCTTCAAACTTGGGTTGCCTCCAAGAACACCTATAGGCAAGCAAGCAAAAGAGTTAGCATGCAAAAGAAATAGTGTTGAAATATGTGAGAGGAACTCACATGCATGAGAAGGAAAACATTAGTAACTCAATGCAAGTATAAAATACACTTCATATTACAAATTCTCTCACTAAGATCAGATTGAAAGAGTTGATTTAGTGAGTGAGAGTTAGGATTTAAATCCAACAACTTAGCCTCAAATGCTAGATAAAATCAATATGTGCACAAATGAGAGAAGAAAATATATGATTTTTTTAGAGATGGAAAAGAAGCAAAGAGCTCATGAAACCCCCTTTTAAATAAATCTCTTGATGTCTTATGAGATTTTTGGCTTGAACAACTTGTGATATCTTTGATATCCTTGGAGGCGACTTATTCCAATTGAAGAAGTAGACTGGGCAACCTGTCCTTTGAACACACAAATCTCTGCAAACCAATTGTTAGTGCAAAAGAAACTTGGCATATAGAAGCCACATTGAGCTTGTCATTCAACCGAAAATAACAAGCTACAACAAGAGCAAAAAATATACCAAGTCCAAAGGAGATCAGAGATAACTACAAATCTCCCCTCCCTAGGCAATAGTGCCCTCAGGCAAATGCACAAAAATAATCAACTAGATTGCAATGTAAAATCAAATGAATAACAACATCAAATGAAACAAGTATACCTCATCAACCAAATAATGCACCACAAGAGAAGCTAGTAACTCCAAAGACTTTCATTTATTTAGCTCAATAACAATTTCGGCATAGTAACAATAAGCACGAGCTTGAAAACCATGATTACAATGAGAGCCCAAGGGTTAATTTATACAAAAACTGGAGAAGATCTCAAAGAAAAAACGAATTTTCAAGTGGCTGTAGGACCTGTCCAAGTGCAGAGAGTGTTGGAGATCACTGTTTGTAGACTGTTGTAGGTGGCATGTGACAAATCTGTTTATCCCCTGTTCAAGCCAGCATAACTCATTTCCGATTGTGCATTCATCTATGAGCTGCCATGTGTGATTGATGATAGGTGCACGGGGGAGAAAACTCCCACATAAGACTGCCTCAACTCCCACGTAAAACTGAACCTCAAACTGTTGCGTACAAGCTGAAGTAGACTGCGTTAGTTGCTGTAAAAAATCTACGTGTTATCTCTTGCTGACCTCCGTTGACTGTTGTGTTTACTGGGTGTAGGAGTTGTAGAGTCATATTTGTTGTGCGTTGATTTTTTGTACAGCTAGACATGTATAGGTATAAACTCCAACCAAACTCCACGTTAAATTGCTCATTAAATTGATCCATATCTACGCTGATATTTTTCTGCTGTGTGGGGATTTTGGCATGTGCGTATAAGCTTTTTCATTCAATTGTTTACTTGGCAGTGTGGATTTCAAATAGGCATGTGCATATTTATCTCCTTATTGAGTTATGTGTGTACCATGAGGAAGACAAGTGGGTCCCCTCCCCACTCATTTACTTTGATTTTATACTTTAATCCATACCATTTAAATTAAATCAAATATGAACTTTAACAATTCGATGTGCCTCATGAACTTCAACGTGGAACTATTTGATTGCCTTTGACTTGCTCACTTGGAACTTTGACTTTGACTTGTGCTTCATGTGGTGGGCCCCACATGGCTGCCACATCATCCTTTACTTATCCACATAATTGCCATATCAAAATTTAACATATTTTGACTTTGAAAATATTTCTAAATCTTTTCCAATTATTATTTTTTTTAATTTTTTCTCATTTTTGCCACTGACATTAGGAAAATTGGATTTTGAGGGAATATAAGTCGCTTTTTTACCCTAAAAGTGGGTTCTAGGATAATCCTAGGCCTCTAAGGATGATTTTCGAATGATCACACGCCCCAAAAATTTCCTAAGGCCACATATTTACATCATTACATAGAAATTATTAAAAAATCCTGTTTTGCGGGAAATTTTTAATTATTAAAAAATCCTACTTAGACCTAGTCAAATTCCACGAAATTTCAGAGATGATCTAGCATGGTAATATACATTGACTCTAGACACTAAGATGCGTTAGGGGCTCAAACTTCAAGCCATCACCCCAACTTTGGGGTATGCAATGAGTGAAAAACCTAGAAAATTATTCGTCGCTAAAAAGAAGGAATAATTAACCAAGTAAAAAAAACACTCTAAGGTGTACTCGCTTGTTGATCGAGTCACAACATCCTAGGCCTGTTACATGGCTTTATTCATCATGCTAGTGACATTTGTACAATATCCCCGTAGTGCTGCGGAATCTGAAGACTAAAGAAGAAAATGAAAAGAAGAACCAGTAAATTTTAAAAACTCAGTTGAACTGATGATATCTGATGGTACAAGTGTCTTTTGGTTCATCATTGGGCATGGAGTCTTCACATTATCATCAGGTGCCACTCTAGTAGTCAACATTTGGCTCCATATGGGGATGCATGCTAGATATGAAGTGATAGTGTGCAAGAACCTAGAATCTGCATCCACCAACCAAAGATATATATTAGCAGTATCCATTCAAAATATCATCAAATAAAATCAAGTACAAAAATGGAAATTTTATTTTAAAAGCATAATTTATTCATGAAATAAATCTACTTTAAAAAATTTGACAAGGGATAAGGTTAGAAATATGATACAAAAAGATGCCCCATGGAATCAGATGTTCGCATTGAAGTTCATGTTGAGAACCTGCCTACTTTCTGGCAGATCCATGGGCTGCTTTTTTATGTGCCATGTCCAATTCTGAATATTTTAGGACTTTGATCTATCCCAACACTGTGTTGTACATGGTCATCAGATTTACCAAATCCTTTCCTCTTTAAGATTGTGATGTTGATGTTGATGTGATCAAAGTAGACCTGTCTGCCCAATCTTGAAGATGCTCAGATGGAAAATTTGAAGTATCCAAGATTTCTCTGACCCGCCTTTCGCCATTCTGCATCTACTCTGGTATGGGTGATGGATTGATCTCATAAGTATAAACCTGATTCCCCTCAGTTTCCTCTTTACCCAAGTCACCTTCAATTAGCCATTTTTCAATGGAATAAATGACCTCCTCATAATAAGATGAAGCTCTATTCAATAGATTGGGAGGCATGTGATCCGTTTCTTTGTTCTTTTCCCATTCATGATCTAATATAAGTTGAAATTTGTGTACCTGTAATCTTTCCATTTCCTCCAGCGTATTCTGAAAAGTGATATGATTAGCCTTCATAACACTTATTTCATTGGCATGATTTGTTTCTATGGTGTTGATTAATTGCACATGTTTTTCTTCCATGGCGAGCAACCTGTTTTGAATAGAGGTCATCTGATTAGAATGATTGATCTCCGTGGCCTTTATTGCATGTGCATGATTTAATATTAATCTTGTTTGATTGAGTTCCATGTTTTTAATGATTTGATCTTGGTTGAGTTGCATATCCTTAATCATTTGAATCAACTCCCTAATGAGATCCCTATCATCCTCATTTGTTGGAGTTTTCGCTTTGATCTTTCTTTCATCTCCATATTTTTCTTCAAAGGCATCAGTGATCGATTCTAGAGAATCAAAACTATTAGCAGGTAAGTCTATGAACCAATCCATAGCATCACCATCTAATGAAAAGATGAATAGTTTCATGTTAACATCCTCATGGTTAATATCATCACACCATTTGCTCACACAAAGGTGGAAATTTCTAAGGTGAGTTTTGGTGGTAATGGCATTGTTACCTAGAAAACTAGGCAAGTCATCAACAGCCTCAATGGCTTCATTCGGAATAAAATTCGGATAGCCTGGAATGTTAGTAAAATCACAAGGGGCGAACAAATCATTCATGATGTCATGCTCACTAGACCCTGAAAGAGAAAATGGATATCAGAGAGAGGCTCCTGTCCAAGATTAGAAAGAAGTCTACAAGAAGAAGGCTTCAAGCAGAAATCCTTGCAAAAAATTAAATAATGGAGTCGCCACTTGAACAGGAATCTAACTCTTAAATCCAACATGAAAAATCCAAAAGTTAGTCATTTTCCCACGTACAAGAAGACTTGTCCCCAGCAACGACGCCAAAAATGTTATCGCTTATTGCCTACACCTACCTATAAGTTAGAGAGAAAAGCCTTTAACCCCACAAGGTGTGGTTGGTAGCAAGGAACTCAAAGAAGGGGTTGTCACACTAATCCCGACTTTCTCTGTTTAAGCTATCTCCTAAGTTAGCTATGGGGGGTTGTCCCTAAAGGCAAACTAAGTCAAAGATGTGAGGTTTCTAGGAGAATTGATTAAAAGGAATTACTTATCAAAGATGACTTAATTCCAAGATGTAAACAAGCATATAAGTATATGATCAATATTCAATGATGTGTTCAAAATATAGACCAGTGCTTTAAAGTAAATAACAAGTGTTTGCTCAAAAATGAAATTCAAGATAGAATGACAATAATCCCGCAAAGCAAGTGTTAGACCAAGATAAACATATAACCATCACTTGCAATAAATGAAAAAGTACTTGCAAGAGAGTGCTCAAGTAACAAAGGATAATGACATTAAATATTCATGAGCTAAATAACTACCAAAGTAGCAAGTACATGAGATAGCAAAATTGTGAGTAAAGTTGTGCTGTGAAGGTGCTCTTGGTTTATTTTATTAATAGAATTCTAAAACAATTTTTAATTTAGCTCCTGTCCGCAGACCTCATCCTCGCCTGAAATCCGGATCTCACAGTGAGGAGTCAATAGGGGTGGAGGGTCTCTAATGTCTACACAACCAACCTAAGTTGGAGATTAATTTTTAAAGATGCAAGTCTAATTTAGTATGCAAAGTGAAATGCCTAAATGTGGGTGTGATCCAGGTGGAATAATCAGGTACAGGTACAAGTGGCCTGAGTAAAAGGCTCAAAAATCAAAGTGTTCAAATTGTTATCGAACCAAGTTCATGTTGTAGATCTCGTCTTTCTGAATCCAACGGCGCAGACGGCACTCAATTCCGAGTCCGTATGAAGAAGTTATAAGCGGTCAAAGTTCCAGGTTGACTTGGTGACTGGACAGCCTTAAGGAAGGCACAAATTCGACTTTTTCCGGCCACTGGATTCCGGCAAGCTCAGGCCAGATTTCGGGCAAATTTGTGGCCTGTTTAAATTGCCTCCTTCGGTCCAAAACCGAATTTTTTCAAAAGGCATGGTTTGTTTTTAATAACAAAAATTATTTAAAAAAAAGGGGTGGCAGGCCACCACCCCCGCCACCCCACTCGACCGCATGGCACAACATAAAAAAAATATATTATATGTTTATGGGCCAGCGGGCCATGACCCCCGCAGGACCCCACGGGAACCAACCATATATAACATATAATGGTCTTATGTTGAACAATGTGTTAACGTTCAACCCATATATATATAATACGTTAAAACCGTGATATGGAGGTGGTTGGGGGCGGGCCGCCCAATGCGGGTCCGGCCCCCCAAAACAATATTATATTGTTTTGTAAACTAGTTTTGGAAGTGGACTATGCCGGTGTCAAATTTTTGCATGTGAGCAGTCGTTTTCCACTTTCTCGACGCCACAAGATTGATGGTGTTTTCAGATTCTGCCGCAGAGCTGCTCAGCCTTCAGCAAATGGCAGCATGAGGTATATGATGTGTATTCCATGTACTTCTTCATTTATTTCTCGTTGAGATGCATTATGTCTTGCAGATCCCGGTTGATACATGAGTTGTGGGATCTTGCTTTGTGTTGTTATTGATGTATTTTTCAGCTATGGGTTTGTGTCATGTATGAGTCCCTTTTATGCCACATTGGCGGGATGCTCTTTTTCATATGTGTATTATTGAGATCCCTTGTTTGCCAAAATTGGCGGGATACTCTTATTTGCTACATGTCAGCTATGGTCATACTGATAGGAGTCTTTCTTTATGTATGAGAGTTCTGTAGTGGAACATCTCTTAAAGAAGTCAAGCCACTCCTGCGTGAGGGCAATTTTTCCTTGTATGTCATAGGGAACACATCCATGTACATCTTCTTCTCACAACACATAATGCAGCGGCCTACACCATCTTGACACCGAGGCCCGGAGATGTAGTCCCTCCTGGACGAACTCCGTCATCAAACGATGTGTTCTTATGATTGCTGATCTTGTTCATTTATGTTCCTCTTATTTACAGCTACAGTTGTTCATTTCAGTTCTTTAACGTCTTTAATTAAATGCAATTCTATTTATCAGCCGAAGTAAAAGGTCTTGGTTAAGGGGTATCAAGATTTTACCCTGGATCAGGGTGAAATATTTCCAATGAGATATGTTAATGACAATGTGCTTCCAATAGAGATATAACAATGATACTTGTGATCAAGATTTGCGCTTAGCCCAATATGACATAAACTAGCAATGATGCTCCATAAAACATGTATCAACAACTCAAATGGAAATACTTAAAATTGAAACTAGACAAAAGAAAGTTACTTATTCAAAAAGATTTCCTCCCTCTAAATGAGGAGGTGGGATACCATGGGAAATTCCCATGCTCCCTCAAAAAATCAGATTTTTATTACTGAAAGTGAGGCAATCTTATATAAATTAGGGGCTTGGGAAGAGCTTACAATATGCGCTTTAAACTTACTCTTTCCCAAAGTTACAAGTGTAAGATTCTAAAGATTTACTTGTGAGATGTTACAAAATAGAGACTTAAAGCCTTGAGATGAATGGTGGTTACAATTCCTCAAAAGAATGAGGCTTTAGAAGAAGAGGTGAAGTGATAAGGAGGAACCTGGACTTGAGGTTCCAAATGGAAAAGTGTTCCTTAGCTTATGTTTTAGCTCCCTTTCTTCAAACTTGGATTGCCTCCAAGAACACCTATAGGCAAGCAAGTAAAAGAGTTAGCATGAAAAAGAAATAGTGTTGAAATATGTGAGAGGAACTCACATGCATAAGAAGGAAAACGTTAGAAACTCAATGAAAGTATAAAATACACTTCATATTACAAATTCCCTCACTAAGATCAGCTTGAAAGAGTTGATTTAGTGAGTGAGAGTTAGGATTTAAATCCAACAACTTAGCCTCAAATGCTAGATAAAATCAATATGTGCACAAATGATAGAAGAAAATATATGATTTTTTTTAGATGGAAAAGAAGCAAAGGGCTCATGAAACCCCCTTTTAAATAAATCTCTTAATGTCTTATGAGATTGTTGGCTTGAACAACTTGTGGGATCTTTGATATCCTTGGAGGCGACTTATTCCAAACGAAGAAGTCTTCACACTCCAATAGACTTGGCAACCTGTCCTTAACACACAGATCTCTGCAAACCAATTGTTAGTGCAAAAGAAACTTGGCATATAGAGGCCACATTGAGCTTGTCGTTCAACTGAAAATAATAAGCTACAACAAGAGCACAAAATATACCAAGTCCAAAGAAGATCTGAGAAAGCTACAAATCTCCCCTCCCTAGACAATAGTGCCCTCAGGCAAATGCACAAAAATAACCAACTAGATTGCAATGTAAAATCAAATATATAACAACATCAAATGAAACAAGTATACCTCATCAACCAAAGAATGCACCACAAAAGAAGCTAGTAACCCCAAAGACTTTCCTTTGTTTAGCTCAATAACAATTTCGGAATAGTAACAATAAGCACAAACTTCAAAACCATGATTACAATGAGAGCCCAAGGCTCAATTTATACGAAAACTAGAGAAGATCTCAAAGCAAAAACGAATTTTCAAGTGGCTGTAAGAACTGTCCAAGTGCAGAGAGTGTTGGAGATCACTGTTTGTATGTAATATTCCCAATTAGCAGCAGCTAATTGGAAATATTAATTTTGATCAATTTTGCCTTATATAATTAAATTATAAATAAAAGTGAGTAGAGGGGGACATAACTCACTCTAAAAATAAAGTTCACTCCCTAGTAGACACAACGTTGTAACTTAAGTGAGCCAAGGGGGGGGGGGCCAAGAGACCACGTAGAGAGCGGACCCATGTATGCTCTAGAAGCTCCTGCGCAGATAAGGATGAGCACGTGGCAAGAGAGAGAGGCTACGTTGGGGTTTTGGAGGGAAACCAACGTTATAAAATGGGAGGAGCCTTCTCATTTCATTCATTCTTGTTGTTGATGATATTTGAGCTAGACATTTGTCTTCTTGAGCACGCTGGCTGTTTAGCCTGTCTGCAGCACTGTTTAGTGCGTTGAGTGTCTCCGGTCGGAGATCTCGCCCTTAGCCCCGGGGGACTTCGAGTGCCTGCTCGACTAAGGTTATTTCTTCAGTCTTTAGCGGGAGGTTTGGTTGGTTGTTTTGCTGAGGAGTTGGGCTTTTCTTGTGACTGCGCAGTCCCTGGGAAAGGGCATGCAGTTCTTCTTGGAGATGTTCCGGTTTGGGAATTTCTGCAGGAGTTTCAGTTGATATCCGGAGTGGAGGATCAGTGTTTGCCAGTAGGAGGTTTCCCAAGGAGTTTGTGGCACTGTTTCAGCTATTATCATTTGGCATCTGCGCTGAGCCTTGGAGGGCAGCGTAATTCCTTGAGGAGGGACTTTCTGGTGATTTTCAGAGGCTGACCATTTTTGATATGGTTTCTGGGTTTTGTCCGGGTTGGTGAGTACAGGTGGTCCGCATATTTTCAGCTCATTCTGGCAAGGGGATCAACCCCTAGTTTTCAGTCTATTCCAGCAGCAGCAGTTTTACGGTAGATTTCCAGCAGCTGGGACGCAGTTTCTTAGAGCAGCCATTTCCTGTCTTTCTGAGAGAGTTCTCCACTTGCCTTGAGCAAGAATAGGTGCTATCATTCCGATCATCTATTGTATTTATTTATATTCTCAGATTAATAAAATGGCTTAGCATTCCCGGCATTTTTATGAGTATTTGCTTTATGTTCTATTTCTGGCATTTTCTATATTGTCGTATGCTTGTATTGCTGTCTATTTCCCTTTCGGGATATTACAATGGTATCAAAGCGTAGATCTGGCTCAGCCTGTGGAGCTAGCGGTTTATGACATCGGGAAAGAGATCATACAAAGGTTTGCTGGAATTTTGGAGAGCAATAGCAGTTGCAGTACCAAAAACGAAATTGGAAAAAGGGCCAAAATACAAAGGGTCAAATTTTGAAGTTTGGAATTAGAAGAAACCCTTTTGAGGTTTTTCTGGGTTTTGGTCAAGGATCACCTTCCCAAGTTCCTAGAATTTTCTGAGTAGTTTTCAGTGGATAAGTCAGAGGCCGAAGACAAGCCGCAGTATAGTTTTGGAGCAGCAGTGCCATTTCATGAGGAGCCTGTAGACACATAGCAGGAGGAGCCGATGGCAGGTGATGATGGTTCCAAGAGATTTGGGGAGATGCTCCTCAAATCGGTACAGGATCTGTCGAGGCAGATTGAGGTGATGGGACAGAGATTCAGTGCTGTGGAGGCTAGACAGCGTGAAACCCCAAGGGGTTTCCAGATTGGCGAAGGTTCAGGCACATCCCACCATTTGCTGGAGCATGATGCCACTCAACATATGGCATCACATAGACCCACACGTTCTACCATGCCCACTTTTCTGGGTGCGGACACAGGGGCAGGAGCACAGCAGGAGCCAGAGCCTGGCCACATGGGTGATTATTTCACTGAGTATCAGGCATATGGGCAGGAGTTCAGGGATGCCCTTCCATTCAGAGATTTTGTTCAGCTCCAGCGGGATAGCAGACCTCGCAACTTTCACAGAGGGAACAGGAAGTCACATGACGGGGGCTTGTGGCGCACAGTGGGTAGATTCCATCTACCGACATTTGACGGGTCATCCGAGCGTTCGGAAAAAGCTTGGGTGGAGAAGTTGGATACCTCTCTCCATCTTGACCGAGTATCGGAGAGGGAAACCATCGAAATGGTTACCTCGCACTTGGAGGATGAGAGCACACAGGATTGTAGGGAGTTCGAAGATACGCCTAGTGTGACAGAAGACTCACCCTCTTTAGAGACCTCTTTGACCGTGCCGGTTGATATCGTAGTGGAGAAGGTAGAGCCTACACCATTAGAGCCATCCATTGAGGTGATGACTAGAGTCGTGTCCGAGTCTTCGGGTGGTAGTAGCACACAACAGATGGGTGAGGCGACAGGAGATGTATCCACATTCGATGAGGCACTAGGAGATACAGAGGGATTGGATGATGATCGCAGACAGCGGTATCATCGGCTTCGGGCAGACCTTCAAGTTTTGAAAGGGAAGGCCACGTCAGTACAGGAGGCCATTTTGTTGCAGGACAAGGAGTTGGAGGGCATGAGAGTGGCTTGTGCCAAGTCGGCGGCCAAGTTGGCTTGCATTGGGGAACGACTGGATTCCCTAATGGTACAACCAGAGGGCACGTTGGAGCGTCAGTTCATTCCTCTTCAAGCATGCATGGACGGGACTAGCAGCGTTGTTGGGTTACCTCTTCCCATTGGAGAGAGAGAGACAGAGCCACCTAGTCAGATCTCATACGTTGACTTGGATAGCGGTATGAGACGACCAGAGTTGCATAGGGTACAGCATCCACATGTTGAAGTTGGATGGCGAGAGATTTTGAGTTGGTACCCGGTGGAGTGGGTTATGGAGATGGTGGTGGACCCAAGTATAGTTCAGCAGGAGTTTCCAGGTGCTGGGAGTACAGGAACCCCAGATTGGCATTGGGATCCAGGTGGGATCACCTATCATTTTCCAGGTAGGTCGATTGACTATGTCTTGGAGGGTACAGTTGGCCTAGCAGTTGAGCATGCACATTTGCTAGGAGAGTTTTGGTTAGCTCCAGTGGCCAACCAGTTTATGGGAAGACTTCCTAGGTTGTCTTGGTATGACACTTATAAACGGGATCACGGGGTGGTCGACATACCTTGGCAGGAGCCTGTCGGAGGAGGTGGCATTGGCAGGCCACCAGATGGCACCTTGTATGGGGCCAAAGATTCTTCACCTTTGTGTGGGGCACAGAGGACGCAGTGGAGCCGAGCAATGGTGGTAACACTACTGACACATAGGGAGATTCACTTCTCAGACCCCTCGAGGAGGATTTGGAGTGATGATCCATTTGTCGGCGGGTATAGTGATGCGACGGTGGAGATGATGATACCGATTGGAGGAAGTCCAACATGTAGAGGCACAGCTCTAGGACACCACATCCAGGGATGTGTGGGAGCCTCTAGCATTGAGCCGTGGACTTCCAGTGGACACAGAGTTGCATGGTGTTATACCGTAGTGTGTGGGATTGCATTGTGGAGTAGGAGTGTCCTACATCACATTGAGAGCATGCGAGGAGTGACTGATGCCTGGACACAGTCATGGCACGAGACGGTACAGGGTGGTGCAACAGTAGCTTGGGGTATCCAGCAGTATACAGGGGTATGCCTCAGTGTGCAGTGGCATGTCGAGGAGTACATGGATGATCGGTGGTATGCGAAGGCATATGGTGCTGCACGGTAGGGTCTTAGAGTATTGCATCTAGGGAGACTCATGGACAGGGACACCAGGTTTACCTTTGGCGGTATTACACCCAGGATCGATGGGGAGACAGATGAGCGATACTTGACGGTATCTGTGGGGACTCACGCACCCGACCCTCTTCTACATCACTCATGGGCATAGCCGATTTTGTTGTTGTCCTTTGGCACTTTGGACATGAGCAGCGGGGTAAGCGAGGCACGCCCAAGATATTTGGATGGCACTCAGCACACTAGGCGAGAGACCTCTCAGCAGTGGCACTGGGTTGGTGCGCTAGTTGACCGCCACAGGTTAGGGGATGAGATGATCCTCTACAGGGGTGGCACATTGGTCATCGCTGAGCCTACACCCGGGGAGCGGGTCACGAGGGAGACATGCATCATTCTTCCCTCAGGGCATGTTGAGATCATGCATGAGCAGAGGATACTGGGTTCAGCAGAGGTAGCATTCCAGCATGCGTCTAGACTCCAGACATTGTATCGACACTTCATCGAGAGGGTGGATGGCCTATTCAATGCAGATGAGGTGGCAGAGGAAGAACAGGAGGGCCTTCCTCCTGTATGCCAGGGTGAGGACTCTTCTTCATATGAGTCCATAGGATCAGTTGAGGTCGCTTCTAGGGAGCGATAGCAGTCACGCAGGGATGGAGACAGTAGACCAGAGCTGCATTCCAGTATACAGGGTGAGCAGTCAGGGGACTCTATGGGAGATGCTCTAGGCGATGAGACACTTGTGACGATCCAATCAGAGCTATATGTGATGGAGCCTGAGTCAGTAGAGGAGGATGCTATGCACATCATGCATGATAGTCCTTTGGGGGAGAGCCAGATGGAGGCTCACATCGAGTCGGTGATGGATATGCGGTTAACCGAAGGGTCAGCTATTGAGGAGGAGCAGTCAGAAGCATTGACACTGAGTACAATGACGGCAGTTGCAGATCCATATCCTCTAGAGATGTTGGAGGTTGATGGGATTGTTATGCAGGGGGCTAGTAGACAGCAGGAGCTATTGGATATGGTGGAGCATTCATCTTTTGGCCGACACATTGATGAGATACAGATAGATGTACATACAGTCGGTCGAGCTGCAGTACTTTCAGTGAGTAGTACTCTCCAGGAGTACATCAATGGAGCTTGCAGCATATCTTGCCCACTTTGGCCCATTATAGAGAGAGAGGTTTCCTTCTACAGGCAGCTCTCATTGGCAGACAGGGCAGAGCAGTGGGAGTTGATTACGGGTTGGCGGCAACACTTCAGGCGTGTTCCATATGTCGTTGTTATTGCTACATCGGATTCTTCTTCCAGGATGGACTGGCGGGAGATCATGAGTTGGTACCCTCTAGATGGTACGGTATTCTTCGTAGGGAGCACACTCGAGCGGGGGCCCTTGGACATAACAGAGGTTATAGATTCCAGCTGGCAGGGCGGCACAGGACATCATTTCTTCAGCACTCCATCCCGATTTCAGGAGAGCAGGATCAGCATGGGATTGAGTCACAACTTGGATTGGAGAGGTGATGAGTTGGTATGCAGTTGGAGGGGTAGCATATGCAGCTACAGGTACAGCGCAGCAGGAGCCCGAGAGCATTGATGCTTGTTGGTGGTCTTCACCTCTTAGAGCATTGGTCATAGCCAGAGGCAGTGCACAGTCCGAGCCGTGGGACTTGTGCGATTATTGGCCACAGTGGCGATGGGATCCGGGAGGACTATTGGTTGGTCACTTTGATGCGTGAGAGATGGTTTGGATCACGGCGTTGAGAGATCCCGCCATATCAGGGTGATACAGGTGGGGGAGGTTTGGAGACGCATGCGGGACCCAGGCATTTTGCCGGTGCCAGAGGTGGGGAGCATAGGCTAGAAACGGTGGCGTTGGGGCATTGCTTGAACAAAACATAATTTTTGGCGGGAGGGCCCTTAATATTCCCAATTAACGGCCATTAATTAGAAATATTTAATCGAGTCATTTGCCTTATACAATTAAATTATAAATAAGAAGTGAGTAGAGGGGACATAACTCTCTTTAGGGGGACATAACTCTCTAAAAATAAGTTCACTCCCCTCCTTCGTAGACCACCAGCGTTGTAACCGTGAGCCAGGGGGGGGGCAAGGAGAAACCCAGCATTAGAGAGGGGACCCACGTATGCTCTAGAAGCTTCTACGCAGATAAGGATGAGCACGCGGCAAGAGAGAGGCTACGTTGGGGTTTTGGAGGGAAACCAACGTTATAAAATGGGAGGAGCATTCTCATTTCATTCTTGTTGATGGTGAAATGTTGAGCTGAACTGTTGTCTTCTTAGAGCACGGCTGGTACAATTTTAGCCACATCTACGGCCTTCATTTGGTCGTTGAGTGTCTCCGTCGGAATCTCGCCACTTAGCTAGGGGACTTCGAGTGCCTGCTCGGGTAAGGTTATTTCTTCAGTCTTTAGCGAGAGGTTTGGTTGGTTGTTTTGCTAAGGAGCTGGGCTTTTCTTGTGACTGCGCAGTCCCTGGGAGAGAGCATGCAGTTCTTCTTGGAGGTGTTCCGGTTTGGGAATTTCTGCAGGAGTTTCAGTTGATATCCGGAGTGGAGGATCAGTCTTTGCTAGTAGGAGGTTTCCCGAGGAGTTTGTGGCACTGTTTCAGCTATTATCATTTGGCATCTGCGCTGAGCCTTGGAGGGCAGTGTAATTCCTTGAGGAGGGACTTTCTGGTGATTTTCAGAGGCTGACCATTTTTGATATGGTTTCTGGGTTTTGTCCGGGTTGGTGAGTACAGGTGGTCAGCGTATTTTCAGCTCATTCCGGCAAGGGGATCAGCCCCTAGTTTTCAGTCTATTCCAGCAGCAGCAGTTTTACGGCAGATTTCCAGCAGCTGGGACGCAGTTTCTTAGAGCAGCCATTTCTTGTCTTTCTGAGAGAGTTCTCCACTTGCCTTGAGCAAGAATAGGTGCTATCATTCCGATCATCTATTGTATTTCTTTATATTCTCAGATTAATAAAATGGCTTAGCATTCCCGGCATTTTTATGAGTATTTGCTTTATGTTCTATTTCTGGCATTTTCTATATTGTCGTATGCTTGTATTGCTGTCTATTTCCCTTCCGGGATATTACATTGTAGACTGTTGTAGGTGGCTTGTGACAAATCTGTTTATCCCCTATTCAAGCCAGCATAACTCACTTCCAATTGTGCATCCATCTATGAGCTGCCATGTGTGATTGATGACAGGTGCATGGGGGAGAAAACTCCCACATAAGACTGCCTCAACTCCCACGTAAAACTGAACCTCAAACTGTTGCGTACAAGTTGAAGAAGACTGCATTAGCTGCTGTAAAAAATCTGCGTGTTATCTTTTGCTAGCCTCCATTGACTGCTGTGTTTACTGTGCATAGGAGTTGTAGAGTCAAATTTGTTGTGCGTTGATTTTTTGTACAACTAGACATGTATAGGTATAAACTCCAACCAAACTCCATGTTAAATTGCTCATTAAATTGATCCATATCTACACTGATTTTTTTCTGCTGTGTGGGGATTTTGGCATGTACGTCTAAGCTTTTTCCTTTGATTTTTTACTTGGCAGCGTGGATTTCAAATAGGCATGTGCATATTTATCTCTTTATTGAGTTATGCGTATACCATGAGGAAGACAAGTGGGTCCCCTCCCCACTCATTTACTTTGATTTTATACTTTAATCCACACCATTTAAATTAAATCAAATATGAACTTTAACTATTCGATGTGCCTCATGAACTTCAACGTGGAATTATTTGATTGCCTTTGACTTGCTCACTTGGAACTTTGACTTTGACTTGTGCTTCATGTGATGGGCCCCACATGGCTGCCACATCATCCTTTACTTCTCCACATAATTGCCATGTCAAAATTTGACTTATTTTGACTCTGGAAAAATTTCTAAATTTTTTCCAATTATTAATTTTTTTTAATTTTTTCTCATTTTTGCCACTAACATTAGGAAAATTGGATTTTGAGGGACTATAGGTCGCCTTTTGACCCTCAAAGTGGGTCCTAGAATAATCTTGGGTCTCTAAGGATTATTTTCGAGTGGTCACAGGACCCAAACATTTCCTAAGGCCACTTATTTACATCATTACATAGAAATTAATTAAAAAATCTCGTTTTGCGGGAAATTTTTAATTATTAAAAAATATTACTTAGACTTAGTCAAATTCCGCGAAATTTCAGAGATGATCTAACATGGTAATATACATTGACTCTAGTCACTAAGATGCGTTAGGGGCTCAAACTTCAAGCTATCACCCTGGCTTTGGGGTAATGCAATGAGTGAAAAAACCTAGAAAATTTTTCGCCGCTAAAAAGAAGGAATAATTAACCAAGTAAAAAAAACACTCCAAGGTGTACTCGCTTGTTGATCGAGTCCCAACATCCTAGGCCTGTTACATGGCTTTATTCATTATGCTAGTGACATTTGTACAATATCCCCATAGGGCTACGAAATCTGAGTACTGAAAAAGAAAATGAGAAGAAGAAGCAGTAGAGTTTAAAAACTCAGTTGAAAAGATGATATCTGATGGTACAAGTGTCTTCTGGTTCATCATTTGGCATGGAGTCTTCACATTATCATCAGGTGCCACTCCAATGGTCAACACCCGAAAAAACCCAACTTGGGAAAACCGGTGCAGCAAATGAGGATTTTATTATTAAGCAGCAGTGAAATAATTTGAGTACAACTGGATGCCGAACTGGCAATCCTACAAAGAAATACTAGCAAGAAAAATCTAGTGAGGAAATTTCCTTACTCCACAGGCAAATTTGGGCTTTGACCTTAGCTCCAAGTGAGCCGTCCAAACTGGCTTTCCACAGCAACTACGTCACACCAGCACAGTCCCTTCTGCACTCAGTTCAAACCAACTTCTCCTCAAGCCGTCTAGTCGGCTGCTGTCTGAGAAAATGTCTCTCCTAGCCTTCAGAACCTCTGTCCATCTTCTGGCACTGAAACTCGCCTTCCCCCAGCAGAATCGAAACTGCCTCTAGAGGCTACTACGCTGCCTCTGCGTCAGACTCTCTATGGCTCTTCTGCCTCTCTGCAAATGCACTCACCGGATCTGAAATTATTTGTCCGGCTTCAATGTCTCTACCCCTCTTCCTCACTACTTCGATCTCACTAGTTCTCTCTCCAACCACTGATTGCTGCTACTTTGGAAATCGATCTTCTCATGAAATCGAACCTGTCGAGTGTTTTTTGCATCACCACATTGACCTCGTCTTATAATCCTCTATTGAGACTTTAACGACCAAGATTAAAACTTAATCCATGGCTAGGATCATCTTGAATTCGATCCGTGTGAGTTTCAAGATGATTCTCGCCTTGACTTAATGAATTCTGATTAATTAGCCATATTCCCTAAGTTTAGACTTATGAAATATTTAAAAACTGGTTAATAATCTAATTAAGTCACTTCTAGGAGGAATTTCCATAAATGATTTTTGGGTTTTGGAGAACTCACGTATTCTAGCCTCTCCACAAAATTTCGTGGCTAGAACACATTTGATGCTACAAAAACTAACATAAGGAAGCCATTTAGATTCAATTTCCCATCTTTGGATGAGGTGATTTTGTAACGCATGTACTGAGTTGTTGCTCTACTGGAAACATTTCTCTCATAATAAAAAGACTTTGGGGTTCAATTCATGGTGTTCTTCTATCTACTAATATGTGGTATGTGCTAGTTATGTGTTGATCTTCTATATTGTGCTGAATATATATTTAACTATTATTTCATTTGTCGGTGATAAGAGCATTATATTAGTACGAATTATCTTGGGTGATATGATTCACTATATGATCTAACAATTCCTCTTGAGATTAAATAGAGATTACAGGTACGCTAGCCCTTGGGCTCCAAGTTCACAGACTGTGGGGAAGAGCCGACCCTGTTTGGGCTCTAAGATTTCATTCTGACGAATTATTTTGCAGCAGAGTTTTGGCTGGTCTATCTTTCAAAATCATTCATACATAAAATTTATTTCAAAAATTCTCAAAACTTTTATTTGATCCTAGGCTACAAAGAATTAATATGCTAATGAGAGCTACTGATTTTATTTTGTAAATCTTGTAAATATTTGTAAATATTTCTAACCATTGTTTTAATTTTGTACCACTTGGGATTTTCGGGGTTTTGAATTTTTTGTATATACTTGGGGTTTTGGAAATTCTTTCATTCATTTTTTGCAGGTGAATCTTCAAACCCTCTAGGAAATCGATTTTTTCTAAAGCACCTAGCCCTAAGGCTAGGGTTTGAAGGATTTTCACTTCCAAGTGTGACGTCCAACTTATTGAGCATATTTGCTAGGGTTTTGAGGCAGATCTAGGCCTAGGAAGGTGAGATTTAGCTCTTGCACCCCCTCCAAGTTCAACGCTCAACCAAAATCTTGGTTCTTTGTAATCCATCCTCTTTGTCTTCCTACACATTGTTGATGTGACAAAATCTCCTTGATCATGGGATGAGGGACATAAGAAGCTACCTCTGTAATCCAAATACAACCCCATAAATGCTTAACAGATTTGAACTAAGGCATAGGCCTGCCTCTCCATAAGAATATAATTCTATTGACCTGACCGCCCCCCCTCCCCAACCTTCAAGCCTTGATTCATTCAAACCAGTTTTGACCAATTTACCTCAATTGACCAAAAGCAATCAAAATTATTGGATCTGTATCGAGGCAGTGCAACACCCCAAAAAAAAATTGAAAACTGTAACAGCCCTAAAACCTAATTTTCATCTATTTATGATGCCACTTCTATCTTGGATGGACTTACAATCATTTCTGAAGCCACAAGATACAAACATTGGTATTGGAACTTCAAGGATATCAACTCAAGGTTTTGAGCATATCCATGCAAATAATGTAATGGATCTAGATTCTGATGATCATGTAGTTTGATTTGATTGTGGATTGTAGTATGATTATTTTCCGACCCTTTAGGCCATTTAGAGTCTCAATGTTTATGTATTGTGTTTCAAATATGTATTGAATTTGGTGCCATTTTATAATATTCATCATTACATGTTACGTACATGATAAATTTTGCATATTTGGTGTCTAATGATTTGGATATACATCGATGTACATGAATATGTGTGTGCACGCACGTTATCAAAATTTGAATGCTTTATGTAGTTTTTAGTGAACTAGATTTTCCCTATTGCAAATTGGTTTAGGATTTTGGGGTCAACAATCCAGTTCTAGTTCAGGCTCTGATTTTTGTTATAATTATTATCGCTTTGATTCTTTCAGCTTATTAGAAGATGGAGGCACAATATTTCAGTTTGAAGGGAATGACACAAGGTGTGACAAAAAATCTATCTTAAGAATCCACCATCCATCATTCTACTGGAAGGTACCAAAATGAACCTTGAGATCAGATTTCAAAATGCACAATTAAGTCTTTTCTGATACATTGTTATGAAACATATAACAAACAACAAGAAACATGGTGTATATTATGGTGAAAAATTATACAAAGCTACAAAAATACATGCCACTGTCTTTTTTCATTATTTTTGTAGGTTGCAACTAGGATAGACCTTGGACTAGCAGATGCATACATTGACGGTGACTTTACTTGCACTGATGAGGAGGAAGGTCTTCTGAATATGTTATCGGTATGCACAGCCTCTCTTAATTCTTAAGTAGTCGAAACTCTAATTATTTTTCTTTGATATATTTAACCTGGTTCTTCTTTGGCAACTACTAATAGGTCTTGGAAAAAATCCATTTCTACAGATTCTTATTGCGAACAGGGACCTTCATCAGTCTGTAGCAACAAAACATCATGGAAGGTACACTTCAATTTATTCATATATTGTGGTAAAGGGTTTAAATTTGAAGCTTCGATTTCTTTTGCTTTGTGATTGCACATATAACATATATCAAAGTTAATTGTTCACAGGGGATGGTGGACACCGATGCTTTATACTGCAGGATATTGGTCTGCCACATCATTCTTACGCCATCTCTCTAGGCGGAATACTCTTACGCAAGCTCGAAAAAACATCTCGCGCCATTATGATCTAGTCTGCTTTATAGCCTACAAATCATTTGATTATTTTTTCCTATTGTGTTTATATTATATGTGTTGGATAGCTTCAAATATTCACTACATACTGATTTGAATTCAAGCCAACATTGCACACTAATTTAAACTAGTTTATAAACCTTGTTGAACGTTAACTTGTTTTTTCATGATTCATTTAAACAAGATTTCTTATCCATCAGTGCCAAGGAATTTTTTTGACACATTAATCACGCTAGTGAAATTTCAAAGGTTTAAATTTACTTTGAAAAATAAGGGAGCAGTATGTAAGAACCCAAATCAAGTCCATCAGTGGGCTGAAAAAATGTTTAGATCACAAGAAGAAAGAGGGGATTGAATGGTGCCAAAATGCCAACCCAAACACCTACACTAAAAAAAAAGAATATGCCAACCACAAGAGAATAACAAAGACGCAGTTCTTGTGAAACACTTGTGCCGGAGGGGGGCAGGTCAATTGGGGATCGCCGTGTTATGAAGTCTTATGTAAACCATGAGATTCAAGGTTCAAATCCCCCGTGGGTCAAGCCAACAAAAAAAAATTAAAACACTTGCATTAGAGAGCCTTGGGTCAATGGTCAAAAATATGATTTACAAATGATGCTTAAGCTATGGATTTATAGAAAACTCATGTAGGCCATACACCCAAGAGGCATTATGGACTCCCAAATGTAGCGACACTGTTAATTTTAGATAACAATGGTATGTTCTATGCTTTAGAGCAATTTACTTCAATCTTTTCTTATTAGCCCAATATCAATTTCCAGATTAGCAATCACATTAACTTGATAGTAACTGCAGATAGAACATAAACAATAAGTATAAGACAAGCCAAGACAAGAGGACACAAAGTTTGGCGGATGCCAGGGAAAAAACCCAATGCTAGGAAAACCCTTTGATCAAATATTCTTATTATTCTTCAAAAGTTCAGCGGAGAGAGAGTACGATATACAAAATACACTTTCCCAATCACTGTCAAAATAGTCCAGTCAAACAATAGTCAAAAGGATACCCTAACCAAAAAGTCAACGCTGGTCAAACTAGTAGAAATACTCCTCCAAATCAGCTCATTCAAACTTAGTAAATGCGGCCTCCAAAGATAGTCCAAGTCAGCCCAAAACAGATCCGCAAATCACAGTCAACAATAGTCAATGCTGCGGTCAAAGGTGTTGTGGTCAACCTGCTCCAAATGCCTCGGTTTTTGTGCCAAAAGATGCGACCCAAGGAGAGCGAAGGAACTACCTGGAAACCGTAGTCAAAACAGTTGTGTCGACCCTCGGTCAACACTAGTCAACACTCTGCAATTAGCCAAAAAACAGATCTGCAATTTCAGCCTGAAATTTCTGGTCACCCTAGCCACACGTGCGAAGAGAGAAGAGTTGCTCCTTGCTGTACGAACCAATGATGTGAGGAGAGAGAAAGATGTGTTGAGTGATGATGTCCAAAATGAGGAAGAGGTCTCTCATATTTATACAATTCGTTGAGAGTGAAGACACATCTCTTGGGGCTTATGAGCCTACATTAGACTTCTGGCCGACCTTAACAATTTGCACATGTTTGAGAGATTAAATTCAAAATCTCACTTCTACTCATCCAAACAAGATGATCTTTAGATCAATCTTGCACCTCTCAGAAAGAGGAATCCAATAAAAATCAAATCTCCATCATATGAATTGTCCAAGGTGGAGTTTGGCCCTAGTTTGCAATTTTAACACTCCCTCTCAACTAGGGAGAAATCCACCTGCGAATCTATTGACCACACTTTGTCAACGACCCTATAGCAGTACGCCCCCATTTTTTCAAATGGGATTCATCATGTTCGACGTGTTCACGCCATTCAAATTTCATCATCAGTCGGCAGTTTTATAAATGATGTAAACCCATTCTGCATGTTTATGATGTAAATGATCTAAGTAAGACCACCATGTATGTAACAACCTAGGTAAGCCTAGTATTTTGGTGATGATTTCTATCCTAGGAGGTATTTTTCTCACTGATTCATTTGTATTTGTCGACACAAGTGATCGGCAGAGTTTTCCCCTCCAGCCTCACCCCAAATCTAGGGTGGATTTTGTCATCAAGATGCTAAGTTAGTCCTAGTGTTTATTATCGAGTCTTTGTAAAAGTAGTTTGGGAATAATCCTAGCTAATTGTCTAGATTATTTTATTACAAACTGCTTGGTCTACTAGATCATGTTTTGAGTCGCAGAATTGGGTAGCTGCTTGAGAGTCTATACGAATGGGTATTCCCCTTTTCTATGTCTAAATGTTTTATCTTATGTAAAGAGGGTTGGAAAAATAATTAAATCCACTCTCAATCAATTAATTAAATTTTCTGGCCAAATTAATTAAAAATCCTAAGCCAGAAATTTAATTAATTTTAGGTCCTAGGTGAGTTAAATCTCTTCAAAGGAAAAATTCATGGGTCCTTAAAAAATAAATTTTTAAATGTCTCAGGCCAAGGGAATATTGAGAATTTCAAGAAATTTTGGACCCTTGGGCCTTGGTAGTTAAGTCAAAGTCAAAATTTTGAGGTAATTAACTCAAAAATATTATTTTTAAGTTAATTAAAATGGAATTAAATGATGAATTCGAATTTCCTCAAAATTACGATTTCGACGGTCCAGATTAAAAGATAATTAAATCTTTTCGACGGTCGAGATTATTTTAACAAGGATCAACTGAAATAGCCGTTGGATATTTTATCCTATAAATTAGAGGTCTTTGTCAGTCTTTCAGTCATCTGATCTCTGGATCGTGCACTCGCTCTTGAAGCTCTCCTGTAATATTTTCTAGAATAATACAAACAAAGACTTTGGGGTTTTATTCTAATGGTGGTGTTCCTCTTCGGTATTTTATGGTAAACTTGTTCTTAAAATTCTGCTGGTGATTATTTTAATGGATTGTTGATTAATGGCTTTTGTAGAGTAATCTAATGTAAAGGTATCTTGCTTAGGTTACTGGATCTAGGGTAAAAATATTAATTGGATCAAGTTAACAGTTATCTCTAGCTCATGAAAATTTTATGTTTTATCACTATTTCTCTATTAATTTAATAGTTTAACTTTAAGTGTGCAGAAATCTTCCGGATTTAGATTGGGCGTTTAGAAAAGTCCTAGTTTGGACCAGCTGACTCCCAACGAGATAAGATCTGAAGAGCCCTTCGGTTCTAATTCCCCGGGCTTATCTTAAATTTCGTTTTTTGCAGGGTTATTTATTGGGCTTGTGCCTCTCTCTTAATTTTTATTTTCTAAATTGTGCTGAATGGTTTAAATCTGGCCATGAGGGCCTCTGATCTGTAAAGCAGCTGTGTAAATCCCGCTTATTTTTATTCACCAGAATTTTTAGGGTCTGTTTTTTACTTTGTACATATACTTTTTTTTCTAGGTTTGCTGGTTTCTTGTTCTGTGTAGGTTTTACAGGGAGATTTTTAGAAAATTGTTAGATGTGAGCCAGATCTAGGCCCTGGAGGGTAAGATCTGGCCTCAGGATCAATTTGGTTACAGATCTGGGTAGCATTGTGCCTCAAGATCAATATTTTCCAGAAATATTCGAGTTAAATTCTAAAACTGGGTTTCTCTGTAAGTTTTACTGCTGGACAGAAGGAAAAATTTGAAAAATCTGTGTGCCTGCGTAACACAGCTGTAGTCATTGCTCGAAATTGGCCTTTTATCTATATTCCTAGTGGCCTGCATTTTTTTTAGCTGCCCATCTCCTTGCCGACTAACATTTGCACCTTAACGCATTCTCCCTTGTCGTCCTTGCTCTCTGCAGGTCCCCATTCCTCTCGCTATCTCTTTCTGCCATCGAGCCCTATCTCCTCGACCTGCGACATTCGCAGCCAGCCCTGCTCACGCACAGCCTCACACTCTCACTGCCCATCTTTTCGCTGCCATTGCTCCCTATCTCTGCATTTATCTGTTGCCCTCAGTCTGCAAACTCACCTCCGCGTCTTCTAGCAATGCCCATCCTTCACGCTGCCCATCTCCTATGCTCACACTATCTACCGTCCACTGCTTACTCATCCCGCTTGACCTGCACAAACACAAAACACAACACTTCATGTTTTATTTAATTTCTTTTTGCTTTAATTTTTTTTATAAGGTTTAGACATAAGGCTTTAACGTTAACGTATCATATTCTTTTTTTTTTAATTTGATTTCAATTATATTAACTCTAGATTTTGATTGTCTTTTATGACATTTCGATTTCTATTAGTTTGATCTTATGACTTTTCGTTTCAAATTTTTTAGTTTGACTTTTAAAAAAATATAAAAAATATAAAAACACATTTCATTTTCTTTTTAACTTTCTAATTTGTATAAAGTTTTAACATTTCATTAACTTTTAAAAAAATATTCAAAAAACTTAGTTTTTTTGTTTTTTAAACTATATTTTTATTTTTTAGATTTATTAACTTTAGACAAGAAACAAAAAAAATATAAAAATTAAAAATTAAAAAAGGCCCAAAAAAGTTTTAAATTTTTAACTTTAGAAAATTCTCAAAAATTTAAAAAATTTTACATAGTCAAGGTGAGCTTTAAATTCCTTTCTATCTAAAGTTTGATTATAGATTTCTGAATAGGAATTATTTAGACTTATCATTTTAATTCGGAATTATTGAAAATATATGGCATTTAAATTAGATGGTACCCTTATGATAATATTTTTGTTTCGAATTTAAATTGTTGGGTAAAAGTATTTTTATGCTTAGCTGTGGTTGATGATCGTTTAATGAGCTTTAATTGTGGTTTTAAATTACTTGAAATCGGTAATTAATTGTTTAAGTCAACTTTGGGAATATTTCAAGTGATGATAAATTGCATGTCTTTATCGAACATTGTTAACGCATAATTGTGAGGGTGTTTTATTGAATATCATTGTGGTGAATTGATTTTTCATAGCAACAGTTACCAATCGATTACTTGATTTTAATTTCATAACGGGATTTTTGACTCCACAAGGCACTGGTTTTAAACTTCAAATTTAATTGAAGCTATAAAATCTCGTTAACCTTAACAAGTACTTGGTCATCTAACTGTGTCTCCTGAATTGGTTGGTTTCCAACCAGTTTCTCCTTCTTCATTTTCGTTAGGGTCTACCTCCCTTAGCTTGCAAGGAGACAACTTAGATAGAGAGATTGGGGATTAAGGTGACAACCCCCGATCTACCCCCGATCTGAGCCATTGTCGCAGTGCCTAGACATTTTGTGCGACAACATTTTTTGGCGCCGTTGTCAGGGATAGAGTTTTTCTGTCCTTGGTCTTAACGACATTTTCTAATCTTTTAAATCTTTCCTCACCATTCATTAACCCATCACACGGCATAACATTTTATGGCGTCATTTCATCCCTTCATCTTTTCATCATCGTATCTTTCGTCATATCACTAATCATTTCATCATCTACACCTTTAGCACCTGGACATTTCAGTTGGCTTGATGTTTGGGTGGCGACTCCACTTATTCATCTATTTACTCCAAGACAAGAATCCCACCCCTGATATCCATCTGTTTCTCTCAACTATTTCTTCTGTTTTAGAATTAGGTTCATGTTCAAATGGTGACTCCAATTATTTCATTTCTTACAAGAATTTCTACTAAGAAGCTCGCTTCTTGTGGATCTCTTGACTTTTCTTGAACAAGGATCTCTTTCTCTAACATCCATTTGGTTTTTTCATTTAATGAAGTCATCATGGGTGATCCTTTTCATGACATGCCAAAATAGGCCATTCAAAAATTGCCTGTGTTCTTGGGCGGTTATTCAACCACTGCTCGAAATCATCTCATAACGGTTACTTATATAATAAACAGATATTGTCTTCCTTCACAATATAATCATGAAGATGTCAAGATATGTCTCTTTGGCTATTCCTTAAAGGGTGATGATATCGATTGGTTTCGAAATTGTCCTCAGGAGTATTTTTATTGTTTACAACAAATCATCAATGCTTTTAAAGATAAATATATTTAACAAGGTGGCTCGCCTTGTGCTCCCAGTATTATGCAAAATAATGAAATTGATCTTGTAGAGAACTCAACTATCAACAGGAGATTTCAAGACAGTTCTCAGGATGAATCCACTTGTACCACGACAACACAAATCCATGATAGTGGTGAAACAGAAACAAGTTGTCAAATCAGTGTTGACAACGATAAGCATCTTGTTAACGAATTGATTCAGATGGTTAAGGATATACAACTAAATCAAGCTCAGGTAATTAAGAATATGGAGGCCAACCAGGCTCAAATCATTAAGAATATGGAACTTAATCAAGAAAAAATAATAGCGGATCATGCCAGGGAAATTGGTTCTATGCAGAGTAGGTTATTGGCCTTAGAAGAAAAACATGTCAAGGAAATGACAATCATGGAAGCAAATCATGAGAAGGAGATGAACTATATGCAAAATTTCTTCATGGCAATGAAAGCAGATAATGATGAAGCAATAAAAAACATGGAAATCGGTCAGATGTCTCTTCAACACAAATTGTTGACTATTGAAGAGAGTCATGCGAAGGAAATTAGTGTTGTAAATGTTAAGCATTCTAATCAAATGACTGTTATTCAGAATAAGTTGGAAAAAATGAAAAGATCACACATCCAGAATTTCCAACCCAAGTCAGCATTGTTGATAGATCATAGACCTCCCAGTTTGCTGAAGAAATTTCCATCTCATCACACAGAGGTCACTTTTCCCATCAAGGAAAAATTAACTATGGTTACAAAGGACGTTAAGAAAGACCAAGCTTATGTGTCACCATTGACAGAGTATATTCAGAATAATATTGGTCACACTCCAGGTTCATCAGATGTTTTGTACAAACATCTTCAAGATAAGGACAAGAAATCTACAGTGGTCTCATTGCTGACATCGCAGCCCACTAAGAAGAAGAGAAAAAAGCAGAAAGGAAGAAGTAAGCGGTTTGATTCGTCTGATGGCCGAGAGCAGCTTGACATTCGAATAAGACAGAGTCCTACAATATGCAAGATTGGACATGGCATATCTGAAAAGCAGCCTACAGACTTGCCTGAAAGCAGGCAAATGCTCAGTATGCATTTTATTGAACACATCTGATGCCACAGGGCATCCTTTGTATTGTATCTCTAACCTTACACCTTGTTATTTCAGCATTTCATTTTTGTAGTTAGAGTAGATTTACTTTTCATGTTAAGTAGAATAATAAATGAAAAAAGAGCTTTTATTTTTCATGATATTTGGATGGACGCTACTTATGTAATTTCATGTGTTGCTTGGATACAGATTCTAGATTCTCACATTCCTCTAGTGAAGCAACGTGTCCCCAAGTAGAGCCAGATGTTGACCACACTTTGTCAACGACCCCATAGCAATACACCCCCATTTTTTCAAATGGGATTCATCATGTTCGACATGTTCACGCCATTCAGATTTCATCATCGGTCGGCAGTTTTATAAATGATGTAAACCCATTCTACATGTTTATGATGTAAATGATCTAAGTAAGACCACCATGTATGTAACAACTTAAGTAAGCCTAGTATTTTGGTGATGATTTCTATCCTAGGAGGTTTTTTGTCTCACTGATTCATTTGTGTTTCTCGACACAAGTGATCGACAGAGTTTTCCCGTCCAGCGTCACCCCAAAGCTAGGATGGATTTTGTCATCAAGATGCTAAGTTAGTCCTAGTGTTTTTTATCGAGTCTTTGTAAAAGTAATTTGGATATAATCCTAGCTAATTGGCTAGATTATTTTATTACAAACTGCTTGGTCTACTAAATCATGTTTTGAGTCGCAGAATTGGGTAGCTGCTTGAAGGTCTATACGAATGGGTTTTCCCCCTTTATGTGTCTAAATGTTTTATCTTATGTAAAGAGGGTTGGAAAAATAGTTAAATCCCCTCTCAGTCAATTAATTAAATTTTCTGGCCAAATTAATTAAAAATCCTAAGCCAGAAATTTAATTAATTTTAGGTCCTAGGTGAGTTAAATCTCTTTAAGGAAAAATTCGTAGGTCCTTAAAAAATAAATTTTTAAAGGTCCCAGGCCAAGAAAATATTGAGAATTTAAAGAAATTTTGGACCCTCGGGCCTTGGTGGTTAAGTCAAAGTCAAAATTTTGAGGTAATTAACTCAAAAATAATATTTTTGAGTTAATTAAAATGGAATTAAATGATAAATTCGATTTTCCTCAAAATTATAATTTCGATGGTCCAGATTAAAAGATAATTAAATCTTTTCGACGGTCGAGATTATTTTGACAAGGATCAACTGAACTATCCATTGGAGATTTTATCCTATAAATTAGAGGTCTTTGTCAGTCTTTCAGTCATCCGATCTCTGGATCGTGCACTCGCTCTTGAAGCTCTCCTGTAATATTTTCTGGAATAATACAAACAAAGACTTTGGGGTTTTATTCTGATGGTGGTGTTCCTCTTCAGTATTTTATGGTAAACTTGTTCTTAAAACTCTGCTGGTGATTATTTTAATGGATTGTTGATTACTGGCTCTTGTAGAGTAATATAATGTACAGGGATCTTGCTTAGGTTACTGGATCTAGGGTAAAAATATTAATTGGATCGAGTTAACAGTTATCTCTGGCTCATGAAAATTTTATGTTTTATCACTATTTCTCTATTAATTTAATAGTTTAACTTTAAGTGTGCAGAAATCTTCCGGATTTAGATTGGGCGTTTAGGGAAGTCCTAGTTTGGACCAGCTGACTCCCAAGGAGATAAGATCTAAAGAGCCCTCCGGATCTAATTCCCCGGACTTATCTTAAATTTCGTTTTTTGCGGGGCTCTTTATTGGGCTTGTGCCTCTCTCTTAATTTTCATTTTCTAAATTGTGGTGAATGGTTCAAATCTGGCCATGAGGACCTCTAACCTGTAAAATAGCAGTGTAAAACCCGCTTATTTTTATTCACCAGAATTTTTGGGGTTTATTTTTTACTTTGTACATATACTGTTTTTTCTGGGTTTGCTGGTTTCTTGTTCTTTGCAGGTTCTGCAGAGAGATTTTCAGAAAATTGTTAGATCTAAGTTAGATCTAGGCCCTAGAGGGTAAGATCTGGCCTTAGGATCAATTTGGTTACAGATCTGGGTAGCATTGTGCCTCAAGATCAAGATTTTCCAGAAATATTCGAGTCAAATTCTAAATCTGGGTTTCTGTGTAAGTTTTACTGCTGGACAGAAGGAAAAATTTGAAAAATCTGTGTGCCTACGTTGCACGCCTGTAGTCATTGCTCGAAATTGGCTTTTTATCTGTATTCCTAGTGGCTTGCATTTTTTTTTAGCTGCCCTCTCCTTGCCAAATACCATTTGCACCTTCACGCATTATCCCTTGTCGTCCCTGATCTCTGCAAGTCCGCATTCCTCTCGCTATCTCTTTCTGCCGTCGAGCCCTATCTCCTTGACCTACGGCATTCGCTGTCAGCCCTGCTCACACACAGCCTCATGCTATCACTGCCCATCTTCTCACTTCCATTGCTCCCTATCTTTGCGTTTATCCGCTGCCCTCAGTCTGCAAACTCACCTCCGCATCTTCCAGCAACGCCCATCCTTCACGCTGCCCATCTCCTATGCTCACGCTGTCTGCCATCCACTGCTTACTCATCCCGCTCAACCTGCACAAACACAAAACACAACACTTCACATTTTATTTAATTTCTTTTTGCTTTAATTTTTTTTATAAGGTTTATACATAAGGCTTTAACGTTAACGTATCATATTTTTTTTTTTTTAATTTGATTTCAATTATTTTAACTCTAGATTTTGATTGTCTTTTATGACATTTCGATTTCTACTAGTTTGATTTTATGACTTTTCGTTTCCAATTTTTTAGTTTGACTATTTAAAAAAATAAAAATTATTAAAAAAAAACATTTTATTTTCTTTTTAACTTTCTAATTTGTATAAAGTTTTAACATTTTATTAAGTTATAAAAAAATATTCAAAAAACTTTATATTTTTTTTTTAACTATATATATTTTTTTAGATTTATTAACTTTAGACAAGAAACAAAAAAAATATAAAAATTAAAAATTAAAAAAGGCCCAAAAAAGTTTTAAATTTTTAACTTTAGAAAATTCTCAAAAATTTAAAAATTTTTACATAGTCAAGGTAAGCTTTAAATTTCTATCTAAAGTTTGACTATAGATTTCTGAATTGAAATTATTTAGACTTATCATTTTAATTCGGAATTATTGAAAATATATGGCATTTAAATTTGATGGTACCCTTATGATAATATTTTTGTTTCGAATTTAAATTGTTGGTTCAAAGTATTTTATGCTTAGCTGTGATTGATGATCGTTTAATGAGCTTTAATTGTGGTTTTAAATTACTTGAAATCGATAATTAATTGTTAAATCAACTTTGGGAAGATTTCAAGTGATGATAAATTGCATGTATTTATCGAACATTGTTAATGCATAATTGTGAGGGTGTTTTATTGAATATCATTGTGGTGAATTGATTTTTCATAGCAGCAGTTACCTATCGATTACTTGACTTTAATTTTATAACGGGATATTTTGACTCCACAAGGCACTGTATTTAAACTTCAAATCTAATTGAATCTATAAAATCTCGTTAACCTTAACAAGTACTTGGTCATCTAACTATGTCTCTTGAATTGGTTGGTTTCCAACCAGTTCCTCCTTTTTCATTTTCGTTAGGGTCTACCTCCCTTAACTTGCAAGGAGACTGCTTAGATAGAGAGATTGGGGATCAAGGTGACAGCCCCCGATCTGAGCTGTTGTCGCGGTGCCTAGACATTTTGTGTGACAACAGAATCCATTTGTCAACCTGTACCATCCTATCATGCTTGCACTGCTCTGCTCTGCTGAACTATGAAGAAATAATGAAGAAGAATTTGGTCGAGAGTGAGTCACAAGACCTTGCCCTCTCCACTAACCCAAATTCAGTCTAGAGGTAAAAACCTCAACCAAACTTCCCAGATCAAGTTGTTGAACATCATGCATCCTAGCATAGAGAGTACGACAGTACACGATGCATCCATCAGTAGTGCTATGGTCTCTATCCTCATTTCCCAATTCATTGGCTAGATGAGAGGTACTTCCCATGTGTCCCGAACTACATGGTTAGGGTGATATAAAAACACTAGTAGGGAAAGAATATATCACATCCTTCTCAAAATCACATGTAGGGAAAGGTTGAATCACATCCTACACGCATGCAAACCACCGAGAGTAGGGAAAGGATGAACCATGTCCTACATGCATGCCAACCAATCAATCATAGGAAGGATCCTACTCATGGGGAAAGGATGAACCATACCCCACCGACATGTCAACCATCAATCCTGGGGAATGAGCATCCTACATGTGGGGAAAGGATGAACCATGTCCCACCGACATGTCCATACACAGATGCTCGAATGCATCTCACACGGGGGATCCGCAGGAGAAGATGAACCACTCATCCTGCTCATATGCAATAGGAGAAGGTGAACCACTCATCCTATGCATATGTCATCATCAGTAGGGGAAGGTGAACCACTCACCCTACATACATGTGTCCGCAATCATATGGTAAGGTGAACCACTCACCCTACACATATGTCAAACATCATGGGGTATCACAGGGGAAGGTGAACCATTCACCCTGTAAACAATGCACCACTAGGAAAAGGTGAACGTCACCCTATGGTCGCTCATAGCTCCAAGAAGTACCCCCAAGCCCCTCGGAGCTCCGAGAGCTCAATATCCAACTCAAGTGGGACCATCATAGGAGGGTCTGTCCACGACTCCAAGTCTCTCACGGAAGGTTAAGAATTTGACCTTACCCAGGGGCTTAGTAAGAATATCTAAGATCTGCTCATCAGTCCCAATGTGATGGAGCCTTATGGCGCCCCGTTGTACCATAACTCGGATAAAGTGGTACCTGATATCAATATGCTTAGAGTGGTCGTGGAACACGGGATTCTCTGAAATTCGAATCCCACTTTGGTTGTCGCAGTGGATCACGATGGTATCCAACACATGCTCAAACAACTCACTAAAGAGATTCCTCAACCAAACAACTTCATAACAGGCCAACCTTGTTGCAATGTATTCGGCCTCGGCGATGCTCAAAGAAACCGATTACTGCTTCTTTCTCATCCAGGATATCAAAGCAGAACCTAGAGAGAAGCAACATCTTGATGTGTTCTTAGGATCCACAACACTTCCAACCCAGTCAGCATCAGTATATCCATGGAGCCTCAAATTTCCGGCAGTGTATCTCAATCCATAGTTGATTGTGCCCCGGAGATATCTCAGAAGATTCTTGGCAGTAATCCAGTGTATGTGATGAGGCTCGACCATAAATTGACTCAACGTATTCACTGCAAAGCATATGTCTGGACGGGAGTTCACCAAGAACATCAGGGCCCCCACGAGTTGACGATATTGAATTCTATAGCATCGAAAAGTGTTCTAAGTCTCATTTATGGTGGAGAGGCTTGGACATCAGTTATCCAGAGAACCCAAAAATCATTTGTGGAAATTCCACTCGATTATGACTTTATTAAAATAATTAATTATTTTAATGCAGACCCTAAGTTTAAACTTAAGGAAATTAAATAATTAAAGGTTATTAATAGAGCAGATTGTGAATCTTCTAGAAAACGAAGATCAAGTCATCTTTTAATCTGAGCCATTGATTAACGATATAATCTTGGTCGTTGATTCGTCAGTAGGAAGACTATAAGAAGAGACTTGAGGACCATTTGGAAATCAAGTCGGGGACACTCTCAGTACCCGAACGAAATCAATTCTGAAGCAAGAGAATTCGATCTCAGTGGGTGAGTTTGTAGAGGTTGGGTTGCAGAAGCAGAACAAGAAGGGAGGAGTCAGTTATCAGGAAGCAAAAGTCGGGAGGATGAGGGGAAGGGTGAGCTAATCAGCAGCAAGAACCCCTCCACGCAGAACCACGCAGTCCAGAGAGGGACTACGCAAAGCTCTCACGCTGGATGACGTAGAGGGTGAAGGAGGTCACCCCAAGGATCCGAAATTTGTCTAGAAGATCTAGAAAATTCAGCCAAGTGTTTGCTAATTTTTCTCTTCTCATCAGTCTCCTGTAAATGTACTTTCCATTTCTTAAGATAAATATAAAACCCTCATCTGCTGCACTAGTTTTCCCACATTGGGTTTTTCCCGGGATAATTGTCCAAAAATAACTATGTTCATGTGGTTGTTTCTATTGTGCTACTTGTGTAAATCATTTTTCTGTTCTTATGCTCTTAATGATAGTGAAGATCTGCAAATGTGTTTATTTCAGACTTTACTGAAGCATCTGTAAATAAATTATTTCATAAGTAGGAGAAATAAACCAAGTATCGCAGAAATATTTCCTCTTAAAAATTTCACATGGTATCAGAGCAAAGGGCTAAAAACAGAAAGGGAGGATCTACCATGGACCAAAGTTCCATCATCCGGAAGGGTTCACGCAATCCTCCAGAGCACGCAGAAATGTAGAGAGAACATGACATGAAGGTGTTGGCATCCAAACTAGAGGAGGATCTTGCTTGTGTGTCGAGCACAGCTCCTCCAAGTGTTTGGTATATTGACAGTGGAGCATCTGCTTATATGACGGGGGTTCGAGAATGTTTTTCAAGCTACCAAGAAGAACAGACGAATTTCCAGATAACCATGGGAAATAAGGCAAAATGTACCCCCATCGGGAGAGGTACCGTAACATTTCAGACTGAGGATGGCAACAAGATTCGAGCCACGAACGTTCTGTATGTACCAGGGTTGGGGATGAATTTACTCTCGGTGTCTCAACTTCAAAACAAGGGCTATGACGTATACTTTATTCGAGATAAGGTGTATGTCAAACACCCTAACTGGAGAAAAAAGGCACAAATCGGAGTAAGGAGTCACAAGCTATATAAGCTCCAGCTTGAATCTCTGGTGGCCCTGATTGGCAGTACAGACAACAGAGATCTGAATGAATTATGGCACAGAAGGATGGGGCAACTACATCATGAAGCCTTGGGGATTCTCAAAAATACTGTCATACGAGCTCCTAAACTCAGCACGAAGAAAGACTAAGTTTGCAGGGGATGCGTACTAGGGAAGTACGCTAAGGCAATATTTCCAAGAAGCAGCGACAGAGCCAAAGGTGTATTAGAGTTAATACACTCTAACATTTGTCGTCCAATGTCCACAACTGCACTCAGTGGGGCAAAGTATTTTGCCACTTTCATTGATGATCATTCCAGGAAAACTTGGATCTATTTTTTGAAGACCAAAGATGAAGTCTTTGATCGGTTTAAAGATTTCAAAGCATTGGTGGAGAACTCTACAGGAAATAAGATCAAGAAGTTGCGGTCAGATAACGGTGGAGAATATATCGATAAAGACTTCATAAATTTCTGTGCACAGGAAGCCATCAAAAGAGAATGGACAACTCCATACAATTCAGAGAAAAATGGAGTTGCAGAACGAAAGAATCAGACCATAATAGAAGCTGCAAGGGCGATGTTGTACGACCAAGATATGCCCAAATTCTTATGGGCAGAGGCCTGCAAAACAACAATATATATTCAGAACAAAGTTCCCAATAGAGCTTTGGGGAAGGTAACTCCCGAGAGTGTGTTCACAGGCAGCAAGCCAGAAGTGAGCCGCATCAGGATATTCGGCAACAAAGGTTACTGCCACATTCCAGAACAAAAGAGGAAGAAGCTGGATCAAATTGCAGAGAAGGGTTTCCTGATGGGCTATAGCGAGAATGCAAAGGCATATCGCATCTATATTCCAGAGAGCAGGAAAGTCATGGTAAGAAGGGATGTAAAATTCTTGGAGGAGAGAGCCTTCAGGAAATCTCGAGAGATGGCCACAGATACACAAATTGAGGAAGATCCACTGGTACAGCCTCAACGACCTATAGAGGAGAGGTCCAGTGCCTCTCCAAGGCACAATAATTCTGAGGGAAGCTCCTCCGACAAAGAACAGGAGGAAGAACAACTGAGACCACCCACAACTAATGGGAGACCGAGTAGAGAACTCCAACAAATTCTTAGGAATGCAGAAAAAATTGTTGTAGCCCCTAGAGAAGGAAAGAGGATAAGGAAACAACCAAACAGATATTAGGCACTGGTAGCTCAGGTTGGAGAACCTTCTACCTTTCGAGAAGCAGCTCAGCATCAGGTATGGGTGGATGCCATGGTGGAGGAGTATAGCTCCATCATGACAAATGATGTCTGGGAAGTAGTCCCTAGACCACAAGACAGATCTGTTGTAGGATCCAGATGGATCTACAAGATCAAATATGCTGCAAATGGCAGCATACAGAAGTCCAAGGCAAGGTTTTTAGCCAAGGGGTATGCCCAGAAGGAAGGCATTGACTACAAAGAAAATTTTTCTCCAGTAGCGCGATACACTTCTATCAAATCTGCCATCTCTCTGGCTGCACAAATGGGATGGGAGATTCACTAGATGGATGTCAAGATTGCATTCTTGAACAAGGTGATAAAGGAGGAAGTGTACATAGAGAAGCCAGAGGGCTTCGAGACAAATGAGTAGAAGACTCATGTTTGCAGACTTAAGAAAGCCTTGCATGGCTTAAAACAAGCCCCCAGGGCATGGTATGGTCGGATTGATAGCTACTTGCAGAAGATGGGGTTCGTCAAGAGTGACGCAGATCCCAACTTATACTACTTGAGAGTAGGAGATGAGCCGCTTATTCTTGTTCTTTATGTGGATGACCTGTTTTTGATCGGATCATCCAAGCTCATCAAAGACTGCAAGGAGAATCTGGCAACAGAATTCAACATGAAGGACCTGGGGCACTATTTTCTTGGATTAGAAGTCTGGCAGCAGAAAGGGGAAATCTTCCTAGGACAAGAAAGATACACGACATAAATCCTGAAGAGATTTCAGATGGAAGACTATAGACCCATGGCCACGCCAATGATTACTAACTGGAAGAAGATAGACACATTGGAGGATGATGAGGCTGATCCCACATTGTACAGACAGCTCATCGGATCATTAATGTATCAGTTAATACAAGACCAGACATCTGTTATGCATTCAATACCCTCAGTCAGTTCATGGTGGAACCAAGGAGGGCTCACTTGGCAGCAACCAAACATGTTCTCAGATACCTGAGAGGGACAGTCGAGTATGGGTTGAAATACACCAAGGATAATGAGGTCCAGTTGAGTGGGCTCACAAATGTAGATTGCGCTGGAAGCACAGTGGATCAGAAAGGTACAAGTGGGTTTTGTTTCAGTCTCGGATTAGGAATGACCTCCTGGTGCAGCAGGAAACAGAAGTTCGTAGCACTGAGCTTAGTAGAGACAGAGTACATGGTAGTGAGCACAGCTTCGTGCGAGGCCATATGGCTTCACGAGTTACTCTTGAACCTGCCAAAGAAGCGGATGGAACCGACCGGGATTATGTGCGATAATCAGAGTTGCATTAAGCTCTCTGAAAATCCTGTGTTTCATGACCGGTCGAAACACATTGACATTCGGTGTCACTTTCTCAGGGACTATGTCTAGAGGGAAGCATTACAATTGCGATACACTCCTACAGGAGAACATGTGGCAGATATCCTCACAAAGGCTCTAAGTAAGATCAATTTCACTTACTTTAAAGAGAAGATGGGAATGGTCGAGAACCTCTTCCATTAGAGGAAAGGGTAGTCTTCAGAAGAAGAGGGAGTTGCAGTACGAATGATGAAGTGACAGGGCAGCAGTATAGGAAGCAGCAGCATAGAGATGAGGGGCAGCAACCAGGACATTATCAGCGCAGCAGATGATGTAGAGTCAGAGCAGTACAGCGGTACCTTGCTTAAACACCTTCCCCGCTAAGAGGGAGTGTTGATTTCTATAGCATGAGAAAGTGTTCTAAGTCTCATTTTTGGTAGAGAGGCTTGGACATCAGTTATCCAGAGAACCCAGAAATCGTTTGTGGAAATTCCACTCGGTTATAACTTTATTAAAATAATTAACTATTTTAATGCTGATGCTAAGTTTAAACTTAGGGAAATTAAATAATTAAAGGGTATTAATAGAGCAGAGTGTGAATCTTCTAGAAAACGAAGATCAAGTCATCTTTTAATCTGAGCCATTGATTAACGATATAATATTGGCCGTTGATTCGTCAACAGGAAGACTATAAGAAGAGACTTGAGGGCCATTTGGAAATCAAGCCGGGGACACTCTCAGTACCCGAAGGAAATCGATTTTGAAGCAAGAGAATTCGATTTCAGTGGGTGAGTTTGTAGAGGCTGGCTTGCAGAAGCAGAAGGAGAAGGGAGGAGTCAGTTATCGAGAAGCAGAAGTCAGGAGGATGAAGGGAAGGGTGAGCTGATCAGCAGCAAGAACCCATCCATGCAGAATCACGCAGTCTAGAGAGGGACTACGTAGAGCTCTCACACTGGATGACGCAGAGGGTGAAGGAGGTCACCCTGAGGGTCTGAAATTTGTCTGGAAGGTCTCGAAAATTCAGCCAGGTGTTTGCTAATTTTTCTCTTCTCATCAGACTCCTGTAAATGTACTTCCCATTTCTGAAGATAAATATAAAACCCTCATCTGTTGCACCGGTTTTCCCACTTTGGGATTTTCCGGGGACAATTGTCCAAAAATAATTGTGTTTCGGGGATAGACAGTGTGATCAGGATAGGTTGGATGGTGTGTCCAACTTTGCGATCTGGAAGGCCAGAATCCTGATAGTCCTGGAGGAGTACAGTATCAGAGACCATGCGGGAAATGTCCTAGCTGTGCTGATCGATGCGGATGCTCCAAAGAAGTTCAACGAGAATCAGGCACGGGCAAAGCACTTGATCATGGATTGGGTGAAGGATCACGTGGTCCCACACATTGGCGAGAAGAGAACGACACGTGAGATGTGGACATCTTTGACCACGCTGTATCAAGGCAGTACCGTCCAACGAGAGATGCTTCTAGAGAACCAGATGAGGATGTTCTAGATGCATAAGGGAGAAGAGATTGATCTGTTCCTCTCCAAATTGAAATCAGGACTGGCCTGAATGCAGTCACTGATGAATGGGAGACCTCTGTCCAAAGCATTTTTGGGGCAAAGCACAACTCCCTAATTGGGGTGACATGTGGGCTATCCTTCGACAGGTTGAGATCCGGAGGATGACAAAGAAGGAATTTAGCAACGGAGGTAGCAAAGTGAAGAAGGAGGAGGATGCGACCCTAGCATCGAAGGGACAACGACAGCAAGGGAAGAAGAAGAACGACCTATCTTAGGTCTGGTGCTTCAGATGTGGCGAACTTGGACACTTCACCAGCACTTGTCCTAAGAGGAAGGACAAGGAATCTTCAGATTCCAAGGCAGCAACAGCTAGAGGGCATAGTGGTAGTGAGGATGATGTGGCTATGAGTGCTCATGTGCCTTGAGAGAATAGGTGAGGCGATATATATCTGTAGAGCAGCTACAGATGGTGAGGCAGGATCCTTGAAGTGCCCAGAATCTTGGATCACATACGAGCTACGAGAGCCTTAAGACAATAGCAAGATGATTGGAGCAGTGGGTGCAGAAAATCACGGTGAAGCAAAGGCAGTGCTCGAATGTTGGAGAGTAGAGCAGCGCAGTGCAGAGGCAGTAGCAACGAAGATGCTGACGGGACTTCAACAGCGCAAAGGGGCAGTGCTTATGCAGTGTAGAGCAGCAGCCGTGTAGAGGCTCTAGAGAGATAGTGCAGCGCAGCAGCAGAGGATGCTTCAGCGATGAGATGCAGCCCGACTGACTTGTCTATTAGTGATTGGGTAGGGGTCCTACAATTGCTTACCTCTCAGCAACTGAGTTGCAGTGCAGCAGTTGGCAACATGATGCAGCAATTTGAGAGGGAGCTGCAGTATAAATGTGCCAATGTCAGTGACACTAACATGGGTAGCAGTACAGAAAGCAGCAACGCAGTCGATGGAGAGCAATAGGCCAAGCATCAGCACGAAGACCGATGCCAGATATCAGGGCAATGCTTCAGTGTGGAAATATTGCTAGATCACACTCCTCACTAAGAGGGAGTGTTGAGATTTTGGGGTAGCATCAGATGTGCTCTAGCTCCAAAACTTTGTGGAGGAGCTGAAACACATGAGATCTCTGAGACCCAGAAAGTGTTTGGAGAAATTCCATCTCGTCTAAAAGTTATTCAAATAATTAATTTTTTTAATGAGGACTCTAAGTCTAACTAAGGGAAATTAAAAAGTTAAAGTGAATTAATTTACACATATGATGAGAACATTCTAAGTGACGTGGATCAAGCATTCTTTTAATCTTTGTCATTGATTAGAGATTAGATCACAACCGTTGATGTGTCAACAAGAAAAGTATAAAGGAAGAGCTTGGAGTTAGTTGGAGGACACACACAGAGTCTAAAAGATCAAATTCTTCTAACGGAGCAATGCTCGGATGAAGACCAGATATGAGTGACTCAGAGAAGTAGTGAGGGGAAAATGCAGTGATTGGTCAGGAGGGCCAAGTGTACAGCACAGAGCAAGGGTAGCAGAGACGCAGTGGAGGCAGCACAACCATCAGAGGGTATGATGCAGTCCCTCAGGAGGGTGACACAGGCCCACGCAAGGGCAGCGCAGTCTCTCCAAGGAAAGACCGAAATTCTGCTGGAGACTGGGGTTTCTTAGCCGAAAGGGCTGAAATCAGACACCAGAGAAGCAAATCCACACAAAGCTATGGTGACGCAGTCCCTCAACTAGGGCCACACAGCCTTACGCAGTGGCAGCGCAGAGACTGCGTAGAGCCAACTGGGGTTTCACCAGTTGCTCATCCAGATCAACCAAGACTTATGAGAGTGAGGTATATCTCACAGTTTTCTCTGTAGCCGAGGATTTCTCTGTTGGGTGAGCCTGTTTATGGCACCCTAGATGTACTCAGAAACTGTTTCTTAATAATAATACACCCTCATATTTGCTGCACCGGTTTTCCCGCATTGGGTTTTTTCGGGGAGATTTGTCTGAAAAATCTGTGTCCTTTGTCATATGTGCGTGATGTTCAATAAATGATCTATATTTGTGTAGGCTGCTAGTTGTGTTTACTTCGAAGTTTTTCTGAATATTTCAGTTAAATAACTTGTGTAATAAATCAAGTAGGAGAAGTAAATCAATATTTAGCAGTAGGATTTTGTGCTCAGAAATTTTCACAACTTATGTGTTTAAATTTTATGTGTGCATGTGTTGTAATACCCTTCGAAGAGAGACTTGGAGTGGTGGAAATACCCTTCCATGAGGATCCTGATTAAGTTGGACATTGAGCTTTGGGAGATCCTGGGGGTTTGGGGTACTTCTTGGAGCTATATGAGCACAAAATGAGTGGTTCACCTTGCCCTGTGGAGTACATACCCCAACATGTGAGAATAGGGTGAGTGGTTCACCTTCCCCTATGGAGTACACTATATGAAAACAGGGTGAGTGGTTCACCTTCTCTTGTGGAAACCCCAGCATACATCCTACCCTTGTAGTTTGGGACTCTTGGGAAGTATATCTTATTTGGCCAATGAGTTGGGAAAAGTGGTTAGGGTTAATTAGTACTACAAATGGATGCGTCAGGTACCACTGTATTCCATATGACTAGGATGCATGATGTTCAACAGCTTGATCACTAAGGATCAAGCCTGGTAGGGGTTCTAGACCTGGACATGAGCACTTGCCTCTATCATTTTGGCAAGAGTGGTGGGGTCTTATGACCCACCCTCTTTCAATCCTTTCTTATTGGCCTTTGATATCAATCTTCATCTGAGATGAGACAAGTTGCAGAGATGGCACATGATGGACACAATAACATAGCCATGGATGAATGTTGATAGGTAGAATACCTCTCTAATTGAGAGGGAGTTTAAAGAGTGCAACTAGGCGCTAATTCCTCTTCCTAGAAGCCTTTTATGAATTAAAAAAAAATTATAAATATAATATATATATAACTATAAATAATAACAATCATAAATAATGAATAATTAATTAATAATTAGTGTTGAAGAGTCATGTCTCTAAGGACATGACCATTCGTTGAAATTATCCCATGCTCACATAAATAACATATTTATCATAAGTTACTACCCGCCATAATTTAAGCAAGTATTTGTGTAAAATATGGGATAAGGAAAAAGATGTAAATAAATATACTTACCAAGGGTTATTTCCCAACATTATTTACGGGTTCTTCAACATTTTAACAAATATGGGTAAAAATGTAAATGTGCAAATTTACTGGAATTTAATTTACAAAGATACATGATCCAATTTACAAAGAGACATGTCTCTTGGATATTTTGAGTATAAAATTCAGTTGAAACTTTTCATTTCATACAATTCACTTATCATCTCATATCCTCTTCTACTTATTGTTGATGTTCTATATACTATTACTGTCAATGGTGATCTAAGGTGAATGCTACTGAAGTTTTAATGTGATTGCTATTGGAATTTGAAGTAAAGTTGTTATTGGGCTAATAAGACTTTGATGTAATTGTTGCAAGCATAGAACACAAGATAAAATTTAATACTCCTCATCCCCATCATCACTGTCACTCTCCGTGTACACCTCAATGTATTGAGCCTTACCCACTTTGTCCTTGCCAGCACACTTGTGCCCCAGTGCCCATGGCTCCTGGAAACTGAAACAAATTTTCTTCTTCCTTGAATCTTTCCAGGCCTCCTCATCCATTTTCGATTTCCCGGTCCACTCCTTCTGAAAGGGCTTCGCCTCCTTACCTTTTTGAGGGAAACAAGGTTTAGGAGTGAATTTATTTTTGAAAGCAACAACCTGCAAATCCCTGGTTTTGTTGATTGTCACACGAAGGGTGGTGGGTTCAAATCTCTCAACCCATCCACATAGAGGTTCCGCTAACCCCTATACAAATAGCATCACCAATTTGGCCTTTGGGATGTCTGTGACCATGACTTCCAGCCTCTAAAACTCTAAGATATAAGACTTTGGACTACCTATCTTCTTGAGTTGTACCAGCTCTCTAAAGTGAAGCTCTGGATCCTTCCTATCAAATCGCTCAATGAGCCTCTGAGTGAACTCAATGTAGGAAGTGATGTTGTTGTGACCCATAGTCACCAACCAATGGTACCACCACCCATGGGCCTCATCATCCAAGTGTATTGTGGCTAGTTTAATAGCCTCCTCCTTGGTCATTTGATGCAACTGGAAATATGTGTTCCACTTTTGAACCCATGTTTGAGTTGTACACTTGGTTGATCCATGAAATAAGGGGATTGTCACCTTCCCCAGTGTTTTTTGCAGCTCTTGGTTCTACCTTGGGACTCTCTAAAATGGTTTAGGCTTGTTGTTCAACTGAAGGTGGCAGGAATCAGTAAAATTCATAGCAACACGGTAATCCCGTCCCAGTGCTTGGTACTACATATTGTGAAAATTTCAATACTGAAATCCTATTGCAACAACTGGAAATTATTCTTCTAATTGTTAATTAATTTAACAATTTATTTGCTACGACAAATATTGAATAAATCACACTGCAACCTTCACAAATAAAACTGCGAAAGAAAATAACGCTGGAAATTGAGAAATGCTAGCACACACACATAAAAAATTAACCCAGTTATTTTTAGACAAATGTCCCTATAAAAACTCAACTTGGGAAAACCGGTGCAACAGCTGAGGGTTTTTATTATTATGCAATAATGAGAAATTCTAAGTACAATCTAGATGCACAAACTTGCAATCCACTACAAGAAAACTCGCCACAAAAATTATTCAGGAAAATTTTGTCTCACCCGGCACTGATCTCTGAAACTATATCTAAATGGGCTCCACGAAACCCCTGCATCAAATTTTCACAGACACTAAGACACTCTTGTAGGAATTTACAGGGTAAGTTCCATAAATCAAAGACCAAAGGTCACCGCTCACAAACAGATCACAAATCAATACACCAGTATTATCACGTGGTTAAAACCCTCGAAGAGGGAAACAGTGCACAACTTGAGCCAACGCGGCCACTTCAGGCAATTTATTAATATAAAAAGAAAGGTTACATATGTTTCTCTCATAAACGGTTACCAAACAAATGACCCTCCATGCTCTTTAAATAGAGATCATGGAGCAATCGGGTGTTAAGCCACGGATCAAGTGTCATTAATACCGAGGAGAGAGTGAACCGTCGAATCACTACAAATCGTGACCGTCGGATTATAAGTTACAAATGTACATAGTAAAGAAACACACTTTACCTAACTCTACACTAGACTAAGTTATTCTTAACTATTTCCTATGTGTCGGAATATCCTAACACCCCCCCTTAAGAACAACTTGGGATAGGATTGAAGGATTTACAAAGGTGACACAAAAGGAGCCTATTTCCTATGTGTCGAAATATCCTAACAACCCCCCTTAAGAACAAATTGGGATAGGATTGAAGGATTTACAAAGGTGACACAATAGGAGAAGGAAGGAGGCATTAGAGCCTATCCCCCCTTAATGACAACTTTCCTGAACTCCAAGCATGGATCGAAGTTTGGTAAACATCGCTTCTGTGAGAGCCTTTGTAAAGATATCAGCTACTTGATCATTGGTTGGATAGTACTGCACTTCAAGAACACGATCATGAATGAGCTTTCTGATGAAGTGTATGTGGAGTTCAATGTGTTTCATACGTTAATGCTAAACTGGATATTTACATAGCTGAATGGCACTCTGATTATCACAGGAAAGTGTAGTTGGATGCTGTTGATGTAGACCAAATTCAGACAGAATCTGACGAAGCCACATGGCTTCCTTGCTGGCTTCAACTCCACCACGATACTTTGCTTCTGTTGAAGAAAGAGAGATGGTACTTTGTTTCTTACAAGACCAAGTAATAGGTCCTGAACCAAGAGTGAATACATATCCTGCAATAGACTTTCGATCATCAGGGTCACCAGCCCAATCAGAATCAGTGAAACCAATCAACAATGGAGATGCTCCTACACTGAAATGAATCTCGAACTAAATTGTACCTCGAATATATCGAAGTATTCTTTTAGCTGCTTTCCAGTGACTTTCATGAGGTTGGTGCATAAACCGAGCGACAAGACCAACGGCAAAGGAAAGGTCAAGACGGGTATGGGTTAGATACAAAAGTTTACCAACAAGTTGACGGTATAAGGTAGCATCAACTTCAGGGGTAGTATAGTTGACTGAAAGCTTCACTCCAGACTGAAAGGGAGAAGGGGCAGGCTTACAGTCTTCCATGTGAAAGTGGTGTAGAAGATCACATGCATACTTGGACTGAGAGAGGGTAATGCCTTCCTTGGATTGCAAGACTTGAAGACCAAGGAAATAATGCAAGTGTCCTAAGTCTGTCATTTAAAACTTATTTTTGAGGCTATACTTCACATGGTTTATATGGTTTGGATCACTACCAGTAAGGATAAGATCATCAACATAAAGAACAAGGATGGTGAAGGAATTACCCACCTTCTTGGTGTAGACAGTGTTGTCAGAATGACACCTAGAAAAGCCATTATCTAAGAGAAATCTATCCATTTTGGCATACCAAGCACGAGGAGCTTGTTTGACACCATAGAGAGACGTCCTAAGGTAAAAAACAAGGCTGAAATCTTTTTGGATAAAGTCAGGGGGTTGTTCCATGTATATTTCTTCATGCAAATCTCCATGTAAGAAGGTGGATTTAACATCCATCTGATGGACTTCCCATTTAAAGGAGGCAGCAAGGGAAAGAACAAGGCATATAGAATTCATTTTGGCAATAGGGGAGAAGGTTTCAGTATAGTCAATGCCTTTAACTTGTGAAAAACCTTTAGCAACAAGATGAGCTTTATGTCTATCCACTTTTCCATCTGGTCCAAACTTGGTTTTGTAAACCCATCTGCATCTGACAAGTTTTCTTCCTTTTGGAAGAGGAACAAGATCCCAAGTATCGTTTGCCAATAAGGAATGATACTCTTCATTCATAGCTTCATCCCAATCTGGATGACCGGAGGCTTCTTCAAAGGTTTCTGGATCAAGTTTTTCTGGAACTTGAGCCAATAAGGAAGAGGCTCTTTCGAACTGAGAACGTGTACGTCGTCGATCGGCAGGGTCACCTGCAAGAGAACTTGCTGCATCCCGAGTAGAGCGGACCCATCTTGGAAGCGGTGGAGTATAAGGAACAATTTCACGAGCTGGAGGAGGATTGTCATCCTCGCTGTCATCATCTGAACTAGAAGGAATGCTATTAAAAATAGAAGAGAGAGAGTGAGGTGGCACATATGCCAAATCAGGCTTGCAGGCCAAAGGTGGCACACCTACCGAACTAGGCTCGCAAGCCGATATATTTTCATCAAACTTTACATCTCTTCTAATGATTATATTTTTGGATTTGGGTTGAAGAAGTCTATATCCTTTGACATCTTCAGAATATCCAACAAAAATACATTTTTCACTCTTAGGTTCTAAGGCTTTATGTTTCGCATCTGGAATATGGGCCCAAGCATCACTTCCAAAAATACGAAAGTGACTTACATTTGGTTTGATTGAGCTCCAAGCACAACACGGGTTATATTCTTTAAAACCTTAGTAGGAGTGTGATTTAATATGTAATTTGCATTTAATTGCTTTTGCCAAAAATTGATACCAAGTCCTTTAGATTGAAGCATAAAATTAGCCATTTATTTTAAGGTGTGATTCTTCCTTTCAGCTACACCATTTTGTTGTGGAGTATATGGAACAGTATGTTGCAATTGAATGCCATGCTTAGTGCAAAAGTTGTTAAATTTGTTGTTAACATATTCTCCTCCATTTTCTGATCTTAACTTAAGAATTGGATGTTCAGATTGTTTCTCAACAAAGGCCTTAAAGGCCAAGAACATGTTAAAAACTTCACTCTTGAGTTTTAAAAAGTATACCCAAGTGCGTCTGGAAAAATCATCAATGAAAGTTAAGAAGTACTTGCAACCAGAGAAAGAAACAACAGGAAGTGGACCACATAAATCATTGTGCACAAGCTGCAAAGGGGCTAAAGCATGCCAAGAGGCACGTTTGTCAAAACTATCCTGATGATGTTCTCTGAGTACACATCCAGAGCAAACACCATCTCAGCAAGATACCATAGGAAGATTCGTCACCATATTTTCCTTACATAGAGTTTGAATGGAGCGATAGTTTAAGTGACCAAAACACTCATGCCAAAGTTTTCTCACTTCATTATTATGAGCAACAAAAACGGAGGGAAGACATGATGACCCAAAGTTGTCAAACTTATACAACCTTGTGGAATCGTCAACAATGCCAGTAGCTAAAATATGTCTAGGATCTCTGAGGTCCTTGATTACAACATCATGAGGTGAGAATTCTACTATTTTCCCTTCACATGAATGAGTTATTTGATAAACAGATAGAAGGTTGCATGAAAAGGTAGGAACACATAGTACGTCATTAAACTAACCATTATCTAGATGAATGGTTCTAAATCCTACAACACTAAGAGATCTATCATCACCAACATAAATATGTTTGGTGTTACAATCATTTAAAGAAGAAAACATGGCTTTATTTTTGGCCATGTGATAAGAAGCTCCAGAATCAATGAGCCACTCATGAGAATGAGAAGAAGAAGATACATTTAATGCATAACCAGAGCTTGATGCTTAACAATCACAAGCAGAAAGTGCCATTCCTGAAGATGAAGGTGAAGAGTGCTCCAAATTGATGTTGTGCTTCTTCATTGCTGCTTCTAAGGCTTCCATCTTCTTAAAACATTTGGACTCTATATGGCCATCACGATTGCAAAAGTTGCAATGTCTATCTGTCTTCTTCCCTTTATTTTTATTTTCCTTATCATTTTGGTGAGTTTCTTTTTCAGTTTGCGGCTGGAATTGCTTAGGACCCTTGTTTGGTTTCGGACCATACTTTTTAGGATACTGCTTCTTGGGATTCTTTTGATATGATTGTTGTTGGGCTGTTAAGGCTTTCTTAGAAGCGTTTCCAGAACTGATAAGACCAAGGTGTAAGAGTTTTTCTTGTTCTCTTCTCAAAGAATCGCAAAAGGGATCAAAAGAGGGGTTCTTGTAAATGGTTCCTGAAGAAATGATGGCTTCTCTAGTGGAATGGAAGGCGGAAACAAATACAGAGTATGCAGGGCCAAGCTTAAAAAGAATGCAATAGATGAGGCTACCATCTGCCTTTTTGACCTTACAACCTTCTAAAAGAAGTCTAAGGGTCTTGAATTTAGACAAAAAACCTTCAATAGAGGAGAAAATATTCGGGCCCAAAGTAAGCAACTCATTTTCAAGCTAGTGGGCCCTGATTTGATTTTGAATGCCAAAGACAGTATTTAGCTTGTCCAGGGCTTCATGAGGGGTGTCAATGTCAAGGATATGAAATCGAAGATCTTGAGCAATGGACATTCCTATCTACACTCGTGCTTGATCTTGTTTATTTTCCCATTTAGCGACTTTATCATCATCGGAAGGTTTAGTTTCTTGTCATGTGGATATTCTATAAAGCCCTTTACTTCTAAGTATATCTACCATGTGAGGTAGCCATTGGAAATAATTGGTGTTGTTAAGAATAATTGGGCATGCACTTTCCATTTTTTTTTTTTTAACTGAAGTTGCAAAAAGCTGAAACTAACTGCTCCAATGGAAATATCTCGAAAAATTAGGCTGATTAAAAGAAAATGGCTCAAAAAACGGCTTCCGAATGAAGAAGTTATGCCTTTTTTAAAAACTGAGTTGTAGATGCCGAATAGTTATGGGAACGGTTTGAAATTTGATGATGAAGTTCAACTTTAAAAAAAAATCAACACTTGAACCCAACACCTCTATTCTCATAAACTAACTTCTCACCAAGTGAGATAGTAAAAGGATTTTGTTATTGTTTGAAAGGAGGAAGGGGTTTTTTTTTTTTTAGTTTTCGGTGTGCGTTCTTTTTCTTGCACAAAAAACACAAAATCCGAGCAAAAAAAACGAAATGCAAGCCTTATGGCAGAATGTTAGATTTTCAGTTATCCTTACCAGCTACTATCTATTTTTTCACTATTTTTGATTTCCCGAGATCGCACAAAGACGCGGAGAAAGAGCATACGTAGCAAAAAAAATCCCTTCTTGTTGTTTCTGATTTGCTGAAATCGCACATAGCGCAAAGCAAAGAGCATACACATAGAAGAGGGTATAGATCTGGCAAATAAATAAAACCAAAAAACCGAAATAAACAGAGGGAACCGAAATAAGCAAAACTATTATCAAATATAACTGCAAAACAGATACTTTATACCTCCAGATCTAAACTAACATAACTTGGGCAACCGGAAACCTTTTCGCATGAAACGAAAGGCGTTCCTCACTGTAACAGACGCTCCGGACACAACAAAGCAGTTCTCCAGGCCCGAAAATGTTCATAAATAGTAGATCTACAAAACGGCAGTCACATGCAATGAAACCGGCTTCGGATTTGGATTAACAACGGATGTGGCCCTCAAAATAGCTCTGATACCATGTAGGAATTTACACGGTAAGTTCCATAGATCAAAGACCAAAGGTCACCACTCACAAACAGATCACAAATCAGTACACCAGTATTATCACGTGGTTAAAACCCTCGAAGAGCGAAACAGTTCACGGCCTGAGCCAACGCGGCCACTTCGGGCAATTTATTAATACAAAAAGAAAGGTTACATATGTTTCTCTCATAAATGGTTACCAGACAAATGACCCTCCATGCTCTTTAAATAGAGATCATGGACCAATGGGGTTTAAGCCACGGATTAACTGTCGTTAATACCGAGGAGAGAGTGAACTGTCGGATCACTACAAATCGTGACCGCCGGATTATAAGTTACAAATGTACATAGTAAAGAAACACACTTTACCTAACTCTACACCAGACTAAGTTATTCTTAACTATTTCCTATGTGTCGGAATATCCTAACAACTCTACCCGGAACTGCAACTCATCAAGTCGTTTGCCCAATCCATCCTCTGAGAATGACTCGCTAACACCTTCTGGAAATCTTTCCGACCTCCAGCAACTGAATCGACCGTGTGTTTGGCTAAATTGAACTCTGCCTCTGGAGCTTTTGTGTTAGCACTACACAACCTCACTGAGAAACTCGATCTCTTGTAGTTGACTCTCAGAATCTGGAAAACTTTCCTCCAAACTCATTGTCCCTACCCCTCTGTGTCTCTGCTTCCCTACTAAAGCTCGAACTCTTCCGACTACTGCCTCTGGAAAATCGAACTCTCCATGGAAATCGATCTGAAGTGTCTCAAGTGTGCTCTCCATCTACCCATCGACTTCTTCTTATAATCCTTTGTTGTACCTCCAACAACCAAGATTAAAAATTAATCCAGGGCCAAGATCATATTGGAGTCGATACGTGCGAGTTTCTAGATGATTCTCACCTTATCTCAATTAATTCTTATTAATTAACCCCTTTCCCTAAGTTTAGACTTGGAAATAATCAAAAAAATGGGTTAATAATCTAATTGAGACACTTATAGGTGGAATTTCCAGAAATGATTTCTGGGTTATGGATATCTCATGTGTTTTAGCCTCTCCTCAAAGTTTTGAGACTAAAACACCTCCATTGATACAAAAACTAACACTCCATCTTAGCGAGAAAGATGTTCTCTCTAGTGCTGCAAATACTGCCACAACACCCTGTTTTTGTTCTCTCTATCACGCTGTTAATATCTGACCACTTCCCACCAACTACTATGTAACCCTGATGTTTCATCTGTGTTGCTGCTGACCTTGCCTGCCAACCCTACATCTGCACTGCAACTCCCTCTCATTTGTTGTTGCTTCAATTGCAACAACTGCACCTAAGAAGCATCCAAAATACTGAATCAATTGTGTTCAGTATGATGCATCTGTCTCCCGAGCCCTGACTGCTACTAGCTACTGCACTTTCCATTGAAGAATTTGCGTTGCTGCTGATTCTGCATTGTGCCTCTTTGCGTTGCTGCTGATTCTGCACTGTGCCTCTTTGCACTGCACTCCCCAACACCTAACTGCTACTAGTTTGCAACTACCATTTGCGATATGACTTCATCATTGACACTGATCCATCCTTCTACTGAATACTGTGGGCCCTCGTAGCAATGTAATGATCCATGAGGTGGGCTCCTCAGTGGACCCTGCCTATGTCTGCAATTCTCTGGGACTACAGCTCCATGTCGCCCCACCTCTCTCCTATAGGTATGGCCACCAACATAGCAAATTCTTCCTCCAGCCTGGAGGACAGCTTGTCAATCACAGCTAACATTGCCGCATGATCCTACTTCTCTGTCTTGTCCTTCTTCCTGAGAGGGCACTGTGTGCTGTAGTGACCGAACTCACCGCATCTGAAGCACTTGACCTTTTACAGGTCCTTCTTCTTCTTTTCCCCCTACCCCTAACTGGGACACTTGGATGTCAGGGCCACATTTTCTTCTTCCTTCTCACCCTTCACGCCCTTGCTCCTACTGTTGCTGATTGGTTCGATCATCATCTTGGAGTCTCTTCTTCTCTCACACGTGGGAAAAATGCAGCAAGGATTTTTTGGTTTTGACCTAGGATTTTCAGTGCAGATTTGACCAGCGTTAACTTTGGTCAATGCATGGTCAAACTGATCCCAAACTCTCCCAAAATTCCGATTTCTGCAGTCTGTATTTTTTGGCACAGAAATCGAGGCTGTACGTTGACTTTGACCGAGCTGCGTTGACTTTTGCTGTTGTTGTTTTTGCATTGACCGTTGACTTTGGGTTGACCGTTGTAGAGTTGTCCGAGAGGATTGTGTGACACATTCTGGTTGGCTGACCGTGTAGAGACTTTGTTGGTTGAAGCATCCTGTCGCACAACAACACATATTTTATTGATCAAGTTAAGTGTATTTTTGTCTTGTCTTCTGTCGATCTATTGGTATGTTCTATCAGCATTTTACTTTCTTGTTTATGTGATTTCTATTTGATATTGGGAATAAAAGTAAAGTTGCATCAAGCATAGAACAAGTACAAAAATTACATGGTGTCAGAGCTGAGGTGAAGACAAAGCCCAAGTTTGTATTAAGAGCAATTACCGAAGAAGGAGCATTTGTCAAGGACCCATGGGTACCTCAAACTATAATGGTTTCAAAGCTGATGACAAGTTGACTGGGAAGGAAGACTTCCATGATTGGAAGATGAGTTTGGATCTAATGTTGGAAGACCAAGATGTCATGGACTATGTGCAGGGTAAAATCCAAGAGCCTCCATCATCTGCACCTGCTGCCACCAAGTCAAAATATAAGAAGGGGGAAATCAATGCAAAGTTGATGATCCGGGATTCAATTCATAAGAGTCTGGTTGTCTACATCTCTCAGCTGGGCACATCCAAGGAGATGTATGATAAGTAGGTCAACATGTTCAAGGCCAACAATGCAAATCTATTCCTTTTATTTAAGAACCAACTGAAGAATCTGAAGAAAGGCAGGGATGAATCCATTCAATCTTATTTTCTGAAGTTGATCGAAATCATAAATAATCTTCTGGCCGTTGGGGAGACAATAGCCAATCAAGAAATGGTTCTCACTGCACTTGGAGGTCTCTCCTCTGAATGGCATGTATTCAATACTACCATTCTCAATAACAATGTGATACCTGATTTTGACAAAGTATTATCGAGATGTGTACAAGAGGAATCAAGAATGAAGGAATATGAAAATGAAGGTAATGTCGCCTTCACCGCTCGTGCTAAAAAGAAGAACAATGGTCGTCCGAGGAACCATGGAAGAGCAGGAAAGAAAGGAAGATGTTACACATGTAACAAGACCGTCCACTATGCTAGAGAATGCCCTAATAAGAAGGATTCTCCTAGGGATGATGACAACAACAACAACTGAAGAAATGGCAATCAAAGGAACAACAGGATCAAAGGGAAGAGGAAGGCTCCCTTTGGTCGCAATGAAAATGGGCAATCTTTCAAAAGATCGAGAAATTCCAAGTATGAGGAATCTAATATTGTTGATAAAAGAAATGAATTCATTCTTGTATCTGCCCTCTCTGCTGCATCTCCACCCGACACTATGGATGTCTGGTTGATTAAGAGTGGTGCCTCAAGGCATCTCACTAGGTTTAAGGAAGCACTTTCTGATTTGGTGGAGAAGGATGCTAATCTGAAAATTATCCTTGGAGATAATGCCACATATCCCGTGAAAGGGACAAGGACTATGACCCTCCACTTGTCTCAAGGTGAAGTCCTCTGTTGCAAGATGTACTATATGTACCTGATTTGAAGAAGAACCTTGTGTCTATTTCGACCATGGAAGACAAAGGTTTCAATGTGGCATTCGTTGATGGGAAGGTACGCATCTGGAAGAAGAGCTTCAAGGAAGCTATCACTATTGGGTTTAGAGTTGATACACTCTACCAGTTTGGAGGAAGTCCACTGGGAGCGATGACATGTGATACTATCCGTCAGACTGAACTATGGCACCGGAGGTTTGGAAACCTTCATTACAAAGCCCTTCCCGAAGCAAGGAAGGTGGTGACGGGGATGCCTGAGTTCAAAAATGATCATGAAGGTGTATGTCAGGGTTGTGCCGAAGGAAATCATACAAGGGCACCTTTCCCCTCAAGTGTCACAAAAACATCTTATGTCTTATAATTGATACATTCTGATTTGTCTGGTATGCTGCCCGTGACATCCTTGGGAGGATGTTCTTACTATATGACGTTCATAGACGACTTCTCTCGCAAATCCTGGATATACTGCTTAAAGAAGGATGAGGCTTTCATGTGGTTTCATACTTTCAAAGCCTTGGTGGAAAATCAAACAGGGAAGAAGATCAAGATTTTGAGGACCGCTAATGGTACTGAATATGAGACGAACGAGTTCAATAAATTTTGCAGAGAAGCTGGCATGAAGATGGATACCACAACCGTATATACTCTTGAGCAAAATGGCGTTGCTGAAAGAAAGAACAGGACCATTATGGAAGCTGCTCGTGCCATGCTATGTGACCAAGGTATTATGAAGTTTCTGTGGGGAGAAGCTGCGAACACTATTGTGTACATACAAAATCGATGCCTGCATTCCGCTCTGGGCTCCAAAACTCTCAAAGAGGTTTTCTCTGATAAGAAATCCGACGTCTCTCATTTTAGAGTTTTTGGTTGTCCCATTTATTTTCATGTGACAAAAGAGAAGAGGAGCAAGTTGGATGCTTCTAGGAAAAAGGGAATGTTTGTGGGCTACAGTGAAACTTTGAAGGCTTAAAGAGTTTATGTGCCTAGTCAAAGAGAAGTGGAGATATGCCATGATGTTACCTTTGATGAATATGCTTCCCTCAGGAAAGTAATCAATCTTCCGAGCTCTGAGGAAGATCATGAAGTGAGGTTTGGAAATCAGGAAGAACCGAAGGATGAGATGATGCCTGATGTTGAAAGACCGATGGACCCTATTGATCCACCTCCTTCAATGAAGAGAAGACGCTCATGGCTCAGGGATACTCTCGAGGATGCCAAGAGACATATGGCCCCAAGCGGGACATTCTGTGAAAGAAAGAAGCCGACTAGATACCAAGAGTATCTAGCAGCCATGAGTACAATTGTACAATCTGAGCCTGGATCTTTTGAAGAAGCCGTCAAGCATCAAGTCTGGAAGGATGCTATGCACGAAGAATATGAGTCCATTGTGAAGAATGATGTCTGGGATGTGGTTCTGAGACCGGAGGACAAAGCAGTTGTCACCTCGAAATGGCTCTATAAGATTAAGCATGGATCTGATGGTAGTGCTGAAAATTTCAAGGCAAGATTCGTTGCCCGAGGCTTCTCTCAAAGGAAGGCATAGACTATGATGATATATTTGCACCTGTAGCTCGATATACCACCATTCGATCTATCATAGCCCTTGCTGCTACGCAAGGATGGAATCTTCATCAAAGGGATGTGAAGACCACATTTCTGCATGGTGCGATAAAGGAAGAGGTGTATGTGGAGAAACCTCTGGGGTTCAAAGTCCAGGATCGAGACACCCATGTTTGCAGGTTGAAGAAAGCCATCTATGGGTTGAAGCAAGCCCCCAAGGCTTGGTACGAGAGGATAGATAGCTACATGATGAAGCTGGGCTTCACTCGTAGTAATGCTGATCCGAAACTTTACTTCAAGGTTGATAGAGAAAAGCCTCTCATTCCGGTGTTGTATGTGGACGATCTCTTCCTGACAGGTGCTGACCCTCTCATTCATCAATGTAAGAGGGAGCTCGCTTCTGAGTTCGAGATGAAGGACCTAGGACTGATGCATTTACTTCCTAGGCCTAAAGGCCTGGCAGAGACCTGGCGAGATTTTCCTTTCTCAAGGAAAATATATTGTAAAGTTGCTGGAAAGATTTGGAATGGTGGACTGCAAGTCTGTGTCGACACAGATGGAGCTCAACTTTAAGAAGTTGAGTGGCAGCGCTGCTGGGCCCGTGCTAGCAAATCCTACTGCGTATCGTCAGCTCGTAGGGGCCTTGATGTTTTTAGTGAACACCCGTCCGGACGTATGTTTTGATCCTCATCACATTCACTGGGTTGGTGCCAAGAATCTGTTGAGATATCTTTGGGGCACGATAAACCATGCGCTGAGATACACTGCCGGGAGCGTGACACTCCATGGATATACTGATGTCTATTGGGCTAGCAGTGTGGTGGATAGCAAGAGCACATCTGGATGCTGCTTCACACTTGGGTCTGCTTCGATATCTTGGATGAGCAGGAAGTAGAAGTCGGTGGCTTTGAGCACCGTTGAGGCCGAATATATTGCAGCGAGTATGGCCTGTTGTGAAGCAGTTTGGTTGCAAAAGCTCTTAAATGAGTTGTTCGGGAATGTGCTATATACCACTGTTATCCTTTGTGATAACCAGAGTGGGATTCGATTGTCTGAGAATCTTGTGTTCCACGATCGATCCAAGCATATTGATATCAGGTACCACTTTATCCGGGATATGGTACAGCGAGGCACCGTAAGGCTCGATCACATAGGAACTGATGAGCAGGTCGCGGATATTCTCACAAAGCCCTTGGGGAAGATCAAGTTCCTAACCTTTCGTGAGAATCTTGGTATCATGGAACGACCCTATTCTGAGGGTCTTGTTGGACGATGAGCTCTGGGAGCTCCAGGGGGCTTTGCGGATAGCTTCTCGAAGCTATAAGCAACCATAGGGCTAGGCTTGCCGAGCCTTGTTGGTGTGCTTTTGCCCCACCGTTATGATATTGAGTTGGTTCACCTCTCATGATCTATGCCCCGCATGCATCCTACCCATTGAGTCCCGGACTCATGGGAAGTACCTCTCACTTGGCCAATGAGGTGGGAAAAGCTAGAGACTAGTAGCAAAGATTGATGGACACATCGGATATTGTCGTACTCTCTATTTCTAAGATGGCACGTGTCCAACCACTTGATCTGGGATCAAGTCTAGTGAGGTTTCAGACCTCCAACTGACTTCAGGTTAGGTAAACTAACTTCGGGTTGGTACGTGACTCCTTTGAGTCCTATAGAGGTTTCTAACCTCTGAGCTGAATTTGTTAGCCGAGATTGATGTCTTTGTGACTCACCTTTTTGTTTTGAAATAAAGAAGCTAGCAAAGCAAGTTACGGCAGGATGACGCACGATGTTTGGATGGCACAGGTGGATGGAATTCTCCCTAGTTGAGAGGGAGTGTTCATTTTGGACAACTAGGTCCAAACTTCATGTTGTGATGCTCAAATGAAGATGCCCATATTTTTATTGGATTCCTCTTTCGGAGAGGTGCAAGATCGATCTAAAGATCATCTTGATCCGATGAGCAAAACATTTATTTTGAATTAATTCCACTTATGTGCAAGGTCGGACAGAATTGTAATGTAGGCTTGGAGCCCCAACAGATGTGTCGCACACCCTCACTGATGGATATATATAGGTCAACGTTGGAGGTCAATTTCTCCATCACTCATCACATATTCTCTCTCATCATCTGATTGGTTCGATCATCGAGTCTCTTCTTCTCTCACACGTGGGAAAAACGCAGCAAGGATTTTCAAGTTTTGACCTAGGGCTTTCAGCGCAGATTTGACCAGCATTGAATTTGTTCAACGCATGGTCAAACTGACCCCAAACTCTCCCAAAATTCCGATTTCTGCAGTCCGCATTTTTTGGCACAGAAATCGAGGTTGGACGTTGACTTTGACCGGGCTGCGTTGACTTTTGCTCCCACTGTTTTTGCGTTGACTGTTGACTGGACAACGTTGACTTTTCTTGACTTTGGGTTTACCGTTGTAGAGCTGTCCGAGAGGGTTGTGTGACACATTCTGGTTGGCTGACCGTGTAGAGACTTTGCTGGTTGAAGCATCCTGTTGAGCGTCGTAACGCACCACAACACATATATTTCGCTGATCAAGTTAAGTGTATTTTTGGCTTGTCTTCTGTCGATCTATTGGTATGTTCTATCAGCATTTTACTTTCTTGTTTATGTGATTGTTGTTTGATATTGGGAATAAAAGTAAAGTTGCATCAAGCATAAAACATCTACAAAAATTATAGGGGTGCTTCCCCAACAGCTTCAAGTTGATATCGTACTTCTTGAATCCTGGTGAGGAAGCCATTTATGCTCTCACCCTTCCACATCCTTAAGCTCCTCAACTTCTAGAGAAACATCTTTCGTTGCTCGGAATAACTCTAAAACAGCTCGGAAAGAGCATCCCACATCTCTTTGTTCATACATTTTTCTGCCACATGTGAGACTAGATGATCTCAGACTCCATCCAAAATCATCCTCTTCACCTGCGCCATTTCCTTTATGTACTCCTTGAGCTGATCAACATCTTGGGGTACTGCAACCACATTGTCCACATAGGTCTTCAGGACATATTCATCTAGAAGGAAGGACATCCTAACCTTCCAGATGATATAGTTGGAGGCTCCCTACCAACCTATCCTAATCTCTAAGTCCTATTGTAGCCATCTTGATTTTGTCAAAAACTCCCTCTTTCCCTTTGCTTGTTTGCTGCTTCTGTTATTTGGACTTCCTTCTAGATTGAGAAGATTTGCTCACAACCACTGCCAATCTTCCTGGAAAAATCAGATCTCTAAATCTCGAGATCCCCTAAGAGAAATTTTCCCTCTATTGTGTGTGCTTCTCTCTTCCACCCGATGTTGGTTCTGCTACTGCAAAAACCTCTGCGTCCAACAAAGGAATCTTCTTAGCGAAAATCCAAACTGCTGCTACTCCCTCTACCTATTGGAATCACTATTCTAGGCAATCTGAATTTTTTTCCACCATGCAAATGAAAATTGAACCGTTGCCCAACAATTCGCACTCCCTAGCTAGGCACTACGCAACACTAAAAAATTTCAGCCTGCTGCTCCCTCTGAACAATGGACTTTTCCTTCTTCGCTTCTTAGCTTCCTAGATGATCAATCACGCTCTAATACCATGTGAAAATTTCAATAGTGAAATCCTATTGAAGCAACTAGAAATTATTCTTCCAATTGTCAATTAATTTAACAATTTTTTTGCTATGACAAATACTTAATAAAGCACACTGCAACCTTCACAAATAAAACTGCGGAAGAAAATAGCATTGGATACTGAGAAATGCTAGCACACCATAAAAAATTAACACAGTTATTTTTGGACAAATGTCCCCGGGAAAAACCCAACTTGGAAAAATTGGTGCAACAACTGAGGGTTTTTATTGTTATGCAGCAGTGAGAAATTCTGAGTACAATCTAGATGCACAAACTGGCAATCCACTACAGGAAATCTTGCCACAAAAATTAGTGAGATAAATTTTGTCTCACCCAGCACTGATCCTGCTCGAAACTGGCTCTGAATGGCCTTCGCGAAACCCCTGCATCAAATCTGCGCAGTCACTAGGACGCTCTACCCGGAACTGCAATTGATCAAGCCATCTGTCCAATCCAGCCTCTGAGAATGACTCGCTGACACCTTCTGGAAATCTTCCCTGTTGATTTTTGGGTAGCATCAGATGTGCTCGAGCTCTGGAATTTTGTGGAGGGGCTAGAACACATGAGATCTCCAAGACCCAGAAATCGTTTGGAGAAATTCCACCCGGAGCTTAAGCTATTCAAATAATTAATTATTTTAAATGGATCTTAATATAACTTAGGGAATTTAAATAATTATAGCGAATTAATTTAATATCTGGGTGAGAATGTTCTAAGTGACGAAAATCAAGTCTTTTCTAATCTTAGTCGTCGATTTCAAATTAGATCACGGTCGTTGATTCATCAACAGGAAAAGTATAAAGAAAGGGTTGAGGGTCAGTTGGAGAACACACACAGAGACTGAATTTAGAGATCGAATTCTTCTCACGGAGCAGTGCTCGGATGAAGATCAGATCTGAGTAATTCAGACTTGAGTCCAAGGCCGAGAATACAAGTGCAGAGAGGCAGATTAGCACCAGGAGAAATAACACAGCCCTTGAGAGGGTGACGCAGAGCCAGCAGAGCTCACACGGAGCCATAAAGGTCACGCAGAGCCAGAGGGGGTGACGCAATCACTTGAGCAGTTGTGCTGGGGTTTCTGTGAGGCAGATCGGACAACCATTCAGTAGATCGATTTCTGAGCCGGGAAGGCTCACGAGGAGGGTGATGCAGCCACTAGAGGAGGTGACACAGTCTCAGCGTAGAGCTTGTTGCAACCATCACTGCGCAGTACTGGGGACAACGTAGTCACCTTGAGGTTTCTTCATTCTGCTGCTGGATCAGCCAAAATATCTGTCTCCGGATAGAGGTACTTCTGCCGAGGATTTTCTCTGTTGGGTGAGCTAGATTTGGCACCCTAGATTGTATTCAGAAATCTGTTTCATAATATAAACACTCATAATTGCTACATCAGTGTTCCCACATTGGGTTTTTCTTAGGACAATTGTCCAAAAATAAGTGTGCCCTTTGTCTGAATGCTTCATTTATTTTTCAATACTTGATCTCTATAGTTTTGTAGGCTGCAGTGTATTTACATTAATATTTTCTCAATGTATTTAGAAAATAACTTGTTAAATTAAAGAAAACAAGTAGGTAATGTAAATCAGATTTCTGTAGTAGGATTTTTGTAACTTAGGTTCATAAATTTTCACATGTTATTAGAGTTGTTGCAGATCAGGTAGAGTTGAAGCCATCAGCGAAAGGACGAAGAAAAATTTGCTGCAGAAAGGTAGTTGTCCCGAGTAACAACACTGAACAAAAAAGAGGCACAGCAAGGGGTGACGCAGTCACCAGAGGGGCTCACGTAGAGCCTGCGTTAGCCAGCTAGGGTGACATTGTAGCTGCAGTAGAGGTAGCACAGTGTTTGTTGGGCCAGCACATAGGTTTTGAGCCTCAAATTTTTCTGGTTGTCGTGGTTGGAAGTGCAGTTCAATTTTCTTCTCGAGTTGCTAGTGGGGCATTGTTTCTATTGGTGCATAACAGTGTCTAGCGAGGCAGTGGCAAAGTAGAGGTAAGAATTTCCTTAGAAGACTTCTTGCCAAGTCTAGATCTAGTGTTGATCAGCAGCAAAGAGTGATCGGAGAGGAGTGTTTCGACATCAGTTGGTAGAAGGATTTCCATAAAGGAAATCGATTTTCAGAGGGAGCTTGTTCCTTAAAGGGTTTCTAGTGCCAAAGAAACCCATATCCGAGTTTTGCTGGGGCAACAACAAAAGAGGGAGAAGAGTGTGAAATTTTCAAGAGGAAAATATTTCTGGAATACTTGGTTTATTTCTCCTACTTATGAGATAAGTTATTTACAGATGCTTCAGTAAATTCTGAAATAAACACATTTGTTGGTCTTCACTATTGTTAAGAGCATAAGAACAGAAAAAATGATTTACACAAGTAGCACAATAGGAAAAACCACATGAACACAGTTATTTTTGGACAATTGTCCCCGGAAAAAACCAATGTGGGAAAACTGGTGCAGCAGATGAGGGTTTTATATTTATCTTCAGAAATGGAAAGTACATTTACAGGAGTCTGATGAGCAGAGAAAAATTAGCAAACAACTGCCTGAATTTTCTAGACCTTCCAGATAAATTTCGGACTCTCAGGGTGACCACCTTTACCCTCTGCGTCATCCAGCGTGAGAGCTCTATGCAGTCCCTCTCTGGACTGCATGATTCTGCGTGGAGGGGCTCTTGCTACTAATCAGCTCACCCTTCCCTTCAACCTCCTGACTTCTGCTTCCCGATAACTGACTCCTCCCTCCTCCTTCTGCTTCTGCAACCCAGCCTCTACAAACTCACCCACTGAGATCGAATTCTCTTGCTTCAGAATCGATTTCCTTCGGGTACTGAGAGTGTCCCCGGCTTGATTTCCAAATGTCCCTCAAGTCTCTTCTTATAGTCTTTCTGCTGACGAATCAACGGCCAAGATTATATCATTAATCAATGGCTCAGATTAAAAGATGACTTGATCTTTGTTTTCCAGAAGATTCACACTTTTCTCTATTAATACCCTTTAATTATTTAATTTTCCCTAAGTTTAAACTTAGGGTCTGCATTAAAATAATTAATTATTTTAATAAAGTCATAACTGAGTGGAATTTCCACAAACGATTTCTGGGTTCTCTGGATAACTGATGTCCAAGTCTCTCTACCAAAAATGAGACTTAGAACACTTTCCGATGCTATAGAAATCAACACTCCGTCTTAGCGAGGAAAGTGTTTAGGCAAGATACCATTGTACTGTTCTGACTCTACATCATCTGCTACGCTGATGATGTCCTGGTTGCTGCCCCTCATCTTTGCGCTGCTGCTTCTTGTACTGCTGCCCTGCTATTGCAGCATCCGTACTGCAGCTCTCTCTTCTTCTAAAGACCACCCTTTCCTCTAATGGAAGGGGTTCTCGACCATCCCCATCTCTCTAAAGTAAGTGAAATTGATCTTACTTAGAGCCTTTGTGAGGATATTTTCCACCTGTACTCCTGTAGGAGTGTATCGCAACTGTACTGCTCCCCTCTAGACATAGTCCCTAATAAAGTGACACCGAATGTCAATGTGTTTTGACCGGTCATGAAACACAGGATTTTCAAAGAGCTTAATGCAACTCTGATTATCGCACATAATCCTGGTCAGTTCCATCCGCTTCTTGAGCAGGTTCAAGATAACTTGCGGAACCATATGGCCTTGCACGAAGCTGTGCTCGCTTCCATGTACTCTTACAAGACTGAGCTCAGTGCTACGGACTTTTGTGTCCTATTGCACCAGGAGGTCATTCCTGATCCGAGACTGAAACAGTACCCACTAGTACTTTTCCGATCTACTGTGCTTCCAACCCAATCTGCATCTGTGAACCCACTCAAATGGACCTCATTATCCTTGGTGTACTTCAACCCATACTCGACTGTCCCTATCAATTATCTGAGAACATGTTTGGCTGCTACCCAGTGAGCCCTCCTTGGTTCCACTATGAACTGACCGAGGTTATTCACTGCATAACAGATGTCTGGTCTCGTATTGACTAGATACATTAATGATCCGATGAGCTATCTGTACAATGTGGGATCAGCCTCATCATCCTCCGATGTGTCTATCTTCTTCCAGTTAGTAATCATTGGCATGGCCATGGGTTACAGTCTTCCATCTGAAATCTCTTCAGAATTTATGTCATGTATCTTTCTTGTCCTAGGAAGATTTTCCCTTTCTGCTGCCAGACTTCTAATCCAAGAAAATAGTGCATCTGCCCCAGGTCCTTCATGTTGAATTCTGTTTCCAAATTCTCCTTGCAGTCTCTGATGAGCTTCGATGATTCGGTCAAAAACAGGTCATCCACATAAAGAACAAGAATAAGCGGCTCATCTCCTACTCTCAAGTAGTATAAGTTGGGATCTGCGTCACTCTTGACAAACCCCATCTTCTGCAAGTAGCTATCAATCCGACCATACCATGCCCTAGGGGCTTGTTTTAAGCCATATAAGGCTTTCTTAAGTTTGCAAACATGAGTCTTCTGCTCATGTGTCTCGAAGCCCTCTAGCTGCTCCATGTACACTTCCCCCTCTATCACCCCGTTCAAAAACACAGTCTTGACATCCATTTGGTGAATCTCCCATCCCATTTGTGCAGCCAAGGAGATGACGGATCTGATAGAAGTGTATCGTGCTACTAGAGCAAAATTTTCTTCATAGTCAATGCCTTCCTTCTGGGCATACCCCTTGGCTACAAACCTTTCCTTGAACTTCTCTATGCTACCATCTACAGCATATTTGATCTTGTAGATCCATCTAGATCCTACAACAGATTTGTCCTGTGGTCTAGGGACTACTTCCCAGACATCATTTGTCATGATGGAGCTATACTCCTCCACCATGGCATCCACCCATACCTAATGTTGAGTTGCTTCCCGAAAGGTAGAAGGTTCTCCAACCTGAGCTACCAGTGCCTGATATCTGTCTGGTTGTTTCCTTATCCTCTTTCCTTCTCTAGGGGATCCAACAAATTCTTCTGCATCCCTAAGAATTTGTTGGAGTTCTCTGCTCTGTCTCCCATCAGTTATGGGCGGTCTCACCTGTTCTTCGTCGGAGGAGCTTCCCTCGAATTATTGTGCCTTGGAGAGGCACTGGACCTCTCCTCTATAGGTCGTTGAGGCCGAACCAGTGGATCTTCCTCAAACTTCATATTTGTGGCCATCTCTTGAGATTTCCTGAAGGCTCTCTCCTCCAGGAACTTTACATCTCTTCTTACCACGACATTCCTGCTCTTTGGAATATAGATGCGATATGCCTTTGCATTCTCGCTATAGCCCATCAGGAAACCATTCTCTGCAGTTTGATCCAACTTCTTCCTCTTTTCTTTTGGAATGTGGCAGTAACCTTTGTTGCCGAATATCCTGATGCGGCTCACTTCTGGCTTGCTGCCTATGAACACACTCTCGGGAGTTACCTTCCCCAAAGCTCTATTGGGAACTCTATTCTGAATATATATTGTTGTTTTGCAGGCCTCTGCCCATAAGAATTTGGGCATATCTTGGTCGTACAACATCGCCCTTGTAGCTTCTATTATGGTCTGATTCTTCCGTTCTGCAACTCCATTTTGCTCTGAATTGTATGGAGTTGTCCATTCTCTCTTGATGGCTTCTTGTGCACAGAAATTTGTGAAGTCCTTATCGATATATTCTCCACCGTTATCTGACCGCAACTTCTTGATCTTATTTCCTGTAGAGTTCTCCACCAATGCTTTGAAATCTTTAAACCGATCACAGACTTCATCTTTGGTCTTCAAAAAATAGATCCAAGTTTTCCTGGAATGATCATCAATGAAAGTGGCAAAATACTTTGCCCCACTGAGTGCAGTTGTGGACATTGGACCACAAATGTCAGAGTGTATTAACTCTAATACACCTTTGGCTTTGCTGCTGCTTCTTGAAAATGCTGCCTTAGCGTACTTCCCTAGTACGCATCCCCTTCAAACTTCGTCTTTCTTCGTGCTGAGTTCAGGAGCCCCTATGACAGTATTTTTGAGAATCCCCAAGCCTCCATGATGTAGATGCCCCATCCTTCTGTGCCATAATTCATACAGATCTTTGTCGTTTGTACTGCCAATCAGGGCCACCGGAGATTCAAGCTCGAGCTTATACAGCTTGTGACTCCTTACTCCGATTTATGCCTTTTTTCTCCAGTTAGGATGTTTGACATACACTTTATCTAAAGTATACGTCATAGCCCTTGTTCTGAGTTGAGACACCGCGAGTAAATTCATCTCCAACCCTGGTACATGCAGAACGTTCGTGGCTCGAATCCCGTTGCCATCCTCAATATGAAATGTTACGGTACCTCTCCCGATGGGGGTACATTTTGCCTTATTTCCCATAGTTATCTGGAAATTCATCTGTTCTTCTTGGTAGCTCAAAAAACATTCTCGAACCCCCATCATATGAGCAGATGCTCCATTGTCAATATACCAAACACTTGGAGGAGTTGTGCTCGACACACAGGCAAGATCCTCTTCTAAACTGGATGCCAACACCTTCATGTCGTGTTCTCTCTGCATTTCTGCGTGCTTTGGGGGACTATCTGAGTCCCTTTGACTGCGTGAACCCTTCCAGATGATGGAACTTTGGTCCATGGCAGATCCTCCCTTTCTGTTTTTAGCCCTTTGCTCTGATACCATGTGAAATTTTCAAGAGGAAAATATTTCTGCAATACTTGGTTTATTTCTCCTACTTATGAGATAAGTTATTTACAGATGCTTCAGTAAATTCTGAAATAAACACATTTGCAGATCTTCACTATCGTTAAGAGCATAAGAACATAAAAATGATTTACACAAGTAGCACAATAGAAACAACCACATGAACACAGTTATTTTTGGACAATTGTCCCCAGAAAAACCCAATGTGGGAAAACCGGTGCAGCAGATGAGGATTTTATATTTATCTTCAGAAATGTAAAGTACATTTACAGGAGCCTGATGAGCAGAGAAAAATTAGCAAACACCTGCCTGAATTTTCTAGACCTTCCAGATAAATTTCGGGCTCTCGGAGTGACCTCCTTTACCCTCTGCATCATCCAGCGTGAGAGCTTTGCGCAATCCCTCTCTGGACTGCGTGATTCTGCGTGGAGGGGCTCTTGCTGCTGATCAACTCACCCTTCCCTTCAACCTCCTGACTTCTACTTCCCGATAATTGACTCCTCCCTCCTTCTGCTTCTGCAACCCAACCTCTACAAACTCACCCACTGAAATCGAATTCTCTTGCTTCAAAATCGATTTCCTTCGAGTACTGAGAGTGTCCCCGGCTTGATTTCCAAATGGCCCTCAAGTCTCTTCTTATAGTCTTTCTATTGACGAATCAACGGCCAAGATTATATTGTTAATCAATGGCTCAGATTAAAAGCTGACTTGATCTTCGTTTTCTAGAAGATTCACACACTGCTCTATTAATACCCTTTAATTATTTAATTTCCCTAAGTTTAAACTCAGGGTCTGCATTAAAATAATTAATTATTGTAATAAAGTCATAACCGAGTGGAATTTCCACAAACGATTTATGGGTTCTCTGGATAACTGATGTCCAAGTCTCTCTACAAAAAATGAGACTTAGAACACTTTCCAATGCTATAGAAATCAACAAAGAGAACCCGTTCAAAATTTTCTTATTGTGAAGAGATGGTCACGCATGGACTAAGGGATTAGGACAAGTTGGATGGAGCATCCAACTTTGTCATCTGGAAGGCCAGGATCCTGTCAGTGTTGGATGAACATCACATCAAGGATCATGTATTGAATGTAGTTGTTGTCCTTGTTGATGTTGATCCTCTCAAGAAGTACGAAGAGGCTCAAGCGAAAGAAAAACGCATGATCATGGACGGAGTCAAGGATCATGTAATCCCACATATTGTTGAGAAGAACACAGCAAGGGAAATGTGGACTTCCTTGACCACTATGTATTAGGGAACTTCTGTCTAGCGGAAGATGTTGCTTGAGAATCAGTTGAGACTGTTTCAGATGCAGAAGGGAGAAGAGATCGACCCCTTCCTTATCAGTTTGCAAGAGATTCGAGATTAGTAGCTTCTGTAGGGACTACACTGGATGATGGTCTTATGGTCAGGACTGCCCTGAATACAGTCTCTGAAGACTGGGAGAACTTTTTCTAAGGTATTTTGGGTAGGGTCACTCTTCCAAACCGGGAGGAGATGTGGGCAGCTCTTCGACAGTAAGAGATCAGAAGGTTGACCAAGGTCGGAAGAAGCAGCACAAGGATCAAAATCAAAAAGGAGGAAGAGGAAGATGCGGCTCTCGCATCTAAGGGATAGCATGGGCAGCAGAGAAGGAAGAAGAAGGACCTCTCGAAGGTCAAATGCTTCAGGTGTGGAGAATTGGGACATTTCGCCACACAATGCCCTCTAAAGAAGGGAAAAGAATAATCTGACTCGAAGGCTGGTGCAACGAAGGATGATGATGATTGTGCCATGAGTGCTCATGTGCCTCGAGAAAAGAGGTGGGGCGACATTGATATGTAGTTCTTTGAAATGCAGAGAGGGGCAGGATCCTTGAGGTTCCCAAACTCTTGGATCACATACGACTACGGGAGCCCTTAATGACAGTAGCAGAATGACGGGTGTCGGTGCGAGAGATGATGGAGCGAAAGTGGCAGATCTTGAGTAAGAGGCAACAATAGCAGCGCAGAGCAGAGGCAACAACAGCAGCATAGTGCACGGAGGTGCAACGCAGTGCAGAGCAGCAGCAACGCAGTAGCATTAGAGGGTCAGCGCAAATTAGTAGCAAAGGTAGTTTCAGCATCGAGGTACAACCAGACTAACCAGTATGTCAGTATTTGGGATGTCTTTCAGTTGCTTAACTCTCAGCAACTGAGTTGTAGTGCAACAATTAGCAGTGGCAGTGCTATGGGTAGCATGATGCAGCATATTGAAAGAGAGTTGCAGTTAAGATGTAGTAGTGTCAGTGGAAGTGACATGGGCAGCAATACAAATAACAGCAGTGCAGTGGATGAGGGGTAGCAGCCGAGCATCAACAGCGCAGAGGACCGATGCTATGGATTAGGGTGATGCTTCTGGTGAAGAAGTATTTCTAGAGCACATTCCTCGCTAAGAGGGAGTGTTGATTTTTGAGGAGCATCGAATGTGCTCTAGCTCCAAAATTTTGTGGAGGGGCTGGAACACATGAGATCTCCAAGACCCAGAAAGGTCAGCGCAAATTAGCAGCAAAGGTAGTTTCAGCATCGAAGTACAACCAGACTAACCAATATGTCAGTATTTGGGATGTCTTTCAGTTGCTTAACTCTCAACAAATGAGTTGCAGTGCAACAATTAGCAGTGGCAGTGCTATGGGTAGCATGATGCAGCATATTGAAAGGGAGTTGCAGTACAGATGTGGTCATTGGAAGTGACATGGGCAGCAATACAAATAACAACAGTGTAGTGGATGAGGGGTAGCAGCCGAGCATCAACAGCGCAGAGGACCGATGTTGTGGATCAAGGTGATGCTTCTGGTGAAGAAGTATTGCTAGAGCACATTCCTCGCTAAGAGGGAGTGTTTATTTTTGGGTAGCATCGAATGTGCTCTAGCTCCAAAATTTTGTGGAGGGGCTAGAACAAATGAGATCTCCAAGACCCAGAAATCGTTTGGAGAAATTCCACCGGAGCTTAAGTTATTCAAATAATAAATTATTTTAAATGGAGCCTAAGTTAAAACTTAGGGAATTTAAATAATTAAAGTGAATTAATTTAACATGTGGGTGACAATTTTCTAAGTGACAAAGATCAAGTCTTTTCTAATATTAGCCGTCAATTAGAGATTAGATCATGGCCGTTGATTCATCAACAAGAAAAGTATAAAGAAAGACTTGAGAGCCATGTGGAGAACACACATAGACACTGAATTGGAATTATTGCATCAAATTCAAAGAAAATTTCTCCTTTAATCCCTTTCTCCCCCTTAATTAGGTCAACCACACCCTTGGTTAATCAGTTCTATCCCTTTGACCTAATTTTGGGCCCACTTGATCCCGAGTGGTCCCACGACTTGTTGAAACCAATTTCACAAAGACCACCTAGAATCCAAGTTTCCACAAGGATTTTAGGAGTTAGGAATCTCCTTGACAAGTCATATACTCAAACCCTAGCTCTTAGAATTCTCCTAAGCCCTTCCTAGAGTGCCATACATCTTGCTTTCCAAGCAATAAAACCATATATTTGAGCCTCTCTTGTAAATAGGCTTTTAGGATCGCCTTTCATCCTATCACTGATACATTCATTATTTTGATCCTTATTATATCGGGTCTCCTCCCATCAGTGAAAGTCCGTAAAGAGCAGGGTGCCTTAGCTGAGGTGTTAGTGGGCTATCACTCCATTGTTTCCCTTGACCTAGTAGTTTCCCTATAGGACCCCATCCTAGGACCCCTGCCAGTTTGAGCGGTAACAGATCCAGCAAGGAATTTGGCTTCATGATCCTAGGGGGTATGTAGGGGTGAGGTATACTCCTAACATCCAAAGCCAAAGGAAAAAAGCTTTGGATAAGTCTATGGCTGCTTTGTTGGGGTTGGGCAGTAACCTGCTGGGGTCGAGGGAGGGGAGCCTGTTTGGGAACCGTCTGGTACTAAACCCTATGATGCTCTGGATGTGAGTGAACAGATGTGCTATTCGGCACCTCCACAACGATCTCGAGCATACCGGTTGGCCTCCCAAACATTGGATAACCGAGGTCTCACTGCTCTACATTAGATAACCCAAGGTCTCACTGCTCTACATTGGATAACCCCTCCATGTTGACCTTAAATTTTCACCTTGTGAATTGGGACCTTTACACACTAGGTGAGAGTGTTGAGTGTTCATAGGAATTTGATCTCGGGGCTTTTCAAAAGCCAGTTATTCATCTGTTTCTATGACAGAATTACTTCTTTAGAGTGTTATCTATGTATTTTTATCTATAGAGCAGTTTTCTTGATTAATAAAATATCTAGATTTTTCCCTTGGAATTTAAAAAAAATAAAAAAATCTACATATAAGGTAAATAGACAATGATAATCTATGGCTAATAAATAGACAACCAACAGGGAGCTGTAGTTATAACAGTTGCCTTCTAGGTTACCATCTATCCAGATTGACAACAAGCCATTTTATATTTTATAGTTGATACAGAAGCAACTGAGAACACATATGTTGATTTTTACTACACAGATAACTACACTGTTTTCTCGCCTTTGTAAGAATTATTATTTGCCTAACGCACAGATATACAGCAGAGTTTCTTTTCTTTGCAATGTTGTTTGCAAACTCATCACAAAGAAACAATCAGGCATGAGAAATGTGACCAAAGTTTGTTTTGTTCTTAATGCAGAGCAATGATTTGTTCTCTCTGTTTCTAGACGACACAATGACTTATTCTTGTGCTATCTTTAAGGTTTGTCATGGTTTCTCCATATATGAGTAGCTATTGTGATCTTTAATTCTCAAGCTCTTCGATTTTATAAAGCAAAGATTGACCTTTCAGCAAACATCTACCACTCCTCATATACAGATATCACAGTGATCTTGAACTCAATTTTCCATAACTTCTTTGCCATATTGCAAAAAATAAATTTATATCAACTACACAGGATATCTTGTTACGTCATGTTTTGGAAATCAATTTCAGGGGCCAGAGGAACCGTTGAAGGATGCACAGCTAAGAAAATTGCACTTATTGATAGACAAAGTAAGCTTACCTTGATAGTAGCATATGTTCATATTCAACTTATTCCCTTTATACAATTCCTACAGACACATAAACTCCAACTTTGACTGCATCTTCATGAAATGAGAGTTAAATCATTGTCTTTAAATATGTCATATAGGCTCAAATAGATACTAGCCATGAGGTGCTAGAAATTGGTTGTGGATGGGGAAGCTTAGCCCTAGAGGCTGTCAAGAAAACCGGATGCAAATATACAGCTATCACTCTCTCAGAAGAGCAGTTGAAGTTTGCAGAGAAGAAAGTAAAACAGGCTTGCCTTCAGGTAAACCCTTACTGTTTGCTTACAGCATGGTAGCATAAATGGATTTACCCAGGCTCTATAATAGTGTAGATACTAAACTAAATCACTCCATATGGCATCCCATGAATCACCAATTTCTTTTTCATGGTGTCGCTTTCGCTCACTATGATATGTTTCTGTGGGGTTTATATATTTTATTCAGATAGAAATAAGATGAGAGGTACATTACATATTCCTAATTCTTCATGTCTAGGATATGTACATCACTGATCTTTTTGTTATTTAGGTATTTTGAAGATGTCAATCAATTTTATTTCTTTCCTATTTTCTTTTATGAAAGATTTGAATAAACACAAGTTGCATCTGACTAGAACCGGTCCAATTGATTTCAAGCTTTAAACTGGCAAGCATATGCAAATTCCTATCTTTAAGACAAGATATTCTCAAATACACAAAACTGATAGCCCAGTAGGTGAAAGAAAAAAAAAGCAGCATGACACACATTTAACTACATCACTGAATAATAATTCTCAATCTTGATGACACTTTATTCAATAAAATATAACAGCATACACCACTAGCATACACCACTAGTTGGAAGCCATGAGATTTCTAGGAAAATTCTTATGTGATATGATACAGATCACTGATTCTCTACTTACATTGATAGCTGAGGAAAAAACTGATAAATATCCTCATAATCAGAAATTGTGTCAAGCACTACAATGACTCGTGTCACAAAAAATTCACACTCAGCAGAATTATTATTACACAACTGTTCTTGTTTGTGTTCTCACCAAGTCTGATGTTTCTACAATAACAAGAAGACCAGAAAATTTCAAACTATATTATTGTTGTAGGAGATACCGGATTATTCCAATTTCACTTTATTCACATCCCCAAAGAATGAACTATCAAGTAACTCGGTGTTTTTCTGAATTGATATTATTCATTCCTAGGAGAATTTATATCATTCATGTTTGATGTCTATGAAGGGAAATTATAGTGTATGGTTTTCAAAAGGAATTTCAATGTGTATATTGTAAGTATACAATAGGTTCAAAGGGTTTCTCAAGATTCAGGTGATTGCAACTTATATCTATGGTCAATAAAATATGTTCCTCCTCGTGTCGATATAGTTCATTGTCGATGTGGCATCTCACTGACCTGTTTGTTAATAAAACTAGCTACTCATTTTCCTATAAGATTCATCTGTTGGTAAAGAACAAGCTCTACAACAACTTATAGAATAACTGTATAAATCTCCCGTGGCACAAAAAATTACATTCTAAATTTGATTACCCAAATCCTACTGCAGCGACTTACTAGATTTCTCCTATTTGTTAATTACTGAACAAATTATTTATGGTGTTACACAGTAAATATCAAAATCAAATACACTGCAGCCTACACAACATAAAATACTCTAGAAAATACAATGCAGGAAAGACTAGATGCACACACACAAGTGCACAATTATTTTTGGACAATTGTCCCTGGAACAACCCAACTTGGGAAAATCGGTGCAGCAGCTGAGGGTTTTATTATTATGCAGTAGTAATCTGAGTACAAATCGTTGGATTCTCGAACTGGCTATCCGATACAAAGAAAAATTGACAAGGAGTTAGTGAGAAAAAGCTCACACTGTCACTGGCGATCTGACACTGATCTGGGCTCTAGATGAGCTACCCTACGATGTCTCTAATTCTATGCAGTTAGTGCGCCAGCATACGCAATCACTATGTCACAGCTCAAGGAACTGCGTCAACCTCTCCTTCTGATCTTCTGCCAACTGGAAACTCGAATCCTTGGCCTTCCGAACTCACACCCCGGCTTCTGGCACTGGATCTCGACTGTCTCCCATCAAAATAGCAGACTCCCTCTGAAGCTCTGCGCTGCCTCTCCGTGGCTTCCAATTTCTTCTCTGCCTTGCACTCCCCGGATCTGGAAACCTTCCTCTTGTCTTACTATCTTTGCCCCTCACTGCAATGAAATCACTGGATCTCTCTCTGGCAACTCAGCACTGCTACTCGGAGAATTTGATCTCCGCAAATCTCAAGTGTGTTCCCCAAGTGCCCATCGAGTTCCTTCTTATAATCTCTCGTTGAGACATCAACGGCCATGATTAGATCTTAATCAATGGTTAAAATTAACTTGGACTCGATCCTCGTCTTTATCTGGAATATTCACACCTGATTTAATTAATACCCTTTAATTAATCACATTTCCTAAGTTTAGACTTAGGAATACATTAAAAATGATTAATTATTTTAATGAAATCATCTCTAAGTGGAATTTCACCAAATGATTTATGGGTCTTGTAGAATGCATGTGTCTTAGCCTCTCTGCAAAATCTCAAGGCTAGAGCACATCCGATGCTACAAAAATAAACATATAGAAAAAGACTTTTCTTGTTTGTCTTCTCAATGCTCACCAAGTTATCGATGTCTCTTCCATATTTGATATAAAAAAGGAAAAGCTAAAGACTATTCTCATTTTCATCATCATGTAATAGTTAATGTTATCATGATCAATTTAAATATCAGGACCCAAAAACATTGAGCAATTTCAATATAGTGAAAATCCTTCCCAACCTCCTTTGTGAGTCATTTAACAGTGAATTCCTATTCACCTTTGGTAGCTACATGGTAATGATTTTTAATTTCTAACCCTCACAATCCCAACAATTAATTCCTAACAGATTCAAGTTTACTGAATAAAAGCACAAGTACAGTTTTAACAAGATATTCAGCAGAAGCAATAAAACAACCAATCTCACATATGCACACACACACAAATTTTTGCCCAATCAACAACTCTTCATTTCATTAATCAGAACCTACTTGGGCTTGATTAGTGAGAAAATGGCCCAAACTAAGGAAAATACATACAACTTTGGATCTTTAATATCCCCAAATGGGAAAATGACACTAATACAAGCAATAATAGACTAAAATTACAGCCATAAGGAAAACACCATTAAAACACAGAAATTTGGAGCCAAAATCATCGCTGGGCCATTTTATTAAATTGAATGGAATGAGTACAATAGTGGTGCTGGAAAGCTTGCACCTGGGCTTGCTCAAAACAGGTTGAAGCAAAACTCAAACCCAAGCTAAATCTCCTGCTGGAAGTGGCTCTTCGTGGCTCTGTCTTTGTGCTGCCTAGCCCAAAAATGTTGTTGCTGCTCCACTGAATTTGCCGATAGGGCCTGGAATAATTCTCAGAAAATTCTGATCTTTTAACGACGATCTCTGCTCAAGAAACCCACAATAACCCATGAAGGATTTTGCCAAATATTGACCTTGGAATTTCTGCCTAATTTTCCCCTAGCTCCTCTACCTGCTAGCTAAGTTGGGACCCTGGTTTGCCCTCTTAATTCTACCCAGAAAATTATGCCTAATTAATCTTGGCCACTCCTCAATAAACCCAGAAAGGGTTTGTCCTAGTTTTGACTTCGGAAATTGGCCCTCTTGGGCTTGGCACAATGAACTGCTGAGGGAAATTGAACCACCGGAAGAATGTGCTCGGATATGTCTCCGGAATTGCTGCAATGAACCCTAGTAGGAGGTTGCTAGCCTCTCCTCCAATTCTCCTAATGAGAATTCCCTACTCTCCAACGTCTCGAGACTACACTGCGTCCTCCACTGCGCAATTTGCTCCTCCTCTGCGCAGTCCAGAAATGGCTATGCTTCCTCCTGATGCTTCTAGTAGAAAATTCCCTCACAAAAGGGTGGAAATCCTCTCTTGAGAAAGCACTCGAAGTCCCTCGAGGTAGAGATTGAGATCTCTACTTGAAGATCTCGTGTGCTAAATAACACTGCAGACTTGGCTCTCCGGCTCAAGCATTCTCTGTCAAAATGACAAGAAGAAAATAGCTGAATGAATGAATCCAAATGAGTCTTCCCTTCCTCCTTTTATCCATTGAGGCCCAATGTATGCCTTGGGTCCCACCTTGGCTTGCGCTACCTCTCCTTGACCAATCACGTGCTGCCTTCCTCTAGCCAATCCCACGATGTCCTTTTCATGCCTCTTCTACGCTGCCACCTAAGGCCAATTTGACTCTACCACTAAAGCCACAATTTTCCCTTAGGAACTTTAGCAAAATACTTTATTTGGCTTAATTATTAGTTGTGGGTCCCCTACCCACTTTATTTTCCCCCTAACAATGCCAAAATAAATCAAAATTAATATTCCAATTAGCTGACTGCTAATTTGGAATATTACAGTCTTCCCCGCCAAAAATTGTTTGTCCCCAAGCAATGCCTGAACAAGCATCCCCTCTAGCTGACGCTCCCCCACAGTCACTGCAAAATTTTCCTGGGTCCCAGATGCGCTACTGAATCATCCCTGATCTCTGCATCGCCCTGATATGAAGGGATCCCTCAATACCAGGATCCCAAGCCAACCTGTCTAACATGAAGATCCCCTTGCTCCACTCACCATCGTGCTAGGAATAAGTAACAGAAGCCCTTTGCACGCCATTAGTGAATAGGGAATCATGATGATATGGCATTGTGCCCCACTCCTCATGAAGTTTCCCTACCAAGTAGTCCATCCCATGCACTCCAAGAGTAGACCCTCGAAGATACCACCTAATCCCTGCAGAGATAGTGTCTTTCTCACATGAGCTTCTTCGTATATCATGTTACAAGCCCAACTACCAAGCTACTGAGGTTCCCCACGCCATCGAGGAATCAATAAAGACCAATGGAAGATCTGCATGATCTCCCCCTATGGTAGCCAGCTCATCCCTAAGGGGTATTGAGCTATAAAGAGCTGTGATGATCAAGCCCCCTGCCGAACTCAGAGTGGTGCCACCATGCTGATGCTGCGCTACACTGATTATGGCATACTCCCCACCATGTGTAGATCAGATCCTCCTCTCCTGAGGCCTAGTGGAGGAAGGTCGGTGAGAGCCAAGTTCATGCTGCCCGGGCATCACCTTGATGCCAATATCTACCCCTCCACATCTAACTCTGATGCTATGAAGCAACAGAGACAGTCAACCTTGCCATCCGATGGAGGCCTTTGAGTACCCCCATTTGCCAACCCAATAATGAGCTAGATCACTCTTTGTCCTAACTCCGATCATCACGAGACAGAATGGTCTATCGATCCGTTGAAGCTCTACCTCCCATAGTCGGACCTGCTGCACCATAGCTCTAACAACTGCAGGAATCCCTCCGTGCCTCATCTCTAGTCCCTGCATGTGACCAATATAGAGGGTCCATATATCATGGGGAAATTTGATGCATGCTAACCTGCCCTATGTCGGCCACTATGTAGTACAGATGACTGCTAGAAGACACATGTGATAAATAGCCACCCCCTGAATGCAACCAATAGATGGATATTTGATGCTCGCAATCGACTCAAGGTATGTGGATCCCTCCTGTTCCTGCCAACCATCTCCACTCGGTCTGCCATCCACCCTCTCAATAATGTGTCGATACATTGTCTGGAGCCCAAACACATACTGGGATGCTACCTCGGCTGTACCCAGTATCCTCTGCTCATGCATGGTCTCGACATGCCCTGAGAAAAGAGTGACGCATGTCTCCCTCGTAACCCGCTCCCAAGGCATAGTCTCAGTGATGACTGATATGCCACCCCTGCGGATGATAATCTCATCCCCCAACCTGTAGTTGTCAACTAACGCACTGACACGATGCCACAGCTGAGAAGTCTCTCACCAAGTGTGCTGAGTGTCATCTAAATATCTTGGGTGAGCTTCGCGTACCCCGCTACTCATGCCTAGAGTGCCAAAGGAAAACAACAAAATCGACTGTGCCCGTGGGTGATGTAGAAGAGGGTCAGGCTTGTGAGTCCCCACGGATGTCGTCAAGTATCACTCATCTGTCTCCCCGTCAATCTTGGGTGAACTACCCCCAAAGGTATGCCCGGTATCTTTGTCCATGAGTCTTCTTGGAGACAATACTCTAAGACCTTGTTGTGCATCACTATACACCCCTGCATACCATCGATCATCCATGTACTCCTCGACATGCCACTACCCACTGCAACATACCCCAGCTACTTTTGTACCACCCTATATCGTCCTGTGCCCTATCTGTGTCAAGGCACCAGTCACTCCTTGCGTGTACTCAATGTGATGTAAGACACTCCTCCACAATGCAGTCCCACACACTACGGTACACCAACATGCACCTCAATGTCTATCGGTAGTCCACTGCTCAATGCTCGATGCTCCCACACATCCTTGGATGTGATGGCCTAGAGTTGTGTCTCTACATGTCGGAACACCCCTAATCAGTATCATCACCTCCACCCTCACATCACTACACCCGCCGATGGATGGATCTGAGATCATCACTCCAAACCCTCCCTGAGGAGTCCAAGAAGTGAATCTCCCTGTGTCAGTAGTGATGCCACCATTGTTCTACTCCGCTACGTCCTTTGTGCCCCACGCAAAGGCAATGTTTTAAAAACCGGAACCGGTGACCGGACCGGTGGCCTAATGAATCGGGTTTCTAACCGGAACCGGTCTAACCGGGAGCGGTCAGATCTCAATGAACTGGTTTTAAAAAAAATACATTAAATAATTATTTTTTAATAAAAAAACTATTTTTAAGATTTGCAACCATGATTCCAAGCCAATAGAGACAAAATATGCAAAGTTTGCTCATTTATATACCATGCAAAGGTGAATATATCAAAATGGCACGGAGTGCAATACATATCATCGAAAAATACATAAGCAATGAGGCTCCAAATGGCCCATAAAGTCCAAAAACAATGCTACAAGCTATGAGGCCATTGGCCTAATACAAGACTACATATTAGTGATCAACAACATGATCACTCCTCATCATGATCAAAATCATCACTATTACTAGACAAGGGATCATCAACATGAGCTACATAAATAATATGGCTCAAAGTTTGAGGACTCCTAAAACTCCTCTACAACTTTAGTAGTAGTAGTAGTAACAAAAATAGACATCAAAACTACAAATCACTGAGCAACATGGTCTCTCATGAAACTCATCATTGATTCATCGCTACTAGAAATGGGATCATCAACAAGAGATACATAAACATCATCTAGCTCAAAGTCTTCAGACTTGGATTGCTCAACCTTATAACATGATAGAAATTGAAAAAGTTTAACATGCCTAACCACTGATTTTGGTTTGATTGAAGGGTTCATTTCCTCAACCTTAAAATGCGATAGAAAAAGATTAGCATGTCTAACTCAATGTTTTAAAAACCGGAACCGGTGACCAGACCGGTGGCCTAATGAACCGGGTTTCTAACCGGAACCGGTCTAACCGGGAGCGGTCAGATCTCAATGAACCGGTTTTAAAAAAAATACATTAAATAATTATTTTTTAATAAAAAAAACTATTTTTAAAATTTGCAACCATGATTCCAAGCCAATAGAGACAAAATATGCAAAGTTTGCTCATTTATATACCATGCAAAGGTGAATATATCAAAATGGCACCGATTGCAATACATATCATCGAAAAATACATAAGCAATGAGGCTCCAAATGGCCCATAAAGTCCAAAAACAATGCTACAAGCTATGAGGCCATTGGCCTAATACAAGACTACATATTAGTGATCAACAACATGATCACTCCTCATCATGATCAAAATCATCACTACTACTAGACAAGGGATCATCAACATGAGCTACATAAATAATATGGCTCAAAGTTTGAGGACTCCTAAAACTCCTCTACAACTTTAGTAGTAGTAGTAGTAGCAAAAATAGACATCAAAACTACAAATCACTGAGCAACATGGTCTCTCATGAAACTCATCATTGATTCGTCGCTACTAGAAATGGGATCATCAACAAGAGATACATAAACATCATCTAGCTCAAAGTCTTCAGACTTGGATTGCTCAACCTTATAACATGATAGAAATTGAAAAAGTTTAACATGCCTAACCAATGATTTTGGTTTGAGTGAAGGGTTCATTTCCTCAACCTTAAAATGCGATAGAAAAAGATTAGCATGTCTAACTAGTTGTTTTCGATTGATTGAAGGGTACATCAAGGTTCTTAAAGGACTTCATGCTCTTGATCAAATGCCAATATCATACCCTTACACATGATAGAATCAAATGGAAACATTGCAAATTCCCAAACCATGAAACCCTGAAAACCATTAAGTCTGCTGAATTTTTAGTGAAACCTAAAATTCTAGTTTCTCCATATGAAATCCAATGAGGTCGAAACCACTCTTAAACATCCTGAGTCATTTCATGGTAATGTTAAAAATTTAAGTAAAAGGATGAAAATGAAATGTTAATTTAAGAATTTAACATTACCATGAAATGTCAATGCTTCCCTTACCTCCACATCAGCCCTAAAACTCATTTCTGGCCGTGCGTGGGTCCACATAGGGAAAGAGTAGCTAAATGAACCCTCCCATCGGCTCCAAATCAGCCCTAAAACATAACTGTCGCCGAAAATGTGGGTCCGCGGATGAGTTAGCACCTAACCGGCCGGTTAGGTCCGGTTTTTTCAAAAAACAGGCGAAATGCCCTAGGTAGCCGAGTTGCCTGGCCGGTTTCGACCGGTGGGCTATCTAACCGGCGGGTTTGGCCGATTACCGGTTCAAACCGGCCGGTTTTTAAAACACTGCGCAAAGGTGAAGAATCCTTGGCTTCATACAAGGCACCGTCTGGTGGCCTGCCAATGCCACCTCCTCCGACATGCTCCTGCCAAAGTATGTTGATCACCCCGTGACCCCACGTACAAATGTCGTATCAAGAGAACCCTGGAGCTGACCAAAACTCCCCTAGCAAATGTGCACGCTCAACTGCTAGGCCAACTGTACCTTCCAAGACATAGTCAACCGGCCTGCTTGGGAAACAATAGGTAGTCCCACCCAGATCCCAATGCCAGTCTGGGGTTCCTGTATTCCCAGCGCCTGGAAACTCCTGCTGAAGTGCTCCTGAGTCCACCACCATCTCCATAACCCACCCCACCGAGTACCAACTCAAAATCTCTCGCCATCCAACCTCAACATGCGGATGTTGCACCCTGTGCAACTCGATCGTCTCATCCCGCTATCCAGGTCAACATATGAAATCTGACTAGGTGGCTCTCTCTCTCTCTCTCCAATGGGAAGAGGTGACCCAACAGTGTTGCTAGCCCCATCTATGTATGCCTGAAGGGGGCTGCTCTGACACTCCACTGTGCCCTCTAGCTGTACCAATAGGGAATCCAACCATTCCCCAATGTGGGCCAACTTGGTTGTTGACTAGGCACAAACCACTCTCATGCCCTCCAGTTCCTTGTTTTGCAACAAAATAGCCTCTCATACTGATGTGGCCTTCCCTTTCAAAGCTAGAAGGCCGGCCTGAAGCTAATGACACTGATGTGTGCAACCATCGTCCAATACCTCTGTCTCTCCTAGCACCTCATCAAGGGCTAGCCCAAAGGATGGTTGCACACCCTCCTCCATAGACACTCCAACACGCATGACATGCTCACTAGTCAGCTGCATGTGATTGTCATCCGACAATTCTGTCATAGACCCGGAGGCCTCTGTACCTATCGGCTCCTCAATAACGGTGGAGTTGTCTCCCAACACCTCATCAACCTGTGATGAGTTGCTATCATCAGAGAACTCGGTCACAACCCCAGATACCCCATCAATGGATACCTCAACAATGGCTGGTGTCTCATCAACGAGTGTATGCTTAGTTGTCTCCTTACCAACCATGGCCCCTTCAACTACTCTTTCATCTTCTTCCTTAATCTGTTTCACCATCCCTGCATAATTCCACGAAATTCCCCTGATTTGTGCATGTCTCTTAGTTCACGAAACTCCCAAAAAGAGAGGGACGCTTGAATATCATGTCCCAATGATTGGTATGCTCGCCAATTTTCTGCCAATAACTCCACTTCAGTTGCAATAACATCTTGCCATCTTGATGTTTTATCCACCATTCTAGGCGTAGTGGATTTTTTGTATAATTGAGAATGGTCCTGATTCCCAATTATTGCATGAATCAGTTTCTTCCCCACATTAACCATCATTTGTTGCACCCTAATCACTTCATTCAAGGTTACTGCCATGGCGTATGAGTTTAAACTTTCTTGGGATCCCATTTTTTTTTTTTTTTGGTCTTGTCATAGAATGAAGGTTTTCCCACAAGCTAAGCCAAGATTATGCTCTGATACCACTGTAATATCCCCAAATGGGAAAATGACAATAATACAAGAAATAATAGACTAAAATTACAACAATAAGGAAAACACCATTAAAACACAGAATTTTGGAGCCAAAAGCATTGCTGAGCCATTTTATTAAATTGAATGGAATGAGTACAATAGTGGTGTTGGAAAGCTTGCACCTAGGCTTGCTCAAAGCAGGCTAAATCACAACTCAAATGCAAGCTAAATCTCCTGCTGGAAGTGGCTCTGCGTGGCTCTATCTCTGCGTTGCCTAGCCCAGAAATGTGGTTGTTGCTCCACTGAATCTGCCGCTAGAGCATGGAATAATGCTCAGAAAATTCCGGGCTTTTAACCACGATCTCTGCTGAAGAAACCCATAATAACCCACAAAAGATTTTTCCACATATTGACCTCGAAATTTCTTCTTAATTTTCCCCTAGCTCCTCTAGTTGTTGGATGAGTTGGGATGCTGGTTTTCCCTCTTAATTCTACCTAGAAAATTTTTCCTAATTAATCTTGGCCTCTCCTCAATAAACCCAGAAAAACCCAGAAAGGGTTTGTCCTAGTTTTGACTTCGAAAATTGGCCCTCTTGGGCTTGGCACAATGAACTATTGGGGGAAATTGAACCACCGGAAGAATTTGCTCGGAAATGTCTCCGAAATGCTGCAATAAACCCTGGTAGGAGGTGGCTAGCCTCCCCTCCAATTCTATTGGTCAAAATTCCCTTCTCTCCAACCTCCCGACACTACACTGCGCAGTTTGCTCCTCCTCTACGCAGTCCAGAAATGGCTACGCTTCCTCCTGATGCTGCTGGTAGAAAATTCTCTCACAAAAGGGTGGAAATTCTCTCCTGAATGGGCACTCGAAGTCCCCTGAGGCAGAGGTTGAGATCTCTGCTTGAGGATCTCGTGTGCTAAACAACACTGCAGACTTGGCTCTCTGGCTCAAGCGTGCTCTCTCAAAATGACAAGAAGAAAATAGTTGAATGAACGAATCCAAATGAGCCTTCCCTTCCTCCTTTTATCCATTGAGGCCCAACATATGCATTGGGTCCCACCTTGGCCTGCGCTGCCTCTCCTTGACCAATCACGTGCTGCATTCCTCTAGCCAATCCCACGGTGTCATTTTCGTGCCTCTTCTACGCTGCCACCTAAGGCCAATTTGACCCCACTACTAGAGCTGCAATTTTCCCTTAGGGACTTTAGGAAAAGACTTTATTTGGCTTAATTATAAGTTGCGGGTCCCCTACCCACTTTATTTTCCGCCCAACATTAGGAAATGCCAAAATAAATCAAAATTAATATTCCAATTAGTTGACTGCTAATTTGGAATATTACAGGATCTAATTTAGCTGATCAAGCACCAGACTTGGCTCAACTAGATATCCTTGCTACCCCCTTTGCACATTCCTCGGACCTAGAACACTTGAGTAGAAGTCCTTCTCCACCCACCACTGAGATGCCTGTCTCAATGCCTTGTGCTCCTGTCCGTTGTATCTTCTCCCTTTACCCTAGCCCTTCTTTTAAAATCTTGAATTATTACCAAATTCATAACCCTAATATCCAAAGTGATTGACAGATAAGATTAAATCTAGCCTCACTTGAGATCGATTGTTGAAATTCATCTAATTCACTAATGAAAATAGCATTAAATTAAATTAAACACACTCTTCTCTTATAAAATAAATTACTTAATTACTAAAATAATTGTTATGGTCTAAGGGTGTATTAGGTGACTTATGCACATTCCATGCCCTCTAGGCCTCATATGGTGCCCTAACTAGGAACACAACTATAACAACTCTAGTTAAAATTCCATGTAATAAAAGTTAATAAAGGAAAAATAATAACCAAGGTCATGGGAAACGTATTCCAAGCTGAATGTTGGGCAAACCATCCAAGTGTGGAAAGGCAAAATGACATTTATTGGCATTTATTTCTGAAATAATGGAAAATAGGAGAAAAGGGAAGTGAAAGGTCACAGGTTTCACGTGAGGAGGAATGTAGAAATTTTAACCCAAACCCGGTTATCAGTTCATCCTTATTACTCCCATGTAGTTAAATACCCATTCCCATAACCATACATTCAACAAGCTGGAAATAATAAATATTTTCTGACAACACAAATTCTGGAAATTTCAAAGTGCTGAAAACGTAGAAATAAAAACTCAGAAAATATATCAGCCACAAACACAAAAAATGACACGCTGATTTTTGGTCAACATGACCCTGGAAAAACCCCCTACAACTCTTGGGAAAAACCGGTTCGAAAGCTTCTCTTTATTTCTGAATATTGCTTTTACAGCGAGACAGAAAAACACAGTAAAAATTCCAGCAACCAAAATTACAGACTTATCTCGATTTCCGTGCTTGCACATCACCTCCGAAATTGTGCCAAATCAGCAACTTGCAAAACAGAAAATATTACAACATTAATGACAGTAATAAATGTTGTACGGCCACCTTGGGAAGCATGCTAGAACCAGCTATACATAACTGTACGGAACTGTACAGATTTGTACAGCAACCCTCCTCGAAATCCGTGCCCAAAAACTGCCTAGAAATCTACGCTGAAGTTGTTGTCCCTTTACTCGATTTTTGTGCCGAAAATATCAACAACACTTCTCGATTTCTGTGTCCAGATTTCTGCCTTGAACTTCGTGCTTAATGTTGTCGCCCTCTTCCTTGATTTTCTACATCCTTTCTTGGAAACAGTCCCTCTCTTGTTGTACGGATTTTTGCCTTGGGATTTGTGCCAATAACCTTGCTATACAGATTTGTTGAACTCTTATTGCTACTGCCCTCTTTCTTCTCACTGCTCAGAAATGTCTCCTTGCTTCCTCTCCTCCTCTCTCAATCTGCTCATGAAAGAATGAATGATCTTTTCCCTCTTTTCCTCCTTTAACCTAACCCTAAGTGACTTTTGGGGAATCCCTAAATCCAATGGCTGAGATAGTTTTAGATCTAGGGTTGAGATTAAATGTGCATTTAAATCTCACTTTCTATTTTTTAATTCACCCCACTTTAATAAAGACCCTCTTAGTCATTTATTTCCAAAGTCACTTTTCACTTTCTAATTTCACATTGACTTTATTAAAGTCACTTTAAAATTAGACTTAGTAACTTTATCACTTAAAGTCACTTTTAAATTAGATTTGACTTTACAACTTATAAAGTCACTATAGGAGAAAACGTTAAATTCTTATGGACACTTTTCCATAGGCCAAAGATCAAAGCCTTAGGGAACCACTTGTCCTCTGGTACCCAAATTTCAACAAGGAAAATGAAGGAAAATAATGAAAAATTGAAGAAATTAGAGGCCTCATTAATAAAAAGGCTTATGAGGATCAGTTCACAGAATTTTGTCAGTTCAGTTTTGGAGCTCTCATTTTCTCTCTTTCTCTCATACTCTTGGACACTTAGAGTTTCTTGGAGCACTCTTGGAGAGTGTGGCATACTTGGAGTTTTGAAACAAGAAGGCAAAGGAAGAGCAAGAAAGCGCAAGAGGACATCGGGATCAGCAACTACAATGAATTTTTCTTGCAGGTACCGAGTTGCATGTATGTCTTCCTCACTTGTTTTGGCATGCATGGCATATGCATGTGGTTTCTTGGTGATGATCTGTCATTAGCATGGAGGATTTCCTGGATTCATAGTGGATTTTCCTAGCCTTTCCATTTCCTAGAGAGCCATGGTATTGTGGGTTTTACTTTGTTTTCTGGTTGGTTTTCTTGTGCCTTTGGCTGTGGGTTGAGTTATTAGTTCTTAGAAGCTTGTGAAAATTTCTAAACCTAAGTTACAAAAACCCTAATACAGTTTTCTGATTTACTTCTCCTATTTCTTCTGTTAAATTAACATACATACAGATCATTTACTGATGCATAACGCATACATGAAAAAGGACACAGTATTTTTTGGACAATGTCCCCAGAAAAACCCAATGCGGGAAAACCAGTGCAGTAGCTTTTAGAGGGTTCGTTTACTAAGCAGAATATCTGAATACAATCAAGGGCACTAGCAGTGGTTTTCCCAATAGATAAATCACGGCAAATGTACCTTTATCACTCGGAGAAAAAAAAATATGGTTGATTCAGCTGAGGCTTCACACCTTCTGAATAAAGTTGAATACGAGCCCTTTCTGGCCCACTAAAAATCCCAGCACTGCCTCTCCCAGCATTGCGTCAGCTATGCGTAGCTGCTAGAGCCTATGCGCAGCCTCTGTGCAACACAGGCTGCTCCTGCGTCACCCCTCTAGGCTCAGCGTTGCCTCTGCGTCACCCTGAAGGTCCTGTGTCAGCCTGGCTGGGTCGCGTCCCTCCTACTGGGTCTCTGTGCTGCCTGGTACGGATCTGCCTCTATGCCTATGTATTCTCAGCCTCGGAACTGAATATCCCTCGCCGATCTTCCCCTCACCAACACTGCAAGCTCACTCAAAAATTCTCAGCAAACTGCGCCCCAGAATTTTGACTTAGCTCAAGTGCTACCGCTCTGTGTGTGTTCTCCAACTGACCCCAAGTCTTCCTTTAATACTTTTCTCGTTGAACATTCAATGGTCGTGATATAATCTCTAATCGATGGTTAAGATTAAAAAAGACTTGATCCATGTCACTTAGAACATTCTCACCCACATGTCTAAATTATTTAATTTCCCTAAGCTAGACTTAGGGTCTCCATTAAAATCATTAATATTTTGAATAGCTTAGGTTCCAAGTGGAATTTCTCGAAACGATTTCTAGGTCTTGGAGATCTCATGTGTTCTAGCCCCTCCACAAAGTTTCGGAGCTAGAGCACATCCGATGCTACCCAAAATCTCAACAAAGCCGTGGTTGGACAAATGCTCTAGAAGCCATGTAAGAGCTTGAGTTGAGTTACTAGTCCTGGAAACCTTGGTTGGAAAAACGCTCTAGAAGCCCTTGGTGGGTTGAGTTACTAGTCCTGGAAGCCCTGGCTGGAAAAACAATATGGAAGTCTGACGATAGTTGTGGGTTGAGTTACTAGTCCGAGCCTGGTTGGAACAAACGCTTTGAAGCCTTGGACATCTTTGGTGAAGACCAATCTGGTGATGGTTGTGAGGTCCGACCATGAGGTGGAATCATTGGTTGAGGGTTGAGGTGGTTTGGCCTCTGGAAGCCCAAGTTTGGTTTTGATTGATGAGTTTTATGACATCCCACATTCATGCTTGGAATATGGCACATGGATGACTGGTTAAAGAGAGATTTGGCTCAACCATGTCTATAGTCGGGTGGAACCAATGTTATTAGAACCAAACCGGTCATCGAACCGGAAAACCTTGTGGATCCGGAACCGGAAAAAAACAGGTAAAAAAAAACGGTTTACCAAAAACACATAAAATATTCATATTTTAAAGAAAAAACTGATATATTCATGTGCATCCATATGAATCCAAACCATTTATAAACAAATATGCAAAAGTTCTCATTTAAAAAGCAAGTAATAGTCCATATAACCAAAATAACACTTAGTGCAAAACATCATTGAACCAAAAATGTTACAAACATCAAGAAGCAGGCTCTAAAAGGCCTTTATAGTCCAAAATAACATCATAGATCATAGTATTATACGACAACCTACAATACTACAAGCTACAGCTACAACAAATCAATGATCAAATCATCAATCATCATCAGAATCATCATCCTGATCATCCTCCTCATCGTCATCTGAATAATGAGTAGCATCCAAGTCTGCAATGGGATTATGGCTTGATTTCCCTGGCCCTTGATTTACCATTTAAATTTTTGGAGAAAATCAACTCCAAAATCCTCTGAAATCAACTATGTAGCAGCCCCAACAAAATAAAAAAAAATCTTCCTCCAGTTGCAAAAACCACTGAAGAAAACCACAATATCTCTGGGAAAAAAAATCTTTGAAGTAGCTCGAAAATCTTCCAACCCAACAGCTCTCCAAGACTCCAATTAGCTCTTCAAATCTCCAAAAAATCTCCCTCAAAATAACCTTGCAAAAAACTCTCTGAATTCTTCTCACCAAACTTAGCTCAAGAATTGCAAGAGAGTCAAATTAATAGCGTGAGTGAAATAGAGGGAGTGGGTGTGTTTAAGTAGCTTTAGGGGGGGGTTAGGGTAGTATTAGTAACTAGGAAAAATAATAATTAAATAAATAAATTCAAAATTCAAAATTCAAAAATATTTCTTTTAATGCCCAGGCTTGTGAACTGGTGGAACCGGTCTCTGAACTGGTCCGAACCGATTCGGTACTGAACCGGTCGGCTCGTTGCTGAAATCGGCCAATTCGATACCAAACCAGTTATTTCTGGTTCGGAGGGCCGGTTCAGACCGGTTTTGCCTTTAAACCAGTCGAACTGGCCGATTTTCCGGAACCGGTTCAGTTCCGATAACACTGGGTGGAACGTGGAAGTCCCAGTCTTGGTTGCATTTTGCTTATGGAAATAAGAGTTTTTTTCCTCTTGTATTGATGGGTAAATATGCTTTTTATTATGTGGCTGATATGGTTGTTCTATGCTTGTCATTTTTTGTTGTTTATATGTTGGTTATGCATGTGTTCTATGTCAGTAATGATGTATGGATCTCATCGTCTTTTGAATTGTAAATGAATGAACAATGTATCTATGACCAAGAAGATAATAATGCAATTAATACGATGAGGCAACAATGCTTTTTAGCGATTCTCAGATAAGTATGAGACCCCTATGCTTAGATCTGTTGTTTAAACCTGTAGATTACATATTTGTGACACATTTGATGAAACACTTGTCATGGCTAGTAGGGGTCCAGTCAATTCCTTGTTCAACTGTTTGCATTTACATCGTTATTCCGTTGTTATCTTTCATTCCTGAGGAGGGTGTTACAACAACACACTAGAGAAGCCTAACACAAAAGCACTTTCCGCAACAGAAATATAACAACAGCAAGATTGACAATAGTATACAAGAACAGATGAGCCCAATTCGCATTTCTCATTAGTCCATCAATAAGAAAATACTAGTGCTCCCATACCAAGGATCATGGCCCTTCATAAATCCTGATACAAACTAGTATATATAGTGTACAGTAAAATATATAGTCTGTCCTTGTTCTTTTTTGTAGCATCAGATGTGTTCTAGCCTTGAAATTTTGTGGAGAGGCTACAATACATGAGGTCTCCAAAACCTAGAAATCATTTTTGGAAATTCCGCCTAGAGATGATTTAATTAGATTATTAGTTAGTTTTTAAATATTTCCTAAGTATAAACTTAGGGAATATGATTAATTAATCAAAATTAATTAAGTCAAGGTATGAATGTTCGAGAGACTCACACAGATCAACTTCAAGTTAATTGTAGGCATCGATTAAGATCTAATCTCGGTCGTTGAAGTCTCAACATAGGATTATAAGAAGAAGTCGATGGGGCTTGGAGATCACACATTTGAGCAGTTCGATTTTACTAGGAAATCAATTTCTGGAGTAGTAGTTGTTTGCTGCCGGAGAGTTTCAGTGAGATCGAAGCAGTGAGAGAGGGGCAGAGACAGTGAAGTCGGAGGAAGCATTCTAGATCTGGTGAGTGAATTTGCAGAGAGGAAAAGAAGCCATAGTGAGGCTGATGCAGTGGCAGCGTAGTAGCTTCAATGGGCAATTCATATTTGCCAGGGAGAAGAAGTGATTCAGTGTCGAAAGCTGGGCAGAGGCTTCGGAGGCCAGGAGAGTCAGATTCCTAGACAGCAGCTAACGAGACAGCTTGAGGTGACGCAATTCCAAGTTGAGTAATGCAAAGAGTGCATGAGAGTGACGCAGTGACTGCACAGAGGCAGTTTGGACGGCTCAATTTCGAGTTGAGGTCAATGCTCGGATTCGCCTATGGAGTGAGGAATTTCCTCACTAGATTTTCTTACTAGTTTTTCTCTATACGATTGCCAGTTTGGGCATCCAGTTGTACTCATATTATTTCACTGTTGCATAATATTAAAACCCTTAGTTGCTGCACCGGTTTTCCCAAGTTGGGGTTTTCTGGGGACTTTCGTACAAAAATAACTGTGTTATTTTATGTGTGTGTGCTATAATTTCTTCCAACATTTATTTCTTCCGTAGTTTTTATTTGTGAAGGTTGTAGTGTATTTATTTCGATATTTGTAGTAGGAAACAACAGATAAATTGTTAAGTAGAATTAACAATTAGAAGAAATAATATCAGTTGCTGCAATAGGATTCGAGGTTAGCGAAATTTTCATAGTCCTTTGACTAATCTAGGGCTTGAGATCTGATCATTTAGATCTTCAATCTATCGAATAAATCAAATGCACACCTAAGCTAGTGCCTTCAACTCAAGATCCTTGGATTTTTACTTTCCTGGGAAACTACTCCCTCTACATTTATGCTACAGCTTCTCAATCTACTATATATGCTTCTTCAAACAACAAATCTAACTTTTTCTTGCAAATATAACCCTCTAGAACTCAAATCTTACTTTCTTCTTGCAAATATGACCTTCCAATACTCAGATCTAACTTTCTTCTTACAGAACTAACCTTCTAGCACTCATACTTGACTTTCTTCTTACAAATTTGACCATCCAATACTCAAATATGACTTTCTTCTTATAGATATGACCTTCCAACACTCATATCTGACCTTCCAGCACTCATATTTAACATTCTTCTTGCAGATATAACCTTCCAGCAATGCTGCTATATCCTCCTACTTGACCTCCTTCTCTGTTTTGGCAATGGCTCCTTTAGCTAACCAGATCATGGAGAAACACAACCTCCTTACTACTGTAGCTCCTCTGAGGCAGATCTATGGCTAGGCCATTTAGCCTCCCTCGCTCCACAAGTGAAAATCCTTCTCCACTTGTGTGTCTAGGCCTCTCCTTTGGCCTCTTATTTATACTTTTGTGTGAGTGATCTTTGGTATTTTCCTTGTCTATCAAGAAACCCCTATTTTAATACTCGACAACAAATTAGATTAAATAATTAATTAGCTTGGGGCTCAAGCCCACAACTTTGGGTCAAAACTCCAACCACTTGGGTACTTTTCCCAACCAATTAACTTTTGGTGGGTTTTAACCACTCGGAAATTTCTGAGCTACCCAATTTCCAACACTCCCTTTTAGTGAGGAAGGTATTTCCTTCACACCTTGAAATATCCAATTCCATGACTTTCTGAAGCAACAAAACTTATATCTTGTTGACTTAAATGTAAAAATACAGAAGAGGTATTTTGTAATAATAATTTATTATATATATAAAATGTATATCTGATGATTGAATGTTACAATGAGTGCCTGCTTATATACCTAGGCAGGTGCCCTTTCATGAACGAGCATGTCCATTAAGACATGCCTCTTCATTAATTAATCATTATTTAACTATAACATTTATTTACTTATATTCATGTTATTTTATATAAATTGTATTTGTAACATTGCCCCTTCCTTCAAAAGCTTTGTCCTCAAAGCTATATTTGCGACAATTTTCTTTAATTTGCATTTGTCATCACGTCATCTGTCACTGGTACCTCTCAGCATATGTAAAACTTGTGTTTGAACCTGTTGACCACACTTTGTCAACTACCCCATAGCAGTACACCCCCATTTTTTCAAATGGGATTCGTCATGTTCGACATGGTTGCGCCATTCAGATTCCATCATCCAGATTTCATCGACAGTTGACATTGTTATAAATGATGTAAACCCATTTTGCATGTAATGATGTAAATGATCTAAGTAAGACCGTTAATGTATGTAACAGCCTAGGTAAGCCTAGTATGTTGTTGATGATCTCTATCCTAGGAGGTTTTTTGTCTCACTGATTCACGAAAGTGATCGGCAGAGTTTTTCCCTCCAGCCTCACCCCAAAGCTAGGGTGGATTTTGTCATCAGCATGCTAAGTGAGTCCTAATGTTTCTATCGAGTCCTTGTAAAAGTAGTTTGAACTACTTGGTCTACTAGATCATTTTTTGAGTCGCAGAATTGGGTATTTATTTGAGGGTCTATACAAATGGGTTTTCCCCCTTCATGTATGTAAATGTATTATCTCATGTAAAAGAGGGTTGGAAAAATAATTAAAATCTCCTCTTAGTCAATTAATTAAATTTTCTGGTCAATTAATTAATAAAATATTAAACCAGAAATTTAATTAATTTAGGGTCCTAAGTTAGGATTAAATATTTAAAGGCAAAATTTGTGGGTCCTTGGAAAATGATTTTGAAAGCCCCAGGCCAAGGGAATATTGAGAATTTTAAGAAATATTGGACCCTTGGGCCTTGGTGGTTAAGTCAAGGTCAAAATTTTAGGGTAATTAACTCAAAAATAATATTTTTTGAGTTAATTAAAATTGAATTAAATGATAAATTCGTTTTTTCCCCAAAATTTTAATTTCAACACTCCGGATTAAAAGATAATTAAATCTTTTGGACGGTTGAGATTATTTTGACGAGGATCATCCAAACTAGCCGTTAGAGATCTTGTCCTATAAATTTAGAGGTCTTTCTCATTCTTAAATCATCCGATCTCAGGATCGTGCACTTGTTCTTAGAAGCTCTTGTAAACTTTTGAGGAATAAAGCATAAAGACTTTGGGGTTACAAATTTGGATGTTCCTTCTCAGATCTATGTGGTGAATTGTCTCTAAACTCTGCTTCCTTGTTTCTTGTATTTTATGGTTGATGGCCTTCATGGATTAATCTGCATACAGGTATCTTGTGCAGTTTTCTGGGTTTATAAAATAACATTCTGATTTTTCTGCAAAGGTCTCATGTTGTTTTCTTAAATCTCTATCGATCTAAGATTCAGATCTAAGTGTACAGGGAAATTTTTTAAGATTGGGCGTCTGGGGAAGTTCTTACTTTTGGTGAGGATGTTGCTGAATGGTTCATGGAAAAGCCTGATAATTCATTCAATACTTTTGAATCCATTGTAACTGCTTTTAAGGAAAAGTATGGTGATAAAAGGGAAGATCGGCATTTGGTAATAGATATCAGTACCATAAAAAAGAAAGAAAATGAAACGACTGAAGATTTTAACAGGGGATTTAATGGTATCCTTAGAGAAATATCTCAAACTCATAAACCTCCTGATGGATCTCTTCTGAATTTTTACATTGATGCTTTTGATTTTGATACTGCATATGAGTTAAGACGGGCTAAAACTGCAAATTATAAAGCTTGTCAATCTTTAGCTGAGGAGATTGAAAAGGATAAGAAAGCATCTGGAATGTCCAAAGCTACAGATTTTGATAGGTCTTTGACAGATACTCTAGAAGATGATGATCACCTTGTGAAAAGGTTAATGCAAAAACTTGAAAGCATGGAGCTTAATCATGCTAAGAAACTTGAAATCATGGAACTTAATCATGCTAAAGAAATAAGTGTCTTACAGGCTAGGTTGGTCCAAATGGAAAGAGCTCGAACGCAGAATTCCCAACCTAGAAATAATAATGCTTTGCAGAAAAGAGACCTATCTTATGAGCAGAGACCGACAAATCAACTTGAGTTCGCAAATCTTGTGGATGGAGTTCCTCCTTATTGTAGAGCCTGTAATGATCTTCATGAAGAGGCTACTTGTCCCATTGTCAAAAGGATCATAGCTAGTAGAATGGCAAGGTCAAGTCATCAAATTAATGTTGTTGGTAAGGACTATCACATGCATATAGAAGATCATGAAAGTCGGGTTAAGGAACCAGCTCAGATGATTAAGGATGTGCAACCCAATCATATGCAAATGATTCAAAACATGGAAGCTAACCAAATCAATCTTCAAAATAAGATAACTTCCATGGAAGAAAGTCATGCACAGGAAATAAATGTCATGGAAAACAGGTTAAAGATAATGGAAGTTAATCATTCTAATCAGATGTCCATTATACAGAATCATATGATTGCAATGGAAGCAATACACACCCAGGAAATGATTGCCATGAAGGAAAATCACTTGTTGGAAATAAAAAATATGGAGGCAAATCAGACGAAATTAATAGTAAGGCATGCCAGGGAGATGAGTTCCATACAAAAGAAATTGGAAAAAATGGAAGAATTACAAAAATTTCAACCGAAATTTGATTATGAAGATTCATCAACAGATCATGAGACTTCTTGTCCGCTAAAGCCATTCCCATCTCATCACATGGAGGATTTAACTATGGTTTCAAAGGATGTTGAGAAAGATCAAGCTTATGTGTCACCATTGACAGAGTATATCCAGAATAATATTGGTCACGATCCAGGTTCTTCAGATTTTTTGTACAAACATCTTCAAGATGAGGACAAGAATTCTACAGTGGTATCATTGCTGACATCACAACCCACTCAGGAGAAGAGAAAGAAGCAAAGAAGAAGTAAGTGGTTTGATTCGTCTAATGGTCGAGAGCAGCTTGACATTTGGATAAGACAGAGTCCTACATTATGCAAGATTGGACATGGCACATCTGAAAAGCAGCCTACAGACTTGCCTGAAAGCAGGCAAATGCTTAGCATACACTATATTGAGCACATATGATGCCACAGGGTATCCTTTGTATCGTATTTCTAACCCTACTCCTTGTTATTTCAGCATTTCATTTTGCAGTTAGAGTAGATTTATTTTTCATGTTAAGTAGAATAATGAATAAAAGAAGAGCTTCTACTTTTCATGTGCTTAATGTGATATGATGATATTTGGATGGACGCTACTTATGTAATTTTGTGTGTTGCTTGGATGCAGATTCTGGATTCTCACATTCCTTCAATGAAGCAACGTGTCCCCAAGTAGAGCCAGATGTTGACCACATTTTGTCAACGACCCCATAGCAGTACACCCCCATTTTTTCAAATGGGACTTATCATGTTCGAGGCTCGTGGCATCCAGATTTCATCGTCGATCGACAGTTTTATAATGATGTAAACCCATTCTGCATGTAATGATGTAAATGATCTAAGTAAGACCGTCCATGTATGTAACAACCTAGGTAAGCCTAGTATGTTGTTGATGATCTCTATCCTAGGAGGTTTTTTGTCTCACTGATTCACGAAAGTGATCGGCAGAGTTTTTCTCTCTAGCCTCACCCCAAAGCTAGGGTGGATTTTATCATCAGCATACTAAGTGAGTCCTAGTGTTCTATTGAGTCCTTGTAAAAGTAGTTTCAACTACTTGGTCTACTAGATCATGTTTTGAGTCGCAGAATTGGGTATTTATTTGAGGGTCTATGCGAATGGGTATTCCCCCTTCATGTATGTAAATGTATTATCTCATGTAAAAGAGGGTTGGAAAAATAATTATAATCCCCTCTTAGTCAATTAATTAAATTTTCTGGTCAATTAATTAATAAAATCCTAAACCAGAAATTTAATTAATTTAGGGTCCTAAATTAGGATTAAATCTTTAAAGGCAAAATTTGTGGGTCCTTGGAAAATGATTTTGACAGCCCCAGGCCAAGGGAATATTGAGAATTTTAAGAAATATTGGACCATTAGGCCTTGGTGGTTAAGTCAAGGTCAAAATTTTGGGGTAATTAACTCAAAAATAATATTTTTGAGTTAATTAAAATTGAATTAAATAATAAATTCGCTTTTTCCCCAAAATTTTAATTTCAACGCTCCGGATTAAAAGATAATTAAATCTTTTGGACGGTTGAGATTATTTTGACGAGGATCATCCAAACTAGCCGTTAGAGATCTTGTCCTATAAATTTAGAGCTCTTTGTCAGTATTGAGTCATCCGATCTCAGAATCGTGCACTTGCTCTTAGAAGCTCTTGTAAACTTTTTGAGGAATAAAGCTAAAGACTTTGGGGTTACAAATCTGGATGTTCCTTCTCAGATCTATGTGGTGAATTGTCTCTAAACTCTGCTACTTGGTTTCTTGCATTTTATGGTTGATGGCCTACATGGATTAATCTGCATACAGGTATCTTGTGCAGTTTTCTGGGTTTATAAAATAACATTTTGATTTTTCTAAAGGTCTCATGTTGTTTTCTTAAATCTCTATCAGTCTAAAGTTCAGATCTAAGTGTGCAGGGAAATTTTTTTTAAGATTGGGCGTCTGGGGAAGTCTTCGGTTGGACTAGCCGACTCTCAATAAGCATAAATCTGATAAGCTCTTTATTTGTTAAATTCCGGGTCTATCTTACGATATTTGTGATTTTGCAGGGTTTCGAAGGCTTGTGCCTCTCACTAAAAATTTTAAACTTCTGAAAATTGTGCTAAACAGATTCAGATTTGACCTTGAGGGTTTTAAATTGTAAATTAGTTGTAAATTTGTAATTTTTTAGGACTGTGAGGGTTTTAATAGTCTCTGGGTGTGTATCTTCAGATCTGACTGATTGTTGCAGGTTACAGGTTCAAATCGGAATTTTTTTTTAGATCTGAGGCAGATCTAGCCTTCAAAGGCCAGATCTGGCCTCAGAACCCCCACTGTGGGCAAATCTGGGCATTATTGGTTTCAAGAAGCTTTGAAAAATCTGAATTTTGGAACAAATTTTAAGTTGCCGGACGTTTTTCTTATTTGAGCTGGGCTCACATCTTCCCATCTGCTGTCATCAATCTCTGCTTTATGCACATTCATCATTCATCTCTGCCCTTTGCCCTCACGTCTCCTTTTCCCTCACGCTGCCATCTAATCTCTTGCCATCGACGCTAGCCTGCACACAAGCGATAAATTCAAACCATAAAATGCAGCTTTAAAACTAGTCATCCACCGTCCGAGGCAGTCTTCGCGTCGAGCTCATACGTCTGCCGTCTTCCTCTCCTCGCGTCCAAGGTTCTCTGCCCACGCTGTCGTCCTTCATCCCGCCATCGAAGCCTCAGCTCCGCCCTACCTGCAAACAAACGACAACAATAAAAACGCATACATGAAATTTCAAACACCTTTCGATTCGTCTTAATGCGGGTTTCATTTTTCGATTTGTATATAGTTTAGCGCTTAAGACTTAGGTTTCGATTTTTGTTTTTAAGTTCAGTTTAATTTTGGTCGTTTTTCAATAAGTTTCGATTTAGCGTAGGTGTATTTGTGCTGAGTCGGTTTTCATTGTAGTTTTAAATTTCTGATTGGTAGATTTAAAAAAAAAAAAACTTCATATGATCTCTAACGTAACTTTATTTTATTTCAATGCTAACTTAGTTTAGTTTTTAATTTCTAACTTTAGGTTCTAATATAGTTTAGACTTTAGATTTTATTTATTTTTTAGTTCGATTTTATTTATTTTCAATTTAGTTTAGATTTTATTTGATAGCGTTAGTTTTTAACCTTAGTTTAGTTTTAACTTAGTTTTAATTTTTAATGATTAGCTTTAGATTTAACTTAGTTTTAATTTAGTTTAACTTTAGAGTTTAATCTTAGTTTGTTTTAGAATTTAATTTTAACTTTAGTTTTATTTAGAGTTTAGATTTAATTTGTAGCCTAGATTTAGATTTTTAATTTTAGATTTAAAAAAAATAATAAAAAAATAAAAAAATAAAAAATTCTCAAAATCCAAAAAATAATAAAAAAGTTCTCAAAAAATATCTTTTATGGTCAAATGAGCTTTTGAAATTTTATCTTAAGAGTGACTATATAAAATCGAAATATTTTCTGATCGAAATTAATTGAAGCATCATAAATCTGGAAATCTTTCAAACATCTGGCATTTTCATTCATGGTTGTGGTGTTTTTCAATTAAATATCAATCGTGTTTTGATAAGCGGCAGTTAATCGTCTTTTACTTGTTTATAATTGCATAACGAGATCTTGTTTGACTCCATAAGGCACTGGTCTTAAAAGTGAAATCTAATTTATATCTGTGGAATCTCGTTCATTTTGTAACAACCCACACCCTAAGTCCCTACTTCCTAATATTTAACTAAAAGTTAAAATACCAACATAAAGAAAACTAACTTTAAACCACACCCTAAGTCCCTACTTCCTAATATTTAACTAAAAGTTAAAATACCAACATAAAGAAAAACTAACTTTAAAAGAATAATTAGAATGATTAATTAAACAGCACCCAGATTGAATACATTCAAATTAATACAATCATATTCTTTTCATTTAAATAACGGCTGTTTAATACAACCTTATACATCTTATCCTCTTGCATTCAAGTTACCTCTCATTAATAAATCATATCCTCTTATTCGAATGACCTCTCATTAATACAACCTTATCTTATTACATTCAAAGGACATCTCATTAATGAGAACCATATCACTCGAATGATACCTCTTTAAAAACATTCATTTCTACATTTATGGAGGCCTTATCTCGATGGAGTGTGGCGGTGGGATGTCAGCTGGATGGTGTTGTGGCGGTGGGGCAGATTATTATTTAAACACGAAGACATGAAGGAGGGAGGGGTCTTTGGTTGGGAAAGAGGATGGAGAAGGCTGTTGTGAGGAAATGGAGAAGGTTGTCGTGATGAATTTGAGAAGGTTGTTATGGTAAAATTTATCAAGGGTGGGAAGGAGACTCACTGTTCTCGGGATTCTGGGCATGGGGGCAGAGGAGGCATCCTCTGGATTTAGGATTAAATTCTAAATTTGGCTGGGAGGAACATTTTGGTTCTGTAATCTGTCCTATCAACTGGAGAGGAGGATCACGGTTCCAGGTATTCTAGTTTGGATCTCTCCGTTTCCAGGTATTCCTCCTCTTAGCATCAGTCAATTATTATGTTTTAAGCATTAGCTGGTTACTGTGATTTTACTTAGAATTAGCTTGAAATCATGTTTAAATTCTCTTGCAAATTAAATCCTGCTTAACTGTAGAGAATCAGATAAGTGTTTTGTTTTATAAGTGAGACAGAGACCTTACACATGGTATCACGTATGGTTTTTACCCTCTTTATATTAAGAGTTATTAGGAGTTGTTAAGGGGCTAAATCAGCTAAGCCTTTCCCTCCAGCAGAAACTTTGAAATCCCCTGAAATCTAGTGCAAAATTTAGGAAATTAACGAGATGGGATGTTACATTTGGTATCAGAGGGTAGTTTCAAACCCTTTCCGACCTAACTAAATACCACCTTTTAATTTCGCAATACCCAAGCCAGAACTATGTCAATGTGTCTACAAAGTAACCTTGAATCATGTTAAACAACCAACATACAGATAACTTAAAAAACTATGCACAGCCTTCAATTAAATCTCACTGTTAGGTGTAGAAAATTTAGCCTACAACCGTAACTGTTTTTGTCCAAATCTTTTTGGTTCTACAGAGGACCTAGAACAAATGATAACAATTCCACCCAGGAGAGATTTAGTCTGCAGCAGACGATTCAAACAAATTTGAGAAACATGGTAGCTTTTTAACATATTAATCTTAACTTAAATAACAAAAAAAAAAATATGGCCGATTTCTTCAAAATTAGAATATGGAATTGATTTACGAAATGAGTTGTGTTTGTCACGGATGGATCTGATCTTATGAGGAACACAATATATCTATAGATCTTAATGGCATACATGGGGGCCATCAATCTAAGATACAATAGGACATTCATGATCTCCAGGAAAAGAAAAGGAAAAATATTAAAGAAATGAGCTTGTTATACCAAGAGAAGCCAAGTGCACTTTACACCGTGGGTAAGAGAAATGTCCAGTAACATCGAGTAAGTTCCTTTTCACATTTAATAAACTAAAATGGATTAGGATTAGATAGCTATTTTTACCTGTAGTGCAAGTAGATAAGGATAACAATGTCATAGCATTGCACTGTGCAAGTAGATAAGGATAACAATGTCATAGCATTGCACTCAAATAAATTGAAACAAAATGTTGTAACAGAAAATGACTAGAGTATGAAATTAGAAAATCCCAAGCTAGGCAGAATATCTCCAGCAGCTATAAACAGCAAATTTCTGACAGGAATAAATTTTGAAAAGAATGGGAGATATGGAAGAGGCGGCATACGCTAGCTGCAAGGAAATACCTTCTCTGCTGATCAATTTTTATTGTAACACTAATATGATTATATGATGTACACTTCTTTTTTAGCAAGTTTAATTTGTGAATCCTCTGCTGTGCACTCTAATTTCTGTTAGTTTTTGCATCAATAGCACAAGCCAGGGCCAATTTTAGAATGTTATAAAGTAAAATCTAGGTAATGCGTTCAAAAAGCTGGCAAATCCTAGGCACTGTTACAAACCATAGAAATGATAAAAACCATAAGTGATGTTGTTAACTTAGAGTACTAAATTTATAATCTTTTGCATCTATAACACAAATTTCAGTGCATTGGAGGTCAAATCAAACCATTGCAGGAAGGGCTTAAAATAAAATTTCTAAAGTTAAATGGGTTAGTCGCACACCAACCTCACACCGATATATTTGAGTCATTAAATCTTCTAGTTGCAACAAATAGCAATTTTTCCAATCTTCATGATCAGATTCCTAGCTATGGAGTTCAAAGATACTGCAGCACACAGAAAATCTTCAACGTGTAGAGACTATGAATTTGGCCTAGTCATAGAATGGATACATCATTTTGACACATAACAAAACATATATTGGATATGTCAGGGTGTAATATGGTATATTTAAACACCTCTAGAAAATTTTAACAATTAGACCAGTTCAATATATTTTTTTCTGGGATTAGAACTATCCATATCAGAAGGGTGGAAATGGTACAAAATCAAAGAAAGCGGTATGGTAAACTTGTGCACATAACGAGTATGTGATGCAAATGATAAGAAGGAAAACTTATCATAAATGACGGTGTTATAAATACCACCAGAAAAACAAATATGGTATATTCAAAAAAAAAAAAAAAACCATTGAAATTATGCTGTACAGTTAAAATGAATATTCAACTGTCGGTTTGAAATGGAGAGGACGGGATTTGAACCCGATCCGACTCCCACTTATTATTGGACTTCATCAAAATTAAGTCTGTCACCGTAGCTAGTTGGACTCAGATGCAACTGTAGGAGCGTTATCATCGAACTGAACTGTGAACTGGGGATATAACTTGACACTTTGATTTCGGGCAACATATCAGCACTTCCAATGAAACCGTCCCGGCTTTAAACACTGAATGCAGGAAGAAACTTAATGAAAATCTTAGGACAGCGGATTGCCATCTGGGTATCTATATGACTCATTGTCAAATTATTAATATCTGGTAGGGAAGCCACGTTATGAAATTTGATAAGGAGAAGGCACACTATCAAATCCGATCTTAGTCGTGTGTTCGAGTCATTTAGCCAGCTAGGGTAATGTATTTTAATTCTGAGGTATCATGATATATATATATATATATATATACCACCGAATATGCAATACATAGAAACGTGGACGAATCTCGCGTGTTCTGAAAGGCGGAAACATGTGTAAGATGTTTATGCTGTCAAGTTACGAGAAAATACAAAACCCATAGAAGAATTTTGCATGTCCATCGATTCTGGTCTGTGTAATGTAGCGACTGCTCTTTACTTTGTGTGTTGGGAGTGCCTTTCTTAATGCTTTTACGTCTAATTGATTATATAGAGTGTTTAGACTATAATTGTCTGATTGAAATTAATATAATTAATAAAACGGTTTTAAAATGTATTTTTTTAAAATGTATGGTTCCTTTATATATATATATATCGTTTTAATTTATACGGTATGTTTTGTTTTGTTAAATGTATATCTTTATGCAACAAACTCTCGTTTTAAACTCTGTAAAACGAAGCTTCAGTCTTCTTTCGAGGGAAACGAGTCCACCTAAACCAGCGTAATGTAAGGATATTATGATTTTGGAGGGCCTTGCTACAACGAATCAGAATAAAATCTATACTTTTCACGGCATCTTTTCATCGACCCAGTAAAATCATCTCTGAAATCTATTATCAGGACCATGGATCTTATCCACTCAGGACCGCCTTTCTTATCGTGCCTTCCTCAGCCAGGATTTTGAGACCGGACAGTGAGTATTTGGCACCGGACAGTGAGAAGCTGAGCATACGCGGATACCTATTCTTTTCCTAACCCTGTCTGCCAAATGCACAGAACAACAAATTCTAAAGGCCATTGGAAATAAGCATATGACCAAACAGCACGTTCAGGTCTCCACTCTCAATTGTCAGAAGGGCGTTTTGGGCAATCGATTTCTAAGTGGCCCGATCTGAAGCAAAATGGTCTTAATCTGAAGCAATAGATATCATAGCGTTTTAAATATATATATTGTATGATTTTAAATATACATATATCGCCATGTCATATAAGTTTAAGCTTATGGAAGGGGAGTCTCTAATGTAATGTGCATAAATACTTATATAATAATAACAATAATGATCAGTCACCAAGGTTCATAACCCTTCAATGACCAGCCAAGGTGTAGACACGCATGGAATCAAAACTCATACTAAAAACAGAGGATACCAAAATATCTGTCAAGATATTGCAGATTTGTTACAACTACAAGCAAATCATGGCTTGGCTGAGCCATTACTCTCAAGATTAAAAAATTTTTTGGAGCATATAATGGGATGGAGGTCGGACCATAGCCTCGACCAGAAGCTTGTGAGGTAGAACTGGGTGAAATTTAGGAAACGTTAATTTTATTTTGAGGTTTGAAGTTTTGAACTCAACCATTTGACCAGAAATGGTTGTTAGCTGGTCTTTGGATGCCGGATACTTTGAACAAATTGAGATCCTTCAACTCTGTTGTCTTCAAATTCTATACGTATCATCAAGTCTGAAGCAGTATCCTGAAGTATATTGAAGGGAATTCTTTAGCCATTCTCGAGTCAAATACTGAATTATTTCAAGGACCAAGGGATAATTTTTCAACCTATGAACCTAACTTGAAGTATGGATCCATTTCAGACCTATGAGTAACCCTAGAACCCGGACAAAGCCATTATAGCTATGCGCAAATTCTGAAGCAAGTCATGAGAAACAATATTAAGAGTTACTCACTTGGCTCGATATTATTCTGAAAATCTACTTCAATAGAAAAGTTTAGATTTCTTAATACCTTACATTTATATGCCTGCAGTCCTATTAACATCACTAAAGTGAGACAATGGATGAAGCATTGAGGCTCAGAGTTATGGTATGAATTAGCCCTCAATTAAGAAAGTCTTCCGAAGCAGTCCATATTGTAAATAAGTCAGAGACATTGTGAATCTGTGGACTCCTTGTCACAGCGGGGCTTGAATCCTTGCTTGACGAATACACTATGTGATCTACAAATCCTGGTCCATAATTGCCGTCCGAATTTCTGAAGCATGCATCACCAGGTATGTGTTTGAAAATAAAGTTTGTGGTTGAAGATATTTCAAACCTCCAGTTTGTCACTTCAAGTTATTTATGATATAATTATATCCTAGTATCTATGACCTGAAAGATATAATTGGAACTGGACCAGCTTAACACCTCAGTTTTTTTTTTAATTGTTGATTCAGTAGAGATCATAAATCCGCCTTGTTCAGGGTAAAACTGTAATGAATAAGGTGTGGGGCTTCATTGAAGATTCCATTGCTTGCATCAATTTCTAGTCGTTGGTTTATTTAAATTCCTATGTACAAAGCAATGATTTCTAAGCTTATAAAAAAAAAAAAAAAAAAAAAAAAAAGCTCACAATAAATGTTCTAGCACCAACATCAACGTAATGAAATGCGGGGTTATAGTGGAGAAAAGCCCCAAATGAGTAAAATCTCCTCCCCAAAGTAGTCATTATATGCCTATATGGAATATGTAATGATGCAAGGGCCATATGTATAAGGTGAGCCAATTAGTCTCCTTTCATGCATCCTAACAATCCATTGTTCAACATTGGAACTGTTGAGGATGCCTCTCATGAAGGGGCATATATGTGGCTAAATAATATAGCATCCTTGCAAAAATTAACTTTTTCATTATGTTAATATCTAATTGCAGAGTTGTCCATTTGCTACTTTTTGCATGTGCCATCTATCAAACTTTGTAGGTAGGTGCCTAGTTTTGGGTTTTGGGGCACGACCCCCAAACAAATCTCGGCCATTGATCTTTGACTTGCGGGTTTCATCATACCATTTTTCAGCCTGACCCCTCTGTTAAAAGTCGAGCAACTGGAGGGCTTTGAAACATATCGCCCTCAGGCTGATATCACCTTGTTATTCATTAGTTGGCATTGTTACATATCATCCTCTTCATTTTTGAACAAAGCAAAAGCTCTCAATCAGGGTTCAAATGTTATGAGTATGGATTTCCATCCTCTGCAGCAAACAATTCTGCTAGGTGATTTCAAATTCCATTCAATACACTTCTTCACTTAAATAAATTCCTTATCTCAATTTGGAAAATATACCTTTTATCTTTATAAATATGTTCACACTAGCTAGTGGTTCATTCATGGAGTTCTTTAGCTTTATCAATCGGTTAGGTTCAAATGTTGGTGACACTGCAATTTGGGAAGTGGCATCTCAAGAAAGATTAGCGTATAGGAACTTTAAGGTTTGGGAAATTTCGTACTGTTCGATTCCCATGCAGGTAGATGTTCTGTAATTTAAATTGGAAAAATGTACATGTATGAATTGATTTTGAAAAGAATCTTAGAATTTACAGTTCTTTATTGGAGTTGATCATTAGCACTTGCCTTAGGTAAACACTTATACATGTTTTGTTATGTTTTCTCAGGCTGCAAAGATATTGTTAATGTTTTGTTAATTACAAATGTATTTTAATGGGTGATCTCAATTATTTCCATTTACAAGTCATTTCAATCTTCGATTTTATGCAACAATTCTGCTGACAGAAGGGAAATTTGGCAGGTAATCGCAATAATATTATGATCTACATATAAGATAACTTCAATAGGAGATTTAACCAAATATTAATATTGATGATTTGTCATGTCAATACATAGTGCTTTTGACGATTATACTTAACAATTTACTCTATGAGCAACCTTGAAAGTTTCTTATTTTAAAAGAACCAGGACCAGACCCTTGCAGCAGCCTCCTTGTTGAAGAAGGAAACTGGGAGGAAGGATGGTTGTACTCAGATGCCTCGGATGTTTCCTTTTGAATTCAAGAATTTGGTGCAAAAATGTTGTGTTGACAATAACTGTGATCTACTTGACTCTGTTAATTACATTTGTGATTATAAAAATGGTTATAATTAATAAGTATCCATAATAAATACTGATCAATGAGCTTAAGTAACACGTATATTTGGTAATAACAAGGAGTGTATAACCATAATCAGAGTGAGTGAAATATATGAGTGACAGTGAACCATATGATCTTCATAGCTTACTGAGTGTAATGCCATATCTATTTGGATTAGAGCTTACATATAAAATAATGGTTTCGATTGCTCTAAGTGATTCCGTAATAAACCTGTATCATATATGTACTGAGCTCGTGTATCTCGTGTTCATTTACTGATATATCATTACCTAAGCAAGTTTCATAATAGAGAAGGTGGTAGTGACGCATATTATGCCTAAGATATCACCCTATCTAAGTAGTTAATGACTCACTGGTCGTAACCTCATATCATGCTAGCTTAGTCTGTCTGAATAGGGTTCCAATCATAACCTAACATGTAGTTGATCTGTGTGTTTCCACATCAATAAGCCCGTACATGTATCTGCTTTAACACATTTCGATTGTTTCCATCACTATTAGTAACACCTGTACCATTCATTAGTTAAGTATGAATAAGGATAGATGTAATGGCAATCATAGGCTTGATAAAGGTGGAATCCTATCTGCTATAACTTCTACTCGTATATAAGAGAGACCTTCTTGCTTCACCTATTTCACATGGTAAACTTATTATGGAAATAACCATACTTGACCAGTAGTGATACTCGGGCTTGTTATAAGATTCTAGTAGTCCACATGTTCATAAGATCAGTATTATATAAACTATACTATTCAATGGATTCACATGGTTAACCTTTTATAACGGTAATAAAAGCTCTTTTAGTATAGAAGTTCATCTCTCACCATGTTACATAATAAACATGATAGTATTGTACTAATATGGAGTTAAGGGTAAAGGTTCAATATTCTTTATTAACATATCACTATCTTCACTGATTCCCATTGATTTTATTAACTATGAAGAGTATGACATAATCAAATACTAACCTAACTTACAACTTTGTAATCATAATCACACAGCTTACTGGTCATGTATAGAGAGTGGTCATAGCTTATCCATGAATTTATAAAATGTATTTTGAATTATCTCGTAGGAATGAATTTTACTTGTTGGTACATGGATAACCATAAAGAATGGATGTTACTTAACTCTAGTAATACCGAATATATGCTATTGTTTGACTTTACTAGTACAGGGATACCAACATGCAATATGTCATTTAAATTATCATTGCGAATAGAAATATAGATGCATGTGTTGTAATGTGTGTACGAATGTTTACATTGATAACGGTATATTTGGAATGTGTAGAGATTGTTATATGGGTAACAATTTGTTATGAACAATATAGATGCATGTGCTGTAATGTGCGTACGAGTGTTTACATTGCAGATTGTGTACAAGTAATTACCTTGCAGAATACAGATTTCAGAACCAAAATACGTGATGACAGAATCCCCAGAACAGTTGAGACTCCCGAGATTCCACGATAGGGTGTTGACCCTGGTTCTATTGGGAGGGGTGGAGGTGTTGCCCACCGGTTATCCTCCGATACCTGGAGTCATGGGAGGACTGTGCGAGTCACGCTCCCCTAGACGTGTGATGATGACTGCCGGATACCTACAAGCATATCAGTGGACATAATCGACGCTGATATCCTTAAGGTCTATGAATGGATCAATAAAATTGATGCCATGGCATATTCCTGTAGAGGACGGATAGGATGGGAGTGGAAGAGATTAGGAAGGATAGGATGATTTTAGAATAGCTTGGAGATTTGGTTGAGATGGGAAGTAACAATTAAATTGCAGATACATACTTATTCAAACAGAAAGTCAATCTTAAAAATCAACCTTCTACAATCACCCTAATCTCTAAAATACAATTATTGATATGAGTATATGAAACCCTAACTTCGGGACGAAGTTTTCTGAAGGGAGGAAGTATGTAACAACCCACACCCTAAGTTCCTACCTCCTAATATTTAACTACTAGTTAAATATAATATACAAACATAAATAAAAACTAACCTTAAAGAATAATTAGAATAATTAATTAAACGGCACAGTTGAATACATTCAATTAATACAATCATATTCTTTTCATTTAAATAACGGTATTTGATACAACCTTATACATCTTATCCTCTTGCATTCAAGTTATCTCATTAATAAATCATATCCTCTTATTCGAATGACCTCTCATTAATACAACCTTATCTTATTACATTCAAAGGACATCTCATTAATGAGAACCATATCACTCGAATGATACCTCTTTAAAAACATTCATTTCTACATTTATGGAGGCCTTATCTCGATGGAGTGTGGCGGTGGGATGTCTGGATGGTGTTGTGGCGGTGGGGCAGATTATTATTTAAACACGAAGACATGAAGGAGGGAGGGGTCTTTGTTTTGGAAAGAGGAGGGAGAAGGCTGTTGTGAGGGAATGGAGAAGGCTGTCGTGATGAATTTGAGAAGGTTGTTATGGTAAAATTTGTCAAGGGTGGGAAGGAGACTCACTGTTCTCGGGATTCTGGGCACGGGGGCAGAGGAGGCGTCCTCTGGATTTAGGATTAAATTCTAAATTTGGCTGGGAGGACCATTTTGGTTCTGTAATCTGTCCGATCAGCTGGAGAGGAGGATCACGGTTCCAGGTATTCTAGTTTGGATCTCTCCGTTTCCAGGTATTCCTCCTCTTAGCATCAGTTAATTATTATGTTTTAAGCATTAGCTGGTTACTGTGATTTTACTTAGAATTAGCTTGAAATCATGTTTAAATTCTCTTGCAAATTAAATCAATTCGCTTGAAATCATGTTTAAATTCTCTTGCAAATTAAATCCTGCTTAACTGTAGAGAATCAGATAAGTGTTTTGTTTTATAAGTGAGACAGAGACCTTACACATGGTATCACGTATGGTTTTTACCCTCTTTATATTAAAGAGTTATTAGGAGTTATTCAGAGGCTAAACCAGCTAAGTTTTCCCTCCAGCAGAAACTGTGAAATTTCCTGAAAGCTAGTGCAAAATTTAGGAAATTAACGAGATAGGATGTTCTCTGAAATCTAGTGCAAAATTTAGGAAATTAACGAGATAGGATGTTACACATTTTATAAGTATTTGATGTTTTAGCTGTGTCTCCTGGATTTGTCATCCTCATTCATAATAGGGTCTACCTCCCTTAACTTGCAAGGAGACAGTTTAAAGAGAGAGATTGGGGATAAGAGTGACAGCCCCCAATCTGAGCCGTTGTCGCGGTGCCTGGACAATCTGTGCGAAAACAGGTCCACAGAGGCAAAATGGCTTGGTTGAGGGCCGACGCTGAGCCTGGAAGGGGGTGACGCAGTGGCTAGAAGTTCCAGCACTGGATCTGTACAGAGGCTGCGTAAAGCTTCTCCGGGGCAGTGCTTTCTTCATCTGGATCAGCCGGAAATTCAGTGATTGAGTGAGGTAAATCCTCACAAATTCTACAGTTAGTATTTCTCTCTATAACTAAATCACCCTAGGGGTATTCAGAGATGTATTCAAACATTGCTACTACATAATAATAAAACCCTCAGATCTGCTGCACCGGTTTTTCCGCATTGGATTTTTCCGGGGACTTAGTCCAAAATAAAGGTGTCATATGTGTGAATGATTTCCTTGTTTCAAAATCATAATTATTATAGTGTAGGCGGCTTCAGTGATTGCTTCAGTATTTCATGAATGTATTCAGAAATAATTGTGTAAAGTAAATTACATAATAGATGAAGTAATTCAGATGGTTGCAGTAGGATTCCTTAGATTGAATGAGATCTAGAAATTTTCACAGAGCATTGCCTTAGTGTTAAAGGGAGTTTTTCCCTGGTATCAGTTGAACCACCAGCTTTACCTGAATGTCCTTCAGCCTTGCATTTTTGGTAGGCTTGATAGTTTTTTGGCATCTTAAGGCGGCTGTCGAGGCACCTGATGGTTCTGCGTATCGACATGAAGCTGTTTGCAAGCCCAACACAGGGTCTGGTATCGTTGGCGTGTGGTAGGTGAGGTAGGAACCTCTCCGGAGTCTGCATCAAATTCGTGGTAGGCAATCCACGCAGGAGTGCCTATGCCTCCCACGGTGGCATTCCCTCCCTGCGGGATGGGAAGACTCGCGGGCCAAGAACTCGCTGGAGAATCGATCACTCAAGCTTGAGAGGGATAACATCGTAAATCACCCTAGGCAACCAAGGGAACAACTATGAAACCATGAATACATCTAGGGGTCTACCAGACTCCTGAGAAAGAGCCGTAGTGAGAAACGCTAGATCAGAGAAGCCTGTGCGGTAGCAAATCTTGTAGACGGGAAGGTTGTCAGGCTCTCCATTTAAGACACTATGCGATGTAGAATAAAGAGCCTTTAACTGAGTCATGGAGGGAATAAGAAGGAAAGCCTTGTTGCGACACAGAGTAAGGAGGCTATGAACTTATAGAAGAAGTTGGGCTAACCTTATCCCCTGAATGGTCAAAACCCTAGTCAAAGGAGGCTTCTATTGGTGGAGCTAGATTCCCTTCACGTGATTGGTTAGAATGACCGGGCAGAAGGTCGTAGAGCCTAAAGCTTGAGAGATAAGTTAAATTGGAGTCGGGGACTTAGCGAGAAAAAGGGCGTTAGGGTTCTGTTGAGAGACGAAGACGGAGATTTCTCTGTTACCCAAACCCGTTAAGCGAGGGAAGCCTGCCAAGAGGGGCCACCCCAGAAGCCTGGAAGGTCTAAAACACTGTGAACACAGACAACGGAATGTTTCAGGGAATTATAGACACCAAGGACCATCAGTTGACGACATACAGGTTAACGGATACTTCTTTGTCCCTTGGGGCCATTACCCGGAAGCAATCAGATGGGGGTGTCGAGGTTGTGGGGCCACAAGGGCATCAAAGGATAGCATGTGGAGGATTACGTGGCACACCAAAACACCGGAAGCCCGTAACCACTGCGAAAGCAATATCGAGAGACCCAGGTGTTGGGATGGATGGAAGTTGGAAACTCGAACTCACATCAATACAGTAAGTCGTTAGTGGGAGAGTTGGTCATTGTTGCGGAGTTGCAACATCAGCCGATAGGTCGAGTTCCAAGGGGAACTCAACTTGGAAATTCGATATGTCCTGAGGGTCCCAAAGACATGACACGTTAGCTAGGCGGACTGATTCCGAAGGGGGGAGTCTCTGTGAAAATTTCATCAATTGCAGCAATTGGAAAATATTCTTCTAACTGTAAATTTAATTATGCAGTTTATTTGCTATGGAAAACAACAAATAAAATCACAATTGCAATTTTCACAATAAAATTACTACAAAAAATAATATACTGGAAACTGAGAAATTCTAGCACACACACAAGAATATTGACACAGTTATTTTTGGACAATTATCCCCAGAAAAAACCCTTCTTGGGAAAACCAGTGCAGCAGATGAGGGTTTTCTTATTAATATTCATCAACAAATCTAAGTACAAGAATTTTAGATACCCTACTGACAATCTAAACAAAGGAAAATACTAAGAGATATTTTGTCAAAATTTTCTCACTCCACAATGACTTTTTGGCCCCGATATGGACCCTCTACCTTCACGCTAGAGCCTCTGCGTCACTCTCTGCGCAGTGACTGTGCAGAGCTCTAGTGGATTTCACTCTTCCTCATGCTGCCTCTTCCAGAATCCGGAAATCTTCCTTCTGGACTTCTGCTGCTACCCTCTCTCACCTGCGACTCACCCTCTGACTCTATCTCCTCTGCTGAATCAGAGCAACTGAGAAAATCGAACAACCTGGGAAACTGATTAACTGCACTGGTGTGTTCTCCATCTACCCATCGACTTCTTCTTGTAATATTCTGTTGGAGAACCAATGACCGAGATTATAAAATAATCGATGGCCCAGATTAATTCCCTGTCGATCTATGTGATTTTCTAGATTATTTTCACCTTATCTCAATTAATAATGATTAATTAACCATATTCCCTAAGTTTAGACTTAGGAAATATTTAAAAATTGCTTAATAATCTAATTGAGACACTTCTAGGTGGAATTTCCAGAAATGATTTCTGGGTTTTGGAGAACTCATGTATTCTAGTCTCTCCACAAAGGTTCGTGGCTAGAACAAATCCAATACTACAAAAACTAACACTCCCTCTTAGCGAGGAATGTGTTCTAGTGTTGCACCCGTTGTCACAACACTCTGTCCCTGCATCATCTCCTGCCACGTTGTTGATGTATGGCTACTGCTACCCACCAACCATTGCGCAACTCTGATATGAGTTGCATCTGTGCTGTTGTTGACCCTGCTAAACTGCTGCCAACACTGCAACTCCCTCTCATATGTTGCTACTGCAACTACAACATCCAAAGCACCCTATCCCCGCTACTGAAACGAGTTTTCCATCATACGTATATGTTCCCTGAACTGGACAAACTTAGCTCTCCCTAGAGCTTTTGTGAGTATGTCTGCAAACTGCTCTCTTGTGGGAACATACTACAGCTGGATTGCCCCACACTATACACGGTCTCTGATGAAATGGCATCTAATATCTATGTGCTTCGAATTGTCATGAAACACAGGATTCTCAGATATTTTTATGCAACTCTAATCGTCACAGTATACGATGGTCGCTCCCATCCTTTGCCTGAACAAGCTCACAAGCACCTTCCTAATCCATATAGCTTTGCAAGTAAATGTGCTAGCTGCCATATACTATGCTTCTACTGAGCTCAATGCTACTGAATTCTTCTTCTTCTTCTACCCCAAGAAACCATCCTGATCCAACACTGAAGCAGTACCCGGAGGCACTTTTCCTTTCCACTGAACTGCCTACCCAATCTGCATCTGTGAACCCACATAGTATCACATCAACCCCTCAAGTATACCTCAACCCATACCCGACTATGTCACACACATACCTCAAAATATGCCTCGTTGCTGCCCAATGTACCCTCTTCGACTCTAACCTGAACTGACTTAGGGTATTGACTGTGAAGCAAATTTCTGGCCTAGTGTTGACTAGATACATGAGAGACCCAATGAGTTGTCTATACAAGGTGGGGTCGATTTTCTTGTCACCTGATGCATCTATCTTCTTCCAATTTGTGATCATTGGTCGTAGCCATGGGTTTGCAATCCTGCATTCTGAACCTCTTCAGAATATCTGTAGCGTATCTTCCTTGTCCAAGGAAGATCTCCCCATTCTTCTGCAACACTTCCAATCCTAGAAAATAGTGCATTAACCCTAGATCCTTCCTATCAAATTCTACTGCCAAGTTCTTCTTGCAGTCTTCTATGAGCCCTGATGATCCTGTCAAAAAGAGATCATCCACATATAGAACTAGAATGAGTGGCTTGCCTTCTACCATTAAATAGTAGAGGTTGGGATCTGCATCACTCTTGATGAATCCCAACTGCTGCAAGTACCTGTCAATACGACCATACCATGCCCTGGGAGCATGCTTGAGCCCATAAAGAGATTTCTTTAGTCTGCACTCATGCGTGTGCCTCTCATGAGTTTCAACGCCCTCTGGCTATTCTATGTACACCTCTTCTTCTATCACCTCGTTCAAGAACGTTTTCTTGATATCCATCTGGTGAATTTTCCATCCCATCTGAGCTGTTAGGGATATAACCGATTTGATAGATGTGTACCTGGAAACTAGTGCGAAGGTCTCCTCGTAATCTTTTTCTTCTTTCTGTGCGTACTCCTTTGCCACGAACCTAGCCTTGTATTTCTCTACACTGCCATCTGCAACGTACTTGATCTTGTAGATCTATTTAGAACCTACAACCGATCTGTCTTTCGGCCTTGGCACTACCTCTCAAACATCTTTTTTCATGATAGAACTATACTCTTCTACCATGACATCCATCCACACCTGATGTTGTGCGGCTTCTTGAAAGCTGGAAGGTTCTACAACCTGAGCTACCAAAGCTTGATATCTGTCAGGCTATATGCGTTGTCTTTTGTCTGTCCTAGGAGTTCTGATAAACTCCTCTGCATCTCTCAATGTCTGACAAACTTATCTTCTGGATCTTCCACTTGTGGTGGGAGGTTCAAACAACTCCTACTCTTGTCCCTATTGCTCCGGCTGCTGAGAACTCCCTAGATCTCCTACCCCTGAGGAAATAATGGTACTAGTCACAGTACTTGATCCTTGTTGTTGTCCTCTTGTTGGTCCCACTGGCTCCCCTTGCTGCTGGACAAATGGAACTTCTGCTGACTGATTCTGATCCCCTGTAGGCATCTCTCGAGATCTCCTAAAAGCTCGGTCCTCCATGAAATTTACGTCTCGTCTCACTACAATCTTCCTACTGTTAGGAATGTAGATCCTGTATGCCTTTGAGGCCTCGCTATACCCGATGAGGAACCCCTTCTTTGTAATCCGATACAACTTGCTATGTTTTTCATCTGGCACATGGTAGTAAGCCAAACTCCCAAAACTCCTCAAGTGACTTACTTCAGGGTTCTTCCCTGTGAAGAATCCTTCTGGCGTTTTATTCCCCAATGCTCTATGAGGAGTTTTGTTCTGAATATACATTGTCATGTTACGTGCCTCTGCCCATAAAAATATGGGCAAATCCTAATCATACAACATGGCCTTCGCAGCCCCAACTATAGTTATGTTTTTCCACTCCGCTACCCCATTCTGCTAAGGGTTATATGGAGTTGTCCATTCTCTTTTGATGCCTTCCTTTGCGCAAAAATCTGTGAAGTCTTTATCAATGTATTCTCCACCATTATCTGAGCGAAGTAACTTGATATTCTTCCCTATTGCATTCTCTACGAGAGATTTAAACTCTTTGAATCGATCAAAGACCTCATCTTTGGTCTTTAAGAAATAGATCCAGGTTTTTCTGCAATGGTCATCAATAAAAGAGACAAAGTATTCGCCACCACTAAGATCTCTAGTGGACATCGGGCCACAAATATCTGAATGTATAAGTCCTAACACGTCATCAGCTCTGCTGTCACTTCTAGGGAATATTTCCTTCACGTACTTCCCAACTACGCATCCTCTGCACACATTGTCATGCTCTGTACTAAGATATGGAACCCTTGTTACATTTTCTCTGAGCATCTTGACTGCTCCATGGTTTAGATGTCCCATTCTCCTATGCCATAACTCGTTCAGCTCCTTCCCACTGCTACTGTCACTGCCTATTAGTGCCATTGGAGAGTCAAGTTGCAACCTGTATAACCTGTTGCTTCGAGCTCCAATTTTTTTCACCTTCTTCTAGCTTGAGTGTTTGACATACACTTTCTTCCCTACGAAGTGGAAATAATACCCCTTATCCTACAACTGGGACACTGAAATCAGGTTCATACCCAATCTTGGCACATGCAATACATTAGTAGCATTGGTGTTGGCTCCCGATTCCCTCTGAAAATCTATGGTGCCTCTCCCTACTGGAGTACATTTTGTTCTGTTTCCCATAGTAATCTGGAAGTCCATCTGCTCCTCCCTGTACCTAGAGAATTATTCTCTAACTCCTACCATATGATTTGATGCTCCATTATCTATTTACCAGACACCAAGTGAAGCTAATCCTGATAAGCAAACAAATTCATCCTCCAACTTGGAAGATAAATCTGAAGCTTCCTGACTGTTAATTTTTTCCATGATTTTGTGTATTATTTCTCTTTCCTTCCAACGTTGATTCTGCTCTAGCAAACTTCTGCAAAACTACTGCATCCAACTAGAGATCTTCTCTGCAAAAGTACAGGGTTGCTCTTCCTGCTTCTGGAGTTATTCAATCTGGAGAAATCGATTTTTTTTTGTCCCTCTCTCAGAAAAAACGATTCTCCTCAAGTAACTCGGATTTACTGCAAGGTGATTGCACTGCCTTTTGGGGTTTTGATCTGCTGCTCACACTGAACAACGAAACTCCTTCTATCTTCGTTACTGAGCTCTCCGACTGATCATATCTGCTCTAATACCATGTGAAAATTTCATCTATTGCAGCAACTGGAAAATATTCTTCTAACTGTAAATTTAATTATGCAAATTATTTGCTACGGCAAACAACAAATAAAATCACGACGACAATTTTCACAATAATATTACTATGGAAAATAAGATACTGGAAACTAAAAAATTATAGCATACACACAAGAATATTGACACAACTATTTTTGGACAATTTTCCTCAGAAAAACCCAACTTGGGAAAACTGGTGCAGTAGATGAGGATTTTCTTATTAATCTTCAGCAACAAATCTGAGTACAAGAATTTTAGATACCCTACTGACAATCTAAACAGAGGAAAATACTGAGAGAAATTTTGTGAGAAATATCTCACACTCCACAACGACTTTCTGCCCCCGAGATGGACCCTCTGCCTTCACAATGGACCCTCTGCGCAGAGCTCTAGTGGATTTCGCTCCTCACACTGCCTCTTCCAGAATCCAGAAATATTCCTTCTGGACTTCTATTGCTACCCTCTCTCACCTGCTACTCACCCTCTGACCCTATCTCCTCTACTGAATCACAGCCACTGAGAAAATCGAACTGCTTGAGCAACTGAGTAACTGCACTGGTGTGTTCTCCGTCTACCCATCAACTTCTTCTTATAATATTTTGTTAGAGCACCAATGGCCAAGATTAAAACATAATCGATGGCCCAGATTAATTCCCTGTCGATCCATGTGAGTTTCTAGATGATTCTCACCTTATCAAAACTAATACTAATTAATTAACCATATTCCCTAAGTTTAGACTTAGGAAATATTTAAAAATTGGTTAATAATCTAATTGAGACACTTCTAGGTGGAATTTCCATAAACGATTTATGGGTTCTGGAGAACTTATGTATTCTAACCTCTCCACAAAGGTTTGTGGCTAGAACACATCCGATGCTACAAAAACTAACAAGGAGTCTCATGTTAGGAATCGAGACATTGAGAGGGTCTAGGAGCCGCACCTAATGGAAAAAAAAAAGTAAGTGCGCATAGTAATCTTTTTCCCCATTCCTCCAATGTCGAATGAAGGGGGCGGGTACGTTACATCTCATGCCCTAAAATTGTTACGTAAAATTGACTCGGGGTTAGAGTCAAGGTTGGCCAGGTTAAACAATGGTAGTTTTGGGGCATGTGGTATTACTGACCCATGGTTTTCTGCCCATGGTATTGCATGTAATGGAGACTATAAAAGGTTGGGAAGACTTCATTGTAATGTGGCTAGGGAGGTGAGCAGAGAAGGCTCACCTGGCCGGGTTAGCCAGGGAGGTGAGCTGGGAAGGCTCACTTGGCAAGTTTGGCCAGGGTTTTGGCCAAGGCTAATAAAATTTCAATGGGTAGGGTTTTTCCCCGAAGTTGGGGTTTTTCCAGCGCAATATTTGTGCATTATGTGTACGTGTTATTATTGTTGTTGTGATTTTTATTATTCCTGTCGCTAAATCTCTGTAAATAAGTTAATGCTCCAGTTAAATTTTCTTCATTTGGTATCAGATCTCTTTTGGCTTAAGGGGGACGCCTTTGTTGCCAAGGGTTTATAGGGCCTGATGAGATCAATGAAAATTGTTTACAAATCTAATCTAGAAGCATGTGAAAGTTACACCCAAATGCCAAGAAAATCCACCGGATCGTAATCCCATGGTTCCACGAGATCATTGTTATTATTGGGTTGTTGTGATCATGGATCTAGATCGGAGCCCATGTTTTCTCACAATGGGAAGATTCAACGATGGCAGGAGTTGTGCCAAGAACAACAATGCCACTGCACTCTCATGAAGGTGATGAGATCAAGGGTGTAGCTCACGGGGGGGCATCAGATAAGCAACATGAGTGATGCATCGTTGTAGGAGGATTTGATCAATAAGAAATGAAGGTTTTACAGATGCGAGTGACGGTGAGGAAGGAAGCCACCAAGAAAACATTTGTTTCGGTGTATGGACCAGATCAGGTGATCGACTTTTGAAGATCCGGTGATGTTTTCCAAGAAACAACAAGCTAGAAGTGATCCATTCCCAGTGGGCAATGCTGGTTTCTTTGGGCTCTGAGAGCTCCTGGCTAGAAACAAAGTAAGGCTGAGGAGGCGAGGATGACGTTCGAGGTGATAGAGTACTTGAGATGTCGTTGAACCAAATTTTCTTCTCAGTGTGTTGTGCAGGGAAAGCAGTGTGATGGGGTTAACATTTTGCATGACAAAAGGAGCGTGTGGTTGTGTTGATCGTTCCACCTAGAGGATGAGAGGGCAAGAGCAACGACCTGTGAGCATCCTACATCACAGGGCAGCGTTAAGGGATGGTTGGATGTGTTGAGAAGGCGTACAATGTTCGATCGATTGGTGGCCGAAGCTGGATATGGTGGGAGCAAGTGTGGAAGCCCTACATAGGTGGATGGGGCACACAAAGACCACAGTTGAATGTCTAAACGAGATGGGCATGGAAGGGTCAGAGAGAATATTGAACATGTCACACCTTTTGCCATCGCTCAGTCCAGTCAAGCCCACAAAAAATCTATGTGCGACATGGATGGTCCCATTTTGTGTCTATATCATGGTTTCACTGTCGCAATATGTTGTTGCTCCAATGGTAAACCATGGGATGAAACAAATAAGAGTCGAACATGCATACCCTATTAAAATTGTTTTGATGTTTTTTGTGGACTTAACACAGAAGGTTGATTTGCATGTAGTTTTATTGATTAGATGCAGCCATGAAAGACAAATTCAAAGTCAGTTGTGGAAAGGAGAGCATGAAGGTCAAACGTGTCAATGGTGAGAGGATGTGTTACTATAGCAACAAGGGACAAATATATATATATATATACATGAAATAATTGACTCCATCATATATATATATATATATATATATATATATGATGGATATATATATATACATGAAATAATTGACTCCATCATATATATATATATATATATATATATATATATATATATATGATGGAGTCAATTATTTCATGTAAATGGGCATACTACTATAAGACTTGGTAAGGCATGCGCACCAAAGAGTAATCACCAGTAAAGTCTAGGTTACACCTAGGTGATAAGGGAATTCCAGGTTAACTGCCACCTCCACCTCCAGGTATAGGAGGTGCAGCTTTTGCACCCGCAGGAGGGACCCTTGCAACATTGCGAGGAGTTCCTAAGTACTTGACGCTGAGCGTACGAGGGACAGTACGTGGCCAGCGAGTGTCAGTTTTGGTTGACAGTGGGGCAACCCACAACTTCATTGATGCACAGATGGTCGAGCAGAGAGGTATACCGACCAAGAGCTTTGACAGATTTTCAGTTTTGGTCCCAGGAGCCCAGACGATGCAGTGTTCCCAGTATGTTCCAGAGTTGGCAGTGACGATGGGTACCTACACCGTGACCGATCACTTTTTCGTGGTCAACATACCGGATACCAATGTGGTATTGGGTGTTCAGTGGTTGATTACTCTGGGGAAGGTCACCACAGATTGGGAGGCCTTAGAGATGGAGTGGGATGATAAGAAGACCGGGAAGCACGAGAAGATCCGCGGGATGCACACTTACCCACCTCAGACGGTTTCGGCACACCGAATGGAGGCAGATTTTTGGAAGGGAGACATAGAGTGGGCGGTTGAGTTGCGGGCATCAGAGGCAGGGACCACCGGTCAGGCAGTTCATCTTGATATACAGGCCATCCTTGACAGGTATGATGCAGTGTTTGGGGATATACCACCAGGTCGGCCACTAGATCGAGGATTCGAGCACACCATTAAGCTTGAGCAGGGCATTCAGGCAGTGATTACTACCCCCTATAGGCATCCCAAAGCCTATCGGGATGAGATTGAGCGGGCCATCCAGGAGTTGCTGGCTCTTGGGCACATCAGACCGAGCACAAGTCCATTTTCTTCTTCCGTGGTGTTGGTGAAGAAGAAGGGCGACACCTTGAGGATGTGTATTGACTACAGGGCCCTGAATAAGAAGACCCTGAAGAACAGGTATCCTATACCCAGGATCAATGAGTTGATGGATGAGCTGAGAGGAGCCAAGTTCTTCTCAAAGATTGATTTGAGATCAGGGTACCATCAGATTCGCGTGAGGGAACAGGACATTCCAAAGACCGCCTTCAGGTGTCATTATGGGCATTTCGAGTTTCTGGTTATGCCCTTCAGACTAACCAATGCCCCAGCTACTTTTCAGTCTTGCATGAACCATATCTTCCGCAGTCATCTGAAGAAGTTTGTATTGGTATTTTTCGATGACATACTCATATATAGCAGGACTTGGGAGGAGCATCTCTAGCATATAGAGGCAGTATTACATATCTTGGAAGAGCAACAGTTCTATGCTAAGCTCTCCAAGTGTGAGTTCAGGATGACGAAGATGTTGTATTTGGGTCACATTATTGGAGTGGACGGAGTCAAAGTCCATGAGGAGAAGATCGAGAAGATCAAGGCCATCAGAGATTGGCCAGAGCCGAAGAATGTGACGAAACTTCGAGGATTCATTGGCATATGTACTTATTACAGGAAGTTCGTCAAGAGTTTCTCACAGCTTGCTGCACCCCTTACAGATTTGACGAAGAAGGGGGCATTCAGTTGGTCGGATACAGCGCAGCGAGCCTTTGACAGGCTCAAGGAGGTGATGAGTAGCTGCCCGGTGCTTGCATTGCCGGATTTTACGCAGCCATTTGTTTTGGAGTGTGATGCGTCGGGAGAGGGGATTGGCACAGTATTGATGCAGGGAGGACACCCTATAGCCTTTGAGAGTCGGAAGCTCCTTCCGCACGAGAGGTTGTATTCTATATACGACAGGGAGATGTTGGCCATTATGCATGCATTGGCCAAATTCCGGCAGTATTTGGTAGGGAACAAGTTCAGGGTGAGGACTGATCACAACAGCCTCAGGTTCTTTTTGGAGCAGAAGCAGCTACAGGAGAGGCAGCAGAAGTGGATCAGTAAGATCCAAGCATATGACTTTGACATTGAGTATGTCAAGGGTAAGAATAACGTGGTAGCAGATGCCCTTTCACGAAGACCAGCCACGTTATCTCTTATGAGCTTGGATACAGATTGGAGGGCTCGAATTTTAGTGGAGTAATCCAAGGACAGATTTGCATGTGAGGTTCTGGATGAACAGGTGCCGGATGACAGGTACAGGGTGGTCGATGAGATCATCTACTATAGGGATAGGATCTTCTTGACTGAGGGATCTCAGCTCAAGAAGAAGATACTCCAGGCATCACATGATTCACCATTGGCGGGCCATCAGGGGTTTACCAAAACCTACAGAGCCATTAGAAAGAGGTTCTCATGGAAGGGCCTCAAGGAGGACGTACTCTAGCACATCAGGGAGTGAGATGTTTGCCAGAGGAACAAGGGGGAGATGAGCCATCCCGTAGGATTATTGCAGCCTCTTCCCATTCCGGAGGGGAAATGGGAGAGTATCTCGATGGACTTCATCACATGGTTGCCCATGGTGCAGGGCAAGGATTGTATCTTTGTCGTCGTTGATCGACTGACAAAGTATGCACATTTTTTCGCCATATCCGCCCACTACACAGCAGCACAGGTGGCCGAGCTGTTCTTTAGGGAGGTTTTCAGGCTACATGGTCTTCCTAAGACCATTATCAGTGACAAGGACAGCCGCTTCATGGGCGGATTTTGGCAGGAGATTTTCCAGTTAGTGGGGACGGAGTTGACACCGAGTACCAGTTATCACCCATAGACGGATGGACAGACGGAGATAGTTAACAAGTGGCTGGAGGGCTACTTGCATAACTATGTCAGTGGGCAACAGCGAGCATGGCTGAAATGGTTGCATCTGGGGGAGTACTGCTATAACACGACACATCACATGTCCATTGGTATGTCACCATTTTATGCTTTGTATGGGTATCATTCTTTATATTTTGCTGATGTGATGTTCGGTGCTAGCAAGGCTCCTAGAGCCAAGATTTGGATCCAAGAGAGTCAGGACATTCTCCGAGCTCTCAAGGATAATATGGCTACAGCACAAAACCAGCAGAAGCTGTATGCTGATAGAATTCGGGTGGAGAGACAGTTTGAGGTAGGGGACTTGGTCTACCTACGATTATAGTCATACCGACAGTCTTCACTGAAGCAGAAGGGAGCTGAAAAGCTCAAGCCCCGCTTTTACGGACCATACAGGGTGATACGCAGGATTGGACAGGTTGCGTATGAGTTGGAGCTGCCCCAAGGCAGCAAGATCCATAACGTTTTTCATGTATCATGCCTGAAGAAGGCACTGGGGCAGCAGGTGACAGTGACAGATGAGCTACCACCCACGGATGATGAGGGGCATTTGGTGTTGTAGCTAGAGGCTATTATTGATACCAGGGAGAGGCAGCCATGGAGCAGGACAGTCCGGAATTCTTGGTGAGGTGGAAGAATTTGCCGGATGAGGATGCCACTTGGGAGAGTGAGAAGATTTTGCAACATCCATCACTTCAGTTGCTTGAGGACAAGCAACATTTTGCCGGGGGAGACTGTAATATTCCTAATTAGTAGTGGCTAATTGGAATATTCGATTTTGCTCAATTTTGCCGTCTATAGTTTATTAATAAATAAAAAGGTGAGTGGAGAGGGTCTAACTCACTTAGTGGAATAAAACACACTCCCTAGTAGCACAATGTTGTGACTTAAAGAGAGCCAAGGGGGGCCAAGCACCACGTAGAGAGGGGGCCCACGTATGCTCTAGAAGAGACTGCGCAGATGAGGATGAGGACGTGGCAAGAGGGAGGCTACATTGAGGAGATAGGCCTTAGGGTTTTGGGGGAAGGCCAACGTTATAAAAGAGGGAGGAGCCTCCTCATTTCATGGACTCGTTGTTGATGATATTGAGCTGGTCGTTTTGACTTCTTGAGCACGCTGGCTGTTTAGCCTATCTGCAACACTGTTTAGTACGTTGAGTGTCTCCGGTCGGAGATCTCGCCCTTAGCCCCGGGGGACTTCGAGTGCCCACTCGGGCAAGGTATTTCCTTCAGCATTTTGCGAGAGGTTTTGGTGTTTGGTTTTGCTGCGGAGCTGGGCATTCATAGAGACTGCGCAGTCATTGAGAGGGAGGACGCAGTCCATCTAGGAGGAGCTCCGGTTTGGGATTTTTGCAGGGGTTTGTGCCAGGAGATTTGAGCAGAGGATCAGCCTTTGCCTTTGGGAGGAGTTTGGTGGAGTTTGAGGCGGTATTTCATTCATTCCTATTCAGCCTCTGCGCAGAGCCTTGGAGGCCCGCGTAATTCCCCAAGGGGGTGTTTTTCGGGGGTTGGCCATTTCTGATATGGTTTCTGGGTTTTGCCGAGATTGGTGAGTAGAGGAGGATTCCAAATTTTCAGCTCATTCCGACAAGGGGAACAACCCCTAGTCTTCAGTTCAGTTCAGCAGTAGCAGCTACACGGCAGTTTTCCAACAGCTGGGACGCAGTTCAGAGAGCAGCCATTTCCTGTGTATTCTGAGAGTATTTCTTCACTTTCCTGGAGCAAGTTTAGGTGCCATCACTCTGATCACCTATTGTACTTCATTATATTTCTCAGTTTAATAAAATGGCTTAGCATTCTCTCTCTATATTTCTGGATGATTTTTCGTACATTATTTCTATGTTATTGTATGTTTGCTGCATTGTTATCTTTATGTATTTTCGGGCATTCTAGTTCTATACCACTTGGTGTGTTTATCTCATACTCTTAGACAGAGTCTGGAAAGGGCCAGGTAGCCTCCAGATTTCGTCCTCTTTTCAGAGGCGACATATCTGGTAAACGCCATCCCAGTCCATCTCTGGTTGGAGTTCGCTGTGTTTTAGAGATATCCCCGAAACGGGTTATTACATATTCTCTGCAAAAGTACAGGGTTGCTCTTCCTGCCTCTGGAGTTATTCAATGTGGAGAAATCGAATATTTTTGTCCCTCTCTCAGAAAAACGATTCTCCTCAAGTAACTCGGATTTTCTGCAAGGTGACTACGTTGCCTTCTGGGGTTTTGATCTGTTGCTCACACTGAACAACGAAACTCCTCCTATCTTCATTACTGAGCTCTCCGACTAATCATATCTGCTCTAATACCATGTGAAAATTTCATCTATTGCAACAACTGGAAAATATTCTTTTAACTGTAAATTTAATTATGCAATTTGTTTTCTACGGCAAACAATGAATAAAATCACAACGATAATTTTCACAATAATATTACTGTGGAAAATAAGATACTGGAAACTAATAAATTATAGCATATACACAAGAATATTGACACAACTATTTTTGAACAATTTTCGTCAGAAAAATCCAACATGGGAAAACTGGTGCAGTAGATGAGGGTTTTCTTATTAATCTTCAGCAGCAAATCCAAGTACAAGAATTTGAGATACCCTACTGACAATCTAAACAGAGGAAAATACTGAGAGAAATTTTGTGAGAAATATCTCACACTCCACAACAACTTTCTGCCCCCAAGATGGACCCTCTGCGCAGAGCTCTAGTGGATTTCGCTCCTCCTCACACTACCTCTTCCAGAATCCGGAAATATTCCTTCTGGACTTCTGTTGCTACCCTCTCTCACCTGCTACTCACCCTCTGGCTCTATCTCCTCTATTGAATCACAGCCACTGAGAAAACCGAATTGCCTGAGCAACTGAGTAACTGCACTGGTGTGTTCTCCATCTACACATCAACTTCTTTTATAATCTTTTGTTGGAGCACCAATGGCCAAGATTAAAACATAATCGATGGCCTAGATTAATTCTTCGTCGATCCATGTGATTTTCTAGATGATTCTCACCTTATCAAAATTAATACTAATTAATTAACCATATTCCCTAAGTTTAGACTTAGGAAATATTTAAAAATTGGTTAATAATCTAATTGAGACACTTCTAGGCGGAATTTCCATAAACGATTTCTGCGTTTTGGAGAACTCATGTATTATTGCCTCTCCACAAAGGTTTGTGGCTAGAACACATCTGATGCTACAAAAACTAACAAGGATTCTCATGTTAGGAGTCGAGACGTTGAGAGTGACTAGGAGCCACACCTAATGGAAAAAAAAAGTGAGTGCGCGTAGTAATCTTTTTCCCCATTCCTCCAATGTCAAATGAAGGGGGTGGGTACGTTACATCTCATGCCCTCAAATTTTTATGTAAAATTGACTCAGGGTTAGAGTCAAGGTTGGCCAGGTTAAACAATGGTTGCTTTGGGGCATGCGGTATTACTGACCCATGGTTTTCTGCCCATGGTATTGCATGTAATGGGGCCTATAGAAGGTTGGGAGACTTCATTGTAATGTGGCCAGGGAGGTGAGCGGAGAAGGCTCACTTGGCCGGATTGGCCAGGGAGGTGAGCGGGGAAGGCTCACTTGGCAGGTTTGGCCAGGGTTTTGGCCAAGGCTAATGAAATTTCATTGGGTAGGGTTTTTCCCCGAAGTTGGGGTTTTCCCAGGGCAAATATTTGTACATTATGTGTACGTGTTATTATTGTTGTTGTGCTTTTTATTATTCTTGTCGCTAAATCTCTATAAATAAGTTAATGCTCCAGTTAAATTTTCTTCATTTGGTATGAAAGCTCTTTTGGCTTCAGGGGGAACGCCTTTGTTGCCAAGGGTTTATAGGGCCTGATGAGATTAATGCAAATTGTTTGCAAATCTAATCTGGAAGCATGTGAAAGTTACACCCAAATGCCAAGAAAATCCACCGGATCGTAATCCCATTGTTCCACGAGATCGTTGTGATTATTGGGTTGTTGTGATCATGGATCTAGATCGGAGACCATGTTTTCTCACAATGGGAAGATTCGACGATGGCGGGAGGTGTGCCAAGAACAATAATGCCACTGCACTCTCATGAAGGTGATGAGATCAAGGGTGTAGCTCATGGGGGGGCATCAGATAAGCAACATGAGTGATGCCATCGTTGTAGGAGGATTCGATCAATAAGTAATGAAGGTTTTACAGATGCGAGTGACGGTGAGGAAGGAAGCCACCAAGAAAACATTTGTTTCGGTGAAGTATGAACCAGATCAGGTGATCGACTTTTGAAGATCCGATGATGTTTTCCAAGAAACAACAAGCTGGAAGTGATCCATTCCCAGTGGGCAATGCTGGTTTCTTTGGGATCTGAGAGCTCCTGGCTAGAAACAAAGTAAGTCTGAGGAGCGAGGATGACGTTCGAGGTGATGGAGCAATTGAGACGTCGTTGAACCAAATTTTCTTCTCAGTGTGTTGCGGAGAGCAAGCAGTGCAATGGGGTTAACATTTTGCATGACAAAAGGAGTGTGTGGTTGTGTTGATCGTTCCACCTAGAGGATGAGAGGGCGAGAACAACGACCTGTGAGCATCCTACATCAGAGGGCAGCGTTAAGGGATAGTTGGATGTGTTTAGAAGGCGTACAATGTTCGATCGACTGGTAGCCGAAGCTGGATATGGTGGTGTTGAGATTTTATGTATTTGGGGTAGCATCAGTTGTGCTCTAGGTCCCAATATTTAAGGAAGGACTAGAGCTCACCTAATCTACAAGATCCAGAAATAGATTTGGGAAATTTCATCTGGTTTAGGAGATATTAAATTAATTAATTATTTTAATGTATTTCCTAAGTTAAAACTTAGGAAAATAAAATATTTAATTAAACATGTGATGAAATTGTCTTAAGTCACACGGATCAAGCTTTCTTTTAATCTTAGCCATTGATTAAAGATTTAATCTTGGACGTTGATTTGTCAACGCGAAAAGTATAAAGGAAAGGCTTGGGGTCATTTGTAATACACAAAGAGGCAGAGCACTGAAGCTAAGCTGAGATTCTAGGGCGGCGTTGCTAAGAATTCTCAAGTGTTTCAGTTGCAGAGAGGGGAATTTAGACCAAGGGGATGATCTGATCCCGGGGTCTAGAATACACAAGAAGCAGAGAAGAGATCAGGAAACACAACGTAGAGGAAGGCAACAACAGTAGCAGCAGACGGCAGCAGCAACAGACAGCAGAAGCAGCAGACGGCAGCAGCAGATAGTAGCAGCAGCAACAACAAGGACAACATGATTTTTCAGGAAATCCTTAAAGGGTTACGCAGAGACCCTTAGGGGCAGCGTAGTGACTGCGTCACCCAGTCTAGGGTAACGCAGTCCCTTCCAGTGAAAGCGCTGAGCATTTGAAGGCCTTCAGAGGCTGACGCAGTGTCTTTTAGGGGCAGATCTAGGATTTCTAGGCCTAGATCTAGCTGAGTTATGTAAATCCCGTTTGAGGGTGTAGATCAGTCAGTATTGTTGGTCTTAGATCAGCCAGGTGTTGCAGATCTAGAGTTTTCTCTGTAGGGTTTTCCAGATCTGGAACCCAGAGTTGTGTATTCAGAAATATTCTTAATAATAGAGCCCTCTAGTAGCCAGAGGCCGGTTTTCCCACATTGGGTTTTTCCGGGGACAGTTTGTCTAGAAATAACTGTGTCACTTTGTCTATGTGTGCATGTGCTTATTCTAGATCTGAATTGGTAGAGATATGTTATGTGTTTTTCTTTGATGTTAACTTGAATTTATTCAGTTGATAACTTGTATAAGTAGGAGAAGCTTAACCGGATTAACAAAAATAATTTGCATAAGAATTAAGATTCAGAAATTTCTACATGGTATCGGAGCAATTGCAAATCTAGAAGGGTCACCAGCTGAAGAATCTGAATGATCTAGTTACAGAAAGCAGTTGGAAAGGCAGCAGAAAAGCAAATATGAAGGGACAGCGCAGTTTTCAAGAGGAGATTCACGCAGAGGGAAGGGTGACATTGTCCAGCGTTGTGTCCTAGCAAGCCCATGCAATTACTGCGCAGAGGCAGCTCAGAAACAACGCTGGTTAGGTCTGAAGCCAGCCAGTGTGATTCAGATCTGAATCTGTCAGATCCAGAAAAAGTCTGCAGAAATTCAGAAGAGCTAGTGAGGTTAAACTTCTGAAGTTTTCAGATTTTTAACCTTAGCACAAGTGACAAAGTTTGGGAAGAGATCATCTTCTCAGAGAGTTTCTTACCAAAGGAAACTTGCAGTTTGGTCAGAGGATCAAAGAAGAAGCTAAATCATAGTTGATTTGGTATATTTCCAAGGAGGGAAATCAAGTGTCAGAGGGAGCAGAGGGTTCCTAGTTCGAAAAGGACCCTAGATCCAAGATCTCTAGCATAGAGAAGAGGAGCTCCGACACATTCTGAGCAGATGGCTCCTCATGGACTGCATGATCAGGATAGGCTAGAGGGCCTCTCAAACTTTTCGGTGTGGAAAGCAAGGATCCTGATTGTCCTTGAGGCATACGGTCTAAGAGACCATGTAGAGTAGAACCTAGCCACACCGACAGATGCGGATCTCCTACGGAAGCATAGAGAAGCTGCTGGGCATGCCAAGCGGCTGATAATGGACAGTATCAAGGATCATATTGTGCCACACATAGCTGAGAAGAGGACAACTAATGAGATGTGGAAGGCCTTGAATTCCCTATATGAGGGAAAATCAGTCCAAAGAAAGATGTTATTGGAGGCCCAAATGAGGTCATTCATGATGACCAAGGGAGAAGACATCGAACATTTCCTCTTCAGATTGCAGTCAATCAGGGATCAACTGACTGCAACGAGTGCATCTGTAGATGATGCAATGATATTCAGGACTTCCCTCAATGCAGTCACAGATGAGTGGGAAACCTTTGTCCAAAGTATCTTGGGCAGAGCGGACCTCCCAGATTGGGACAACTTGTGGTCGATCCTGCGGCAAGAAGAACTACGAAGGTTCACCAAGAAGCAGCACAACCCTGCGTTGAGCAAGGTTAAGAAGGAAGAGGAGGAAGATGCAGCCTTGGCATCGAAGAAGCAGCCGAAGAAGAAGAAGGATCTTTCTAAGATCAAGTGCTTCCAGTGTGGCGAAATGGGACATTTTGCCAGCCATTGTCCAGAACAGAAGAAGGACAAGGAAGCATCTTCTTCCAAAGCAGTGGTGGCAGATGATGGGTTAGGAGATGATGTAGCCATGAGTGCTCATGAACCACGGAGGTGGCGTGACATGGACATGTAGAGGAGCTACATGGAAGTAAGGCGGGATCCTTGAGCAGCTCATCTCTTGGATCACAAGCGAGCTACGGCAGCCTTAAGACAGTAGCGGGACAAGTGGAGCAGTGGGTGCATAGATCACAGATGAGGCAGAGGTAGAGGCAAATCTAGAGGCTGGGAGGAGGAGCGCAGAGCATAGCAGCAGTAGCAGCGCAGAGGCTGATGTGACTTCAGCAGCGCAGAGCAGTGTTGCTTACGTAGTGCAGAGCTGCACCAGCGCAGAGAGCTTTAGACGGACAGCGCAGTGCAGTAGCAGCGTGATAGATTTCAGCACAAGGAGTTGATGTGACTTCAGTAGTGCAGAGGGAGTTTGATTACGCAAGCAGAGTTGCAGTTGTGCATCGTTCTTTAGATGCCAGCACAAATATGTAGCCTATGGAGCTTCAGTGATGAGGATGCAGCCCATCGGACTTGTTTGTCAAAGATTGGGCAGGAGATTTAGTTGTTTTTCTCAACAACAGAAGTTGCAGTGCAGCAGATCAGCAGTGGCAGTGCTATGAGCAGCACAGACGCAGCATATTGAGAGGGAGCTGCAGTACAGTGGTTGCAGTGGCAGTGGCAGAGTCATGGGCAACAGTATAGAATGGCAGCAGTAGAGCAAAGTTGAGTGGCAGATGGCCAAGCTTCAGCAACACAGAACCAGTGCCCAAAATCATGTAATGCATAAGTGTGATGTATTGCTAGAGCACACCCTTGATGCTAAGAGGGAGTGTTGAGATTTTGTGTATTTGGGGTAGCATCAGTTGTGCTCTAGGTCCCAGATTTTAAGGAAGGACTAGAGTTCACCTAATCTACAAGACCCAAAAATGGATTTGGGAAATTTAATCTGGTTTAGGAGATATTAAATTAATTAATTATTTTAATGTATTTCCTAAGTTAAAACTTAGGAAAATAAAATAATTAAAGTGAATTTAATAACATGTGATGAAATTGTCTTAAGTCACATGGATCAAGCTTTCTTTTAATCTTAGCCATTGATTAAATATTTAATCTTGGTCGTTGATTTGTCAATGAGAAAAGTATAAAGGAAAGGCTTGGGGTCATTTGTAATACACACAGAGGCAGAGCACTGAAACTAAGCTGAGATTCTAGGGCGAGGTTTCTAAGAATTCTCAAGTGTTTCAGTTGCAGAGAGGGGAATTTAAACCAAGGGGATGATCTGATCCCGGGGTCTAGAATACACAAGAAGCAGAGAAGAGATCAGGAAAGATAACGCAGAGGAAGGCAACAACAGCAGTAGTAGACAGCAACAGCAGCAGCAGCAACAGCAGACGGCAGCAACAACAACAAGGATAGTGTGATTTTCAGGAAACCCTTCAGGGGTTACGCAGAGACCCTTAGGGGTAGGGTAGTGACTGCGTCACCCAGTCTGGGGTAACGCAGTCCCTTCCAGTGAAAGCGCTGAGCATTTGGAGGCCTTCAGAGGCTGACGCAGTGTCTTTCAGGGGCAGATCTGGGGTTTCTAAGAATAGATCTGGCTGAGTTCAGTAAATCCTGTTTGAGGGTGTGGATCAGTCAGTATTGTTGGTCTTAGATCAGCCAGGTGCTGCAGATCTAGAAATTTCTTTGTAGGGTTTTCCAGATCTGGAACCTAGAGTTGTGTATTCAGAAATATTCTTAATAAGAGCCCTCTAGCAGCCAGAGACCAGTTTTCCCACATTGGGTTTTTCCGGGAACTGTTTGTCCAAAAATAACTGTCACTTTGTCTATGTGTGCATGTGCTTATTCTAGATCTGAATTGGTAAAGATATGTTATGTGTTTTCCTTTGATGTTAACTTGAATTTATTCAGTTGATAACTTGTATAAGTAGGAGAAGCTTAACCGAATTAACAGAAATAATTTCTGCATAAGAATTAAGATTCAGAAATTTCTACAGGTGGGAGCGAGTGTGGAAGCCCTACGTAGGTGGATGGGGCACACAAAGACCACAGTTGAATTTTTAAACGAGATGGGCATGGAAGGGTCAGAGAGAATATTGAACATGGCACACCTTCCGCCATCGCTCAGTCCAGTCAAGCCCACAAAAAATCTATGTGTGACATGGATGGGCCCATTTTGTGTCTATATCATGGTGTCATTGTCGCGAAATGTTGTTGTTGCAATGGTAAACCATGGGATGAAACAAATAAGAGTCGAGCATGCATACCCTATTAAAATTGTTTTGATGTTTTTTGTGGACTTAACACAGAGGGTTGATCTGCATGTAGTTTTATTGATTAGATGCAGCCATGAAAGACAAATTCAAAGTCAGTGGTGGAAAGGAGAGCATGAGGGTCAAACATGTCAATGGTGAGAGGATGTGTTACTATAGCAACAAGGGACAAATATATATATATATATATATATATATATATATATATATATACATAGCAACAAGGGACAAATATATATATATATATATATATGTACATACATATATATATAGCAACAAGGGACAAATATATATATATATATATATATGATGGAGTCAATTATTTCATGTAAATGGGCATACTACTATAAGACTTGGTAAGGCATGTGTACCAAAGGGTAATCATCGGTAAAGTTTAGGTTACACCTAGGTGATAGGGGAATTCCAGGTTAACTCATACCCCGGGAATAAACTTTGAGGGGGGTAAAGGCCAAAGTGGGTGGGGCTGACTCACTTGGCAAGGTTAGTTGGATTAATTCAAGGAACCCCAAGTCAAGTTTAAAGGGTAATGTTAGGTAAAATTGACTTTGGGTTAGAGTCAAGGTTGACCAGGTTAAACAATGGTGGTTTTGGGGCACGTGGTATTGTGTACCTATGGTTTTTTGCCCATGGTATTGCATGTAATGGAACCTACAAAAGGCTAGGAAGACTTCACTGTAATGTGGCCAGGGAGGTGAGCAGGGAAGGCTCACTTGGCCGGGTTGGCCAGGGTTTTGGCCAAGGCTAATGAAATTTCATTGGGTTGGGTTTTTCCCTGGAGTTGGGGTTTTCCCGGGGAAAATATTTGTGCATTAAGTGTATGTGTTATTATTATTGTTGTGCTTTTTATTTTTTCTCTTGGTAAATCTCTATAAATAAGTTAATGCTTTGGTTAAATTTTCTTCACCAACTCCTCGTTCTACTGCAAAACGGTCTCTTGGCCTATATTGGCCTTCCATTTCAATGCCAGAAGGTCAGCTTAGAACTGATGAAACTGCTATGGGCGGCTAACATTTGTAAACTCGGTCACAGCTCTAGGCACCTTTGTGTCTCTTGGCACCTCATTAACGGTGTACATGCCTCCTGGCTCCTCATCAATGGTGGGAATTTCTGTGTCTCCTGCCACCCCATCAACTGTGGATAAGTCTCACGGCACCTCTTCAACCTGTTGGGGGTTGTTATCAACTGAAAACTCAGACACAGCCCTGAACACCTCATCGATGGATACCTCAACAACGGATGGCACCTTATCAACAGTGGACACCCTTGTGCTAAGTTCTCATCAATGGATGGTCCTATGGTTGTGTGCTCCGCTCTCTCTGCTAATACCTCAACCTGTGCCACCAAGGTGATCTCCTCTAGTAGTGACTCTGAAGTCACACCAGGTTGACCTATATCCTCCTCACACCCACTAGTGTCATCTGCCTCCTGCGCAATTTCATGCTCAACCTCATTTTCTTCACCTGCAGGTCTACAACTGCTTTTCCTTCTTACTTCCCTTGCTGATGCCCATTCTTTGAACAAATCCACTAGTCTTGTGAGATTCCTACTATAATTTTCAAATTTCTCAAGGTGTTTCTCATGTTGAGACATTTTGGGCACAAATTCAGTCGGAAGAATAATGTTGGATTAGTGTTTCAGCTTCTGGAATTTTAGCCCAATAATAACAATTTGGCATTACCATGATCTAGACTCACAACTGGCCAAAATCATGCTCTGATACCACTGTAATATTCCTAAAAGAAATATTAAGTGATAACAGAACTAAATCATAGGCATGCAACCAAAAATTTAACACACAAGCAGATATATCAGATACACTAGAAATTTGCACCAAAAACACTAAGCCATTTTATTATATTGATCAAGTGGGGTACAATGAGTGAGAATAGATGAAGTTGGGCTTGCTACAACATTCAAAGGCAAACCCAGGTGGAAATTATGCTTCCCAAGTGCTGAATGAGCTCCCCTCCATAACCTGCGCTAGCCCAGAATTCTCTGTCACTGCTGCTGGAAGACAAATTGGATTTCTTCGCTCTAGTGCTCAGAAAATTTTGAAACTTCAGCTGTTGTGTTCTCTCCTTATGACCAGCAAAACCTAGAAAGATTTCAGCCCAACTCCCAAGCTCCGAAATACCCACAAAATAGAGCAAAAATGCCCACCCTCCTAGCTAGTACGCACCTCCAGAAAGTGCTGTAGAATCTAACCCAAAATCTCGCAAAGTCATGCCAGAAATCCTTGCCAATTCCTCTTGAAATTTCCCTTATTTCTACAGCTCCCTCCTGCACTAAATCTCATTGCCTCCTAACACCTGCACAAGCCCAGAAGTTGCCCAATTCGCTCCCAGAAGTGGCCCTCTGTGCATGCCCAGAAGTTGCCCAATTCGCTCCCAGAAATTCCCCCAAAATAAGACCTGCAAATCACCACTAATCACCAACAAAATCCCAAGGGAAAAAGCCCTCAAAAGCCCGGAATCTGATCTGTACAGAAGTTGGTTTCCCAAGGGGTGTGAATTCCTCTTCTGCGCCCAGTCTGCCCACAGAATTCGCTGGAAATGCCTGAAATTGCCTCTGGATTAGCTCCCAAAGTGCATGCTAAACTCTCCCTAGGGATGGCACTCGAATTCCCCCGAAGGAAGAGGTGAGATTCCCACCCGGAAACCTCTTGTGCTGAACAACACGATGTAGACTTGGCTCAGTAGCTCAAGCATACAAGAGTTCAATTCTCAAATTGGCAAAACGTTCCAAAATGAGGTCCTCTCCTTCTATTTATGCTTGCTGGTCCCTTTTCCTTGTGGGCTCCATCAAATTCAAATTCCTCTTTCTCCCTCCTTTCCCACAAGTGTGAGTTGCCTAAGGGTGTGAATTTCCCTTTTTGGGTGGCCCCCACCATCCACCAGCACTTTATTTTTTCCTTTTTCCTTATGTTTAAGGCCTCCTCTTTGCCAAAAATCAAGTGGTGTCTCCTCAACCCACTTTTCCTAAGTTTTTAGGCCAAAATACTTCCCAATTGTCAAAATTGCAAAAATGGAAATTCTGCTTGACAAAATTAATTAATTGGGGACATTACAAAATTCATATTTGAATATGTTGGCCAAAAATAATACGACAGTTTACAAGAACCATAGCCAGCCAAAAATAACACGACAATTTACAAGAACCAAAAGACAAAATGCATTATTTATCTTGGCAAGCAAGCCCAAACTAAGAAAAAGATGTTTTGTATTCATCTCACATTTTCAAGAATGAGCCTATAATGTGTACCAGCAAAAACTTTTTGAATTGGCTTTTAATCTTTCAAAATGGCAATAACCCTCACATAAATTGTGTTCCCTTGTGTTTGGGTTTTCCATTGTTCACTTTTAGATTGTTGTTTAATCATAGGAAGACAAAGCTTGCTAATTTGTACTGCACCTGTTATCACAGGATCGAATAACCCTGCTTCTGTGGGATTATAGAGAACTACCCGGTTTTCACAAATATGACAGAATAATCTCCTGGTAAAACTTCAAAGAGATAACTGTTGAGTTGAACATTTTTAACAGTTACTTTCAAAAGTTGTTTATGTCCTAACATCTTGTTGATTTGGTGTACTTGACATCGTGAACGCAGTGAGATGCTAGAGCATCTAGGCGATGAATATTTAGAGGACTTCTTCAGAAAATGTGAATATCTTCTAGCAGACAATGGTCTTCTTGTTTTACAGGTATATTCTCTACCACTTCCCTCAGTATTTTGTATATTACGCTTGATTTCCAACTAGAGGCACATTACATTATCGTTGCAACTAGCCCTTTTCTTCCTTTATTCAACATGTCAATAATCATTGCTCTTGTCATGATGTAATATCGAAATCTATCCTCTCTGTTTGTTTCTTCATTTGCTCTATTCATCTTTAATTGCTCTCGAATCTTAATCCCAATTAATCTTGTGACAATTGGCGAACAGTTTATCTCAATAGCGGATGAAAGATATGATGAGTACAGAAGAAGTTCTGACTTCATCAAAGAATATATATTCCCAGGGGGGTGCCTGCCTTCATTGAGCATAACTACCTCAGCCATGGCAGCTGCATCTAGACTCTGGTAGGAAGTTCCGCTACTTATTTCCTATTTCTACATATATAATATATTCCCATCAATGGTAACAGAGATTTTGTACTGCATTGACATAAACCCTATATTCTACTTTCAATTCAGCTACAACCAAGTCACGAATTCACAAGTAAGCTTCTTGCAGGCAAAGTTCATTACTGATCTACAACTTACTGTTTTAATGATTCAGTGTGGAGCATGTGGAGAATATAGGCATGCATTACTCTCAGACCCTGCTAAAGTGGAGGAAGAACTTCCATTCAAACCGAAGGCAGAATTCTTGTCACCTATTCAGCAAAACATAAATAAGAGTGCAAATAAATGAACGAGCAATTCATTTGGCGTTCGCGAGTTTATTTCAAACTAAGTTACATGTACTATTTGCTTCATCATGTGTGCAGGGATATATTAAAGCTGGGCTTCAACGAGAAGTTTATACGAACATGGGATTACTACTTTCTGTACTGTGCAGCAGGATTTAAAACTCTTACCTTAGCGGATTATCAGGTATGCCTTTCTCGCAAAACCAGCACACTGTTGTTAGTCGTCTGCATAAGCATAATTGCAACATTGTCACAATGTAAAACTTCCAAACCAAACAAACATAACTAAATTTGTACTGTTGCAATGGTTATTTGAATACCTGCAAACTCTAATATTTGTGCTAAAACTTGGGGGTGGTGGTGGCAGATGGTGTTCACTCGACCTGGCAATCTTGCAGCTTTCAAGGATCCATACTCCCCTCTTGCATCAGTTCACAAATTTATGTGAATTGATTTGACATCGTTTCATTTCAAGAACAGAACAGTATGAATCTCATTAATTATTTCCTTTGTCACTGGTCAGTCAGATGATATTTGAACAGTATGAATCTCATTAATTATTTCCTTTGTCACTGGTCAGTTAGATGATATTTGGTAATACTTGATCTCGACAGTTAAATTATCATTGGTAATACAGTTCATCGGTGTATATAAATGAAATGATATTTTATAGTCTATATAAATAGTTCTAGTTCCTTTTGTCAGTTTTTCCTTGTTCAAATTGATATTTTCTTATTCAAATTAATAATGAGTTTGCCCAACCTTCCAATTCTCGCAGGTTAAATAACAATTAATAATTTTGGATCATGACAGTTACAAAATTACAGAATTATATGTGGAAACTGGCTCGTGTTTAATATTTTCCTGGTATTGGTACAGTGAGTTGGTGAACTGCCGGGGCTACACTTTGGACATTATTTTTGTAATTGCAGGTTTACTTTAAATCATAATATTTTATACTTATTTAATATCTGATAATAAGGCATGCTCATGGTGCAAACGTAAGGAACAACCATCGCGTTAAAGTTATAAGTCCCTCGGCTAGGTATGATCTCGCCTGATCTGGGGATGATCTCGTGGGTATGTTTTATACTACCCATTATTTGATGGCCATGAACATCGTATTACCTCTTTTTTGAGATGGATTCTGGATGTATTTGGTATATGGGGATTTTCTGGCTGTTTTAAGTAACAGTTTGAGAATGTATTGTTGATCATGTACTGTCATATATTTCTTTTAATATATACAGCGTTTTTTTTCTTCTGAAAAAAAAAAGGTATCTCTTCAAGCTATTACTAGATGTGATCACGAGAATACATGGGAGGCCTTTGCTAATAGGGTGGGAATAAAACACTGATTTAAGTTGAATGAGATAAATTTTTTTATCTTTTAAGGAAATTAAAAGTTTATATTTTAATTTATTTTAAGAATATTTAAAAGTGATAAAATTATTATAATTTATTTATTAGTTTGTAAGTTAGTATTTTGTAATAAAAATATTTATTATAAGTTATTATTGGCAAAAGTGTATTAATTTATCATTGTTATAAAATGAAAAATATAATCTATTTGTGGTTTTTATTAAGGTAGTTAATGTTTTTAGATTTTGGGTCATTAGCATATTTTCTTATATTTTAGGGAGATGAATCTTGAATAATAATAAAAAATGTCATTTTAATTATCATTGAGGTTACCTCATTAAAGTCATGCACTTTGTAATAGCATTTAACAATAATTCCATATATAATACCAAATACTATGAGGAATGTAATTTATTTTTCTATTTAAAAAATTTGAATTCATTTATAAAATTTATAAATATAATAAATTTGAGAAGCCACTTCAATATAAAGCTCTTAAGTAGCAATTATACCTCATGTGGGTTTAGCTAGATTGGTTAGCAAAATTGTTCATGATCCTTTCCACATGGTTCTATTTGTTGAAAATGTAACTAGTTTCAGTCTTCATAATTGTAGTACTCATTTCAATATGTATCCTTTGTAACAAACAAAAGAAGACAAGAAAAAGTCATTATTATTAAAGCATGGGTTTCAAGCTTCTTATTGATGGTCTTCTAGGTAAAAACATGTCTTCATGCTTCCAGGGTTTGTTAGGTCTTAGGATTTATTGTCATGAGTAAAAGGAGTCAACATCATGTTTATAAGACCCTTCCAGGAAAAATGTAATTGGAAAAAAAAGGTATTTTGAGTCTAGAAAGTCCTAGAAACTCCAAAGGTACAAGTCGACCTTGATAGCTTCAAGTCGACCTAAAGAAGGGAATTCAACCCCTTAGAAGGGTTATATAAAGGAGTAGTTTGACCTCATTTGGAACACACTCATCATCAAGTTTGATCTCAAGAGAAAAAGTTCTATCTAGGGCAAAAAGAGACAAGGAAGAAGGAGTGAAGGTCTAGAAGACAAAAGAAATCCAAGAAGACAAGGAAAATTTTGTTTTTGGGCTCTCACTCTCTCTCTCTCTCTCATGTGAAAACTAGGGTTTTTGCAGCTACAGAAGAGGTCGAAATTGCATATCTAAGTTGCAGTAGGATGAAGCGTAGTCTCTTGTTGTTGGAAGGAAGAAATACTCTATCGTGACCTCATTGACCTTGATTGGACTTGTCTTACTCAAGGACGGTCTCAAGAGGAAGCTGGATTGGGGTTTCTGCAACAACTTCAAGGGCCGAAGTTGCAGGTTGATGAAGCAATACTAAAGCTAGGAGGTCAAAGTTGTAGGTTGAAGTTGGTTAGTGCTAGATCAAGGAAGGACTTGTTCAAAGGGTTGACTTGGTACTTCGAGGAGGACTTGGTCTAGGGTTTGGGTCTTTGTGGTCTCATTGGAAGCAGATTCTATAAGAAGAGAAGAGTTCTTCGGGCTTTCCCCTTAGAGGGGTTTTTTCCTAGCTGAGAGCCTAATTTTTGTGTCTTGTATTGTTAATTTTTATGTTCTTTGTATTTTTTTGATGGAAATATCTTAATAAATAACACAAGAAGACTAACTAAGTTCGCAAGCAAATATTAAGGTAAAGGAAAATTGATTTAATACATTGCCACTTTGAATTTTCCAACATGGAATCAAAGCCAAGGTGAACAAGAAGACACCTGGAAGGATCATATTATGGACACAAATAAGGGGTTGCTTGTCAAGGGGAATCATTTGTGGAATAAAATAAGTAGAAGACCTATTGATATAGAAGGAGGATTTCTACATTAAAGAAGATCAAACTTTCCTGAAAGGAAGAAAGACTATAAGAAAGGTTGTCTCTTGAGAGAAGGAGATTTATTTAAAAGACTCATTAAAAAACATCTTTGAAGGAAAGCATCAAAAGGAGCTTGGTATCATTCATAACTCTTGAAATTTGTCGCTATAGGAAACTTAGGAAACATATTTCAAGGACATGATTAAATTTTCTTTAAAGGTCTTAAAGGCATCCAAAAATGTTGGATACATCATCAAGGAAGAGGAGAATATTGGTTATCAAGTAAGTATCATATTATTACTCTATGTTTGAATCTAGAGGTCATATGGTTTCTTTCTGCAAGGAGAAAAATAAGCTCATTGGAGCATCAAATTACCTAGCATGGAAGAAAAGGATTGACTTGGCACTTATAGAGCATGAGGTAATGGAAGATGTAACTCGGGAAATCATTGAACCTAGCAAACATAAGACTCAAGAACTAGAAAATTACAAGAAAGGGGAAGTAAGGGCATAAAGGATCATATTTGAATCCATTAAATATCCTCTTGTTCCATTTGTTGCAAATTGAAAACTTCCAAGGCTATGTATGACAAGCTAGTAAACTTGTACTCTGTGAGTACATCAGGACAAAAGATGTATTTTCAAAATAAAATTTACAAGATGAAGAAATAAAAGGATGAGGACATGGAAACCTTTCTAATAAATATCTCTCAATGAATAGATCACTTGCAAGGGCTTAGAGAGAGAATTTCTTATTCATAAATGACCATTTGTGTATTAAAATCATTGCCGCCAGAATGGAGCAACTTTACAACAAGCATCTACTCTAAGAAATATTCAACTTCCTTTGATGAGTTGTGGGCATAATGAACTTTGGAATAATCGAGGATTAAGGTAAAATATGACATTGGATCAAATGAGCAATCTCAAGCCTTTCTAGCTTGAGTCAAGAAGCTGAAGAAAGGAAAGTTAGAGAAGTCAAAGAAGAAAAATATTTCCAAGGTTCAATGCTTTAAGTGCAATGAATATGGACACTTTAAGAGGGATTTTCTAAGCCAATAAAACAACAAGAGAAAGGAATGAAGCAAGGCTCAAATAACTGAGGAAATAGGAGAACCTGAGAAGAAGTCGAAGAAAGATGTGAAAGATATTTACTATTGAATAAGGCACACTATTTGCCACGTTCTTTATGAGGATTAATCTTTCCTTTAGGATAGCATGCATTGTTGTTTACATTAAAAGTATCTTGATTTTGCATGACATCATAGAGAAAACTATGTGATAACATATGGAGAGTCTACTTGGTTAAGTTGCTTTGTAGAAATCATCTAGTCTTCAAGAAGATAAATAGACCATTTTGTGTATTGTTCAGAAGGGAATTATCTAACATTATGTTAAAGGCGGTCATATTTCTTAGGTGGGTCATTATGATCCTAAAAGAACCATCATTTTAGAAGGTTCTTAGGAAAATAATTATGGCATGGTTAGTATACATTCCATGTAATGTGGAAATAATAATTTTGAAGGGATGAAGGAATGCAATGGGTCAGGTTGCAGGCTCATTATGAAATATATATATTATATATGGTGGAATAAGAATTATATGAATGCACATTGAAAGTGACTCATGGATAAGATTCATGTGGGTATAATCTTGTAACATGCTTGGTATGATTATGTGATGTTTCAACGGAAAGAATTTGACTTACTCAAGAATGAATAAAGAATTAAGACTTTATCTAGATTATATAGAATACTGATTAACATCTAGTATAATCTCTGAAAGAAAAATCTCTAACTTGTTTATCAAGTTCGATCCTTGGGCACTCTGATGCATAAAGGAATATTCATATGTAGATGGACCATGAGGTTGTTGATTGGACGAGAAGGTCATATATATGAGGTAAGTATGATTTTAATTATTATCGGTTATCTGGTTAACATATTATTTTGCTACCTGAAAGAATGTTACAGGAACACAAGATGCCAGTTGAGGCAAGTTCAACTGTTTGGATAGAAATATATGAAGAATATTGAGGAAAGATCAATATCTGGTAACTGAAAACTGTGAAGTCAATATGTGCCTATATTGTGATTGTAAGGTAGCATTGTTAGAAGATAACCTGAAGGTCAAAGGATATCACTTTCATGAGTAAGCTATGATCAACTTGAAGTTTGGAAAGACTCAATTCAATGCCTTCATCGATGATGTCAAAGATGAAAGTGACGAGAAAGAAAAATTACCTCGATCATATGACAAGGTTGAAGAGTGAATATGGATCTGTGATACCTCGATGGGAAGCAAGCTCAATGTGATGAGATGCATAGAAAAAGAGGGAGCGAGGAAATTATGAAGAATTTATAGTTGATACTCTTATGAAGACAATCTAGAAAGATTGTGAATATGACTTCCCAATTAGAAAGGAAGTTAGAAATCTCCTCTATTTGAGAGGGAGCTAAGGAGTCTCCTTAGATAGGAGATAGGATCTATTCTTTAGAGAGAATAGGGATATCCTCTCTGATTGAGAGCGAGTGATGTTGGACATCACATGCATTATCGTCTTTGGGTAATGAAGAGATATTGATGAAGGATTGGATAAGCATCTATGGTTTCCTTGAGGATGTTGAATCCAAGAAAGGAAAGACACTGACACTGTTTTAGGGTAGGGCAGGTATCCAAGAGAAGAGTGGTCGAAGAGGGTCGATATTCTTTGAGGACTCGGGATTGGAGATCCAAGATAAGAATATTCCTAAAATGACATACCTTGTGAACATATGGATGGGGTATGTGCCTTTTAGAGGTAGTTCAATATCACACATAAAGCCTCCGAGCATAATTCTCTTGAATAAAGTAGAGCTTGTCTAGTTAGGCCTCAGAGACAATGTTGGTCATAATAATGATGCTTACAGTTTGGATTATCAATATGACTCTTCTTATGAGAACTATTCCATTTGAGAATGATGTTGTATTGGTTGTACAATTATAAATACCTCCCTAGTTAAGAGGGAGTGTTGAAAATGTAACTAGTTTGGGTCTTCATAATTTTTGTACTCATTTCAATATGCATCCTATATAACAAAAAAAAAAAAAAAAAAAAATATTATTATTAAAGCATGGGTTTCATGCTTCTTATTAATGGTCTTCTAGGTAAAATCATGTTCTTCATGCTTCTAGGGTTTGTTAGGTCTTAGGATTTATTGTCATGAGTTAAAGGAGTCAACATCATGTTTTTAAGACCCTTTCCGACAAAATTTAATTGGAAAAATAATTTATTTTAAATCTAGAAAGTCCTAGAAACTCCAAAAATACAAGTTGGCCCTGAGAGCTTCAAGTCGAAAGGGAATTTAACCCCTTGGAAGGGCTATATAAAGGAGCAGTTTGACCTCATTTGGAGCACACTCATCATCAATTTTGATCTCAAGAGAAAAATTTCAATCTAGGGAAAGAAGAGACAAGGAAGAAGGGGCAAAGGTATATAAGAGAAAAAGAATCCAAGAAGACAAGGAAAAATCATTTTTTGGGCTCTCTCTCTCTCACATGTGCAAAAACTAGGTTTTTGTAGCTTCAGAAGAGGCCAAAATTGCATATATGAGTTGCAGTATGATGAAGTGTAGTCTCTTGTTTTTGGAAGGAAGAAATAATATATCGTGACCTTATTGACCTTGGTTGGAGTTGTCTTGCTCAAGGAAGGTCTCAAGAGGAAGTTGGATTAGGGTTTATGCAACAACTTCAAAGCGCTGAAGTTGTAGGTCAAAGAAGCACTACTGAAGTTGGGAGGTCAAAGTTGTAGGTTGAAGCTAGTCAGTGCTAGAACAAGGAAGGACTTGTAGAAAAGGCTAACTTGGTACTTAGAGGAGGACTTGGTCTAGGGTTTGGGTATTTATGGTCTCATTGGAAGAAAATTCTATAATAAGAGAAGAGATTTCTGGGTTTTCCCCTTGGTGGGGTTTTTCCCTAACTGAGAACCTAATTTTTGTGCCCTCTATTGTTGTTGTTTTTGTTCTTGATATTTGTTTGATAAAAAAATCTATTAAATAACACAAGAAGACTAACTAAGTTCATAGGAAAATATTAAGGTAAAGGAAAATTTATTTAATAAGTTGCCACTTTGAATTTTCCAACACTATTCCTTTAGATTGACATGTTGCTTGTTGTGATAACCCTAAAAGGGTAGACAACCCAAGTGGGGTGCCTCAACTCTTGTTAAGTTCTAAGTTTCCTCCTATGAATTGGATTATAAGTTGTTGGCCTAGAGTTTATAGTGTGGGGTTGTTGGCACTAACCTAGAGGTTATAGTGGGGGGGTTATTAGATATAACTTATAGTGGAAATATGAGTTATAAGTTTCCTCGTAAGCATTGACTTATGGGTTGTCAGCACTATCTTTGATGTTATAGTGGGGGATTCTTAGCACTAACCTAGAAGTTATAGTGTCAATCTAAGTTATAAGTTTCTTATTAAGCATTGGCTTGTGGGTTGATGACACTAACTTAGAGGTTATAGTAGGGGTTGTCAGCACTATAGTGACAATAATATTTAAACCTAGACTTTGTCTAAATAGTCTTTATTAATCTTCAATTTCTTTATATATATATATATATATATATATATATATATATATATATATATATTAAAAAACTAAATAAACTATAACCAAATAATTTTAAACTCATAAAACAAATAAAATACTATACTAAACCATATAAATAGATAAAAAGACATTATGCCTAAAATAAACGAAATAAATAATAAAAGGAAGGATTCATGGTTGAGCTTTTAAAAATAAAGCATGGCATGATCTTTGTTTTGTAAGAAACTTTTTTCATTCAACTTTTATGAGATGTGGACAATGTAACATCATGTGCTCTAACAACAATGTTAATGGATGTTATACATTATAATAATTCATAAATTTATAGCATCTAATCATTTCAATTAGAGCACTTATTGTGTTTTAAATATTTTATTTATTATTGTATATATTATTATCATTGTAATAATAAATAGTTAATTTTTATTGTAAAAATTAATATTGTAGATAAATGCATTTTTGGATTAATCACATCAATAGAATTTGGTCGACTTTTCAAACCAACTAATGTGGTTCATCCTCACAAAAGTCTCAGATGTAACAAAATTAATATTATTATTGTAGTTATTAATTTTTTTATTAAAATTTAATTTACATTTATTTGTAAAGGAAATTGTAGTTTTATTTGAACTTAAAGTTTATATTTTATTTGATGAAGAAAAAATTATTTAATTTAAAGTTAAATATATATTAATTGAAGTTTTATGGTTTTTATATGTATTTTAAATTTTATAGTAATGCTTGCGAGTTTATGGTTTTTATATGTGTTTTAAATTTTGTATTAACATTTGCATAAATATAGTTACAGATTGCATGAATAATAGTTAAAGATGAGCACACTAATTATCTTAATTTAAAGTTTGTGTTTTGTTTAATGAAGCGAAAATTATTTAATTTAAAGTCAACTACACGCAAAGTGAAAGATATTTTGTATTAATTTTGCATGCATAATAATTAAAGATGAGTGAACTAACCATATTTTATTATTATTTTTAACAACTTTACTTTTATTAAAAATATATTAATCTTGTTGGTCAACATGATATATATATATATATATATATATATATATATATTTCCTTGATTATTGACAAGATAAAATATATAATAATATGGGACTCACACAATGCCATATGTTTTCTAATTAAATTCACCCTCCAACTCATTTTATTGTCTGAAATAAAATAAAGAATTATAGGAAATACATGTTTGAATAAATGGCTCGTCTTTACCCAACCATCATCAGTTTCTTCAATAAAATCATCTCATTAATTTTATTATAAATAATTTTTTTTGCCCACTCTTGTCTTAGAATTTTGAAAAGGTGGATTTGTAGTTGTCTCTAATGAAGATACCTACACATGCAATACAGTCAAGACCTTCTCCACTAAAGGAACCACCTAGTACACATCTAAGCCTAAGAAAGGAGAAAACACAAGGAAGGAAAACTAACACATAGTAAACTATCACAAAAGAATGAGAGGCCTTAAGTCATCCATGGGTGTTAAGTGCATAAATGCTTGAAATGAGAAATCCATATAGTTATAGTACTACAATATAATAGATGTGACTGTATGCATAGGCAATATGCAAGTAATATAGACATGAACAAAGGAAAAAATTGGCCTTGCCCTCCCACACCCTTAGCAAATTTTAAATACTTAATCTTGCCATATTTAAGATTAAGATGATACAATCTTGGCACGTATGCTTGGGATCTAATTATAGTTAAGGATGAAAACAATACTAAATGGGGACTTGTTCCAAATAATTGTAATAACTCATCCATCATATCACGCTCATGTATATTTCTTGGTGTATGTGATATGATTAACCAAGTCCAAAAGTGAAATTTAATAATTTTTCAAGTCATCATTTAAAATGATATAAACATCAAAATCAATATAACATATGTTTCTTGGTGTATGTGCTCTGTATTTCTTCATAATTTCTGAAATGAAATAAACAATACATATATTTACGTTTATTAACCAAGTCCAAAAGTGAAATTTAATAATATTTCAAGTCATCAATTAAAATGATATAAACATCAAAATCAATATAACATAGTTAAAGAAAAAACTTGGTAAACTTTGCTCAAAATATAACTAAATGCCAAATTTCAATAATATATAATATTGTTCACATTTTACTTCTAATGGCTTATTAGTCATTTCTTTTTTATTAAGGACACAATGTTGCCATGTCAAGTAGGAGCATTAATCCATTACATTTGTTTTGAGTAATTTGATGCTAAGTTAAAGGTGGAGTAAATGAAAAAATATAGGAGAAGTAGATATTGAAGTTGGGAGGATGTGATTCTTGGTTTTAAGAAGTGAAAGTTGTATAATAACAAATTTAGTTAGCATGTATTAGGAAGAAATGTGTAGGAAATAATAATGCCCCTTGTTTGAATAGTCAACAACATAAGGGTTTTGCACTATCTTAAGCTATAGTTATATGGAAAATTTAAGTGATACTTTACCTATAACAAGGGACTATTATGTTAGTGCTATATTACAATGAAAACATTAAAAACCAATGTGGCCCCTAGAATAAAGTATTAGCCAATAAATGATTTTGTCACTAAGACCCTACCATGTTATGTGTGATACCACTACAATATGAGGGGTTGGCTCATAAATATGGACTTACAATACTAGTTCAATGAATAAATTAACCTTTTTATTGAGTATAAGGGCTTATATGTTGGATGGGGGGTGAAAAGTTGAAGGATTAATTTCCTTTTGGTAATATTTATGAGATATTTTAGATGGACCTTTTAGTGAGCCTATATGAGTGGCTACAACAACTCGAGGATAACTACATATTTATTTGGAGAAATAGAAGAATTGTTACTTCTTAGTAGCAATAAAATGATATGATGACCTATTCGTGACCATTGTATATCTATGGGTAAATATCACTCTATCAAGACATATCTTGGCGTTTGTGGTGAAACTAATATGATGACCTAGTCATGACCAATGCATATTTATAGGTAAATATCACTCTATCAAGACACATCTTGGAGTTTGTGGTGAAACTAAGTTATTCATACTCAATACTAAGGAACATTTCATGAAATTTCTATGGGGGAGCTTAGTAAAATAATTCCCCACTTGGGTGAATATGTTCTTAGTGGAGGGGGAAATTCTAACATCCCCTTTTAATTCCAACATCTTTGTAATATGTAATTAAGAATTATAATTTTGGAATGACCAACCTATATATTTTCCAAAAATTTTAATTGATGTAATATTCACCTTTATTTAATATAATAAAAGTTGAATAAGTGAGCATCCAACACGAAATCCGATGTTTGGGAGGGGAGCTTGACCAAGGAAAAAATTGTGATGGGAATTGGAGAAACTTCTTATACAATTGAATTAATTAACAAAACCCCTGATGTGTTAGTACAACTACCCAAACTTCTAGTAGCTACGAGGGAATGGGGAAAGTGGTTCCAAACTGCCTATGAGTTACGGGATATTTATCCCCGCTTTTTGGAGACTTTTGGTGCCCATGTAAACCAAAGGAGGGAGCCAAATTTTGGAGGGTGGGAAACATGCATATGGAAGGAGGAAATGAATTATAAATAAAATAAAAAATAGATCATGTGGTGGAGTATAGAGCTTAGAGATCACAAAGGATATAACAGAAAAATAGCACAAACACACACACACACACACACAGAACCCTAAACCATGTATGTGAAGGAGAGTGGTCTGTTAGTCATCAGTATTTTTTACTATCTGAAGATGACTATAGATTGGTTCTAGATTTCTAAAAACAAAATTCCCTGAATATTGTGAGTTTTAGAAATCTCACAGCATTCATTATCCTTATAGGAATTTTTTCACTATTCTATCAACCTTACCATTCCATGGTCACCCTGCCATTCCTAAAGGACTCCTTATGGGCTTGTGCCACTCATCTCCATCCTTTTTTCCCACCTATGACCTCATTACTCTATTTTCCCTTGCCCATAACTCTACTTTACATTTAGGGTTACCTATAAGCCTATTCTTTCCCATGTTCACTAGGTTCCTCAAGCATTGATAGTCTCAAAACTATCGCTGTAGGCTCTTTAGATAAATCAAGTACATTAGATTTTGGATTTTCAATACAACACTTTGAAAAATACTCTGTTTTCACTTGAAGCCTCCAAAGCCAATTTTCAGTCAAGGTCATGGTCAAAGAACCCCCCACTAGGTCAATTAGGGTTTCATATGTTCCAAGGTAAATCATTGATGTTTCAGACATTGTTTTTCTTGGTTAGTATTTGGTTCAGAGGTATTGGAATAATGAGACATGGTTACTCAAGAAAATATCTAAAGGTTTCCCAAGAAGACTATCCATTCAGTTTCAGAGTTTACACCGGAGGAAAATGGTCAAAATTTGACACTTTTTGCAGAAGTGTTAAAAGGTCTATCAATAGAAAGTTTGGTGAGGTAGGAAGGTCTATAGGTAGAAAGTTTTGCAGAAGTTTGCAGCAAGGAAGACAAGAAGCATTTGTTCTTATAGGGAATTAGGGTTTTGGTCTCTTGCACTTAATGGTTCAACATAGTGCCAACACAATGCTCAATTGCAGAAATGGCATAGAGAAGGTAAAAGCATGGTCTGAATTCCATGGTGCAGGAAAAGGAGAGTTTTGAAGGTGTTACTTTGTGTTTGAATCCCAAGGGTATTAAAAGAAACATATCAAATGTCAAATACCAAAAGAAAATCTAAATCAGACATCTCAACAAACTACAAGCAAGCCAGGGTGAAAAGGCTAAGTTTCATAATGGAAATCACAAAGGATTGAGAAGGTGCTGTTGTGTGCAATCATCCCAAAGTTTTCCAAGGTGAATATGTTAGGCCTCAAAGAGAAAAGGTGTAAAGAATGTTAGTAAGAAGGGTAAATTCAAGGTTTTCAGTCACCTGCAAAACAAAGGATGACTTGAGTTTCAAGATGGGAACAAAAGGATTTTGAAGATTTTGCCTTGTGTTTAAGTCCTGAAGTTGCCCAACTGGACTTGTCATGCCTCAAGGAGTAAAAGAAGGGTCAAATTCATCATCTTATCAACCTGCATGCAAACAGTGTAAAACTGTTAGTGAAAAAAGGCTTAACATATTATAAAGTGGGTTTTTCAAAGATTAAGATAAGATCATAAGCCTATAGAAACTCATTTTACACTTATATGAATCATTGTCCACTTGCACAGAGTTAGGAGATTCAAGAAAAGAAGAAATTTTGAGTTTTCAAGTCAAACTAGGCAAATTTTTGTGGCGTTGCACCCCTGGAAATTTTCACCATGTATTTTATTAAGGCATTGCGCGCCTGGAAGGAGGCACAACACGCCTCACAGGGTGCTGCGCCCTTGCCCGAATCGCCCACATAAAGTTTCTCAAGCACTTCGCCCTTGGCCTAGGCATTGCGCGCTTGGCCAGGAGGGCCTCCTAAGCCCTCTGACAACTCAAATCACCTCAAGAGGCTTCCAAATTTTTCCTAAGGGTCCTCCAAAAATTTTGGGGAGTAAGTACAAGTTATCCACCCATCCTTCAAGAATTTTTTCATCATTTGAATAAATGGAATGAAACCCTAGGAGCAGCCCTAAGGCTTGAAATTGGAAAACAATTTACCATTATTTCCATCTACTTATAAAGACAACCAGTAATAAAATAGAGGGGTTTCATTGTTGAGGGTGGTATTACATATGAGCATGTCCATGCCTCCATGACCTTCATTCATACCTTCCTTCCATTCACTTGCAAAGATTTCCATTCCATTACCCTCTTTCCATCTCAATTTCACATCAGCACCCTTAGGTTTTCAAGAAGAGTTTTTCAAATGTCAAGAGAGGGAGAAGGAAATAAGGCTCATATAATTGAGGCAAATTTTAGTGAGGTAGATGCCCATGAGAAATAAAACAAGTGAAGAAAATAGCAGTGATGAAGAAAGGGACAGTGATGAAGATAGCAGTGAGAAATAAATCAGTGGGGCATATGTCAGACAATGAGGGAAATGACAATGAGCAATCAAATGTAAATGAGGGAGAGGGAAATAATGAATCAAGCAATGAAGAAGAAGGCAATAAGGAAAGTAGTTATGAGGCACAAATCAGTGGATCAAATAAGGGAAATGAGACAAAAAGCAACAGTGCTGATAAGAGCCATGAAAACAGTGAAGCTCATAGTAGTGAGGCAAACAATAGTGAGGATAAGGACAATGAAGAAAATGCCAATGAGGGAAAGCCCTCAAGGAGGAAAAGGAGGAAGAAATACTTGGTAACCTGGCTGATACATCCCCTACAAGCATCCAAAACCTAATCAGCAAGGTAAATCTAGATTTTGGCACAATTTTGAAGTTTTTGGATTTTGACTGTTTTTTAAGGGCCAAAGGCGTAGCGCCATTGGCGTTGTGCTCTTTTTTGGGGCACTCTCTTGAGGAATGGATTAAATTTTTGGAATCCTTATGCTAATTACATCATCCACAAAAATTTTCAGATCATTTTAAGCAAAACTGGTACTCCAAAAGTGCCAAAAACACCCAAAAAACCACCTTTCTGCCCTATTTTCAGAGCTGGCGCTGCGCCCTAAGAAATCTTGGGAGAATGCGTTTTTGGGAAGAAAAATGGACACCAAATGGAAAACCAAAAACAGATTTGGAAACTGGACTGAACAAGCTTTCCAATGAGCTACCATGGAGCTCATTTGGACAAATGGAAGACCTTCAAATCTTGGTTACAAAACAGGAAATTTTTCTGGTGTAGGTGCTGCGCCCTTGCCTGCAAAGTCAACAAAAGACACAAATTTATGGAAAAAGATCTTTTCGAGGACTTTTGAGGAAAATCACTCCTAGTTAGCTCAGAATTTATGTTTGAAGTTATTTTTCATTTATTAAGTTAGATATTTTGTGCCTTGGGCCTTGCATTGTCTCATAGGACAAAAATGATATTTATGAGCAATTAATGGCCTCCAAAAACCTAGCTAGGGTTTTGACTCTCCTTTGCAAGTTAAATACTGCATGAGGGCCTCATTGTTCATGTTGGTTGGTTTTTGTTTGATTGTGGAGAAAAACCTCATAAACTTTGAGTTGTGAGGATTTTTTGGTTTTGGAGCATTGTGAAGGTTTTCAACTGAATATCAATGAGACAAGCACTTTGCAAGATTCATGAACATGGCTAATGGTGATGTATTTCTCATTTTTTTCTCATTTTCTAATGTTTTACATATTGTGTCATCTTTTTCTTGCAATAGAATATAAATTTTAGCTTAAGGTATGCTGTCAAAAGCACATTAAGTCTGTCTTCTTCTCTTGCTCTCATGTTTTCCTTTTCTAGGTCAGTTTAGAGAATTCTTAGTTGCTCTCTAATCCCACTCAGCTTGTTTATCTCAAGAATGATTTAATGGAGTCAGTTCCAAAGTATTTTATGGTTAGCCCCGCCCTTTGGAATCACTTAAACATTGTTTTTTAGGTCTTTTCTTCAAAGTATTGCTAATTAGGGTTCGACTGAGGAGGCTTATGGTTTGCCCTGCCCTTTTTTCCATCTTAAATGGTTGCTTTGAATTTATTTTTAGTTTGATTAATTAATTTAGGACTTCCCTACTCTTTGATCTTTACTATATGTTATCTTGACTGTTTTCTTTGCCTAAAGGTGAAATCACTAGAGACATTACAAGTTTATTGCTCTCTAGGGTTTGCTAGATAGCTGTCTTAATGATTAATTGCTAGGGTTTGGTCAAAGAAGTATGGTATGCCATGTATTTGGTTTTTTCTTTATGAATAATGATCTTAAAGGCCCTTCTTGTTAAATTATTTGTCAAAGGATTCTTAACTGCCCTTTACACCTACTTTGTTCACAATTTAATGTTCACTTCACTCACCTAAGCCTTGAAGATCCATTTAGCTTTGTTATACTTGCCCTTCAAAGCACCCTTGACCTATTTTTGTGCCTTTCAAGGCCTTTTGCAGACTCCATAGCCCAATGGTCTAAACTTCTCCTACTCTTGGTTTTCAAATTCCTGTGGTTACTATTTACTGGAGAGTTTGCCGGATTATCCAAGTGTTTCGTGACACTGTGGATAATCCGGAAAATTATCCTACTCTATCTATTTTGCTTGAAAAGAAACCCAACCAACCAAACAAACAAACCATAATCCTTATAACTAGCCTAAAATCAAAACCGTAAAAGCTATCAAGTTACATATTTCACACAAACATAGAGAGAGCCCTCTCTGAGTCCAGGAAGGCTAGGTCCTAGGACTCTAAAGACTGGTTTGATGTTACCCATGTACATTTGGTCTTGCCAATCTGAAAAATTACAGGGACCTAACATATTGGCGATCACGATGGGGACCTCAGAAAACCCAAAAAAATCCTTAGATTGGTATTTAGTTGTTGATGGTGGACAACAAGTACATCCTTAAAAACAGTAAACATCATCCACCTGGTGACTCCACTGGCCTCCAGTAGTCCTACTAACCCCACTAGTTCTCATAGAATCCCCTGGGAATGCATTGATCAGTCCCAATCTTGCTGATGGTGGACAACAAAGTTGAAATCATCCACCTGGCGACTCCACAACCCCCAATAGACCTGAAGACTCCACTGGTAGAAGACTTTGTACTGGTTGAAAAGATGCAGAGACCCTTTTGATTGACAAATATGGATCCAAGGATACAACGGAGATATGCTCCAATGAACATAGATCACATCCCTGGGTTCCCACACAAAATGCCTCAGATAAACTGGGTTTCAAACCTGTCTATGTTTCAAGATGAAAATTTTGATGACCCCTTGTTACATCTCATAAAATTTGACATACATGTATGGAGGTTAAAGGTTGAGTGGCATGAGGATTGCCTCATGAAAATTTTCATGGGGACATTAGAAGGTAAGGCAAGGGAATGGTATGAAGGCCTAGACCCTGGTAGTTTGTTTTCTTTAAAGGATTTCCACAAGGTATTTTATGAACATTATAAAGAAAATTGTTCATCTTTATTATTAGCTTAAAATTGTTGTGATCAATCTGAAGATCTCATACAATACCTTGTAAACATTGATGAAGATTTGGGAAATTAGCATCGTAAAAGTCTATTAAAGGAAATGCATGCATTTCATGCTCAAGATAACTATCATGGCTGCCAAGAGGAGTTGGTTGAGGATGAAATAAATTAGGAAATAAAGGAAGATCCATAGGATCTCTCTAAAGGGACAAGTGATGATTCACCATCTCTTCTAGGTGAGGCTCAAGAAGACATTGAGCCTCAGAATCAACCTTCACAAGAAAAAGAGAACTACTGTGGTTCTTTCCAAAGAAAGAGAAAAATTCCTCCTCCTTTAACTGAAGAGGAAATCAATCAGATTCTAAGCATGCAGCCAGCCTCTTAACCTTCATGTGAATAGAACATTTCTATTTATTTTCCTACTAAACCCAACTACCACACATCAGAAAATGGATTTATAGATCAATTCAAGGAGAAACGATATGATAATCCAATATATTTGATTGGTAACATTACTTATATTGATGATTGTCCAAAGTTTGATCAGTATGATGATGGTTACGTTCTCCAAACAAAAGCTAATATTGCAGAGAAATCAAAAGTTGGTTTGTGGGAGGAAGTTATGTTTCATCAACTTGAAAACAGTAACCAGCCAATACATATCAGCTATGACACTGATGAGGAAAGTCTAGAAAATTTGGAAGTAAGTGAAGAATCTCTGACTCTTTTTCTACTTCATTTCAGTCCATCAGAAATAACTTTCATGTGATTGGAAATCAACAGTCTTTCTGTTTTGATGTTGAGATTGGGGAAGATAATGAACTTCTTGAGCAAGTTGTTAATGAGAAACATTTTCCTAAAATGGTTGAGGAAATCATTGGTGACATAGAATCCTCCTTAGCTCCAGATCTGCAGCCACCAAGTTCCACTGAATTTATAATTGCAGATGAAAGCTTGGAAATTCATAATCACGGGAGAGTTATTGTACTACCTTCTCAAGAAGATTTATTTCCAAAAAGTACTCCTGCTCATCAACATGATGGCCTTCACACAGAATTCAACCCACTTAATCAGAAGATATCAGGTTTGCTAGAAGACAACATTGCAATATATGATGAGGCTTCCAGTACAGATGATCATGAGGAAGAGGTGGAATTTCTTTCACAAAATAATCCCAAGCTTAGCCAAGTGAAGGAAGGAGTAGTCCTGAATGAAACCCATTTCTCAAATCCTCTAAGCCAGGTATTATTTCAAGACCCCTTTGTTGTTTTCCTAAAGACATTTGAAGAGGGAGTAAAGTATGTCAGAAACAGTTTGATGCAAGTTTTAAAGAAAATGTTAGGCACTACTGTTCAAAAAAAAGTGAGGTGGGAGTGGCCTTTTGACTTTTTTAGCACACTCAAAGAACATAACGAAGATCACTCATGGAATCATATACTTGATTGGTTATATTGGAAAAGGGAGTTCACCAAATGAATGTATATCATATGTAAGTTAGATTAGGATAGATAGGTATGCAAATAAGCTCAGAACCATGAGCATCTTTTTAGTTTCAGATTGTTTTAAGAAAAAATGAAAAACACAAAAACAAAGAAAAGAAGAAAAAGAGGGTAGGTAAAAGAAGAGGTACAACCCCAGACCAAAAAAAAGTACTTCTGAAAGTGTGCAAGTCTAAATGCCACTACTTGAAAAAGAAAGTCTTGTTCAGTCATTTAGCCTAATCATGACTGAACATGTTTTAAATTTCTTTTGATAGGTTAGTGAAAGAAGGCTTGTCAAACCATTTAAGCTTGACTTGTCAGTAGGTTAGATTAGGAAAAGATGATGGTTCCCCAAAGCTCAAATCTGAACCAAAATAGAAAGAGAGGGATGCATAACCAATTCTAAATCAAAGCCCTCATGTTTTCTATTTTTTTATTGTACAAAAATAATTTCTGTGTGCAACTTATCCAAATTCCACAACCCATGACAAATGAGATTGCTTAAACGTGGTTTGATCATGTTTTAAATTTCATGTTAGTAGGTTAGAGAATAAAATCTGTCAAACAACTTAATCTTGAAAGATAAGTAGACTAGGTAGAGAATAAAAGAGTTCATTAGCCTGATCTAAACTCTTGGAAGTGATAAGGGTACAAGTAGATAGTTTTTTATGCTTTCAAAAGAAAAGAATGTCAAGGGTTTTCCAGTCCAAGTGCACCCAAAAGAAGAAAAAATGTTAGGCCAAGTATGATAGGGTGAATGTTGCATTTGATTCATTGAACATGATGAGATGATGAACTAAATCAATGTGTAATTATGCATAGTCATTAGTTGTTGTTTCTTATAAATATAAATACTATATAAATGAGATTCTTTGATTTTATCCCTCATAGTAGTCTTAAGTATGTGCATGGTGAAAAGTATTGAAGTCTCCTCTCTATTTAGAACCTTTTTTCTTTTGGATATAAGTTAGGATATTGGGTTCTCTATGTGCAAGTATTAGAATTCAATGATGAGTAGTGGCAATCCCGAAGAAGTGAGAAGAATCTTTTAAACTAGGATAAATTGTGAGATTGGCCATTAGCCATATTTTTCCTTAGAGAAGTTTCCTAATTGGTGGCAATTTTATGGATGCTCTTTATAGGTTTTTGAAGACTTCTAAGCCTTTAGGGGTTTTCTGGGAAATTTTTTTGCCCTGTCAAAATCAATTTCAGACCTTTAGAATGGATCTAGGAGCTCTATCAGAAGTTGTAGAAATTTGGGGATTGAACCTAGGAAATTTATGGATTGACCCTTGAAATTTTGGGGACTAACTCTTTAAGTTTCAAAGTTTTAGAAATTTTTGGTTTCGAGACTTTTTCCTTATCCCATGGTCACAAGGTTGAATTGGATCTATAACAAAGCTTAGTTAGAAGGGGGCTTATGCCCCAAGAAGGTATAGTTATTGGAGCCTTAAGTTATCAAATACCAAGATATAACCAATGAACACTCCCATTAGAAATGCTTGAAGCCTACCAAACCTATGATAATTGTCATTTTGACGAGTCTTGAGTATCAGGTTATTGGGCCCTGGAGTATCAACCTATCAATCCTGTTGGTATATAGATATCGGGTGTTAATAATTTGTGATGTCCACATAAAATAATTCCCTGACATTGGTGGACCCAACAAGTCCATTGAATGACAAGATTGTCCCCATTAGTTGATGTCTATACTAGATTGGGGAAAGGATGTGAGTGGGAGTGAGTATTGGCGTGTACCTTCCAATGGACTAGTGACCTGGAAAAATGATGTATTAACTCTTGAGCGTAGTGGAGCAATTTAAGAGTCCACGATGTCAACTATTGGGAGATTGGGCATTGAGGTGTTAGACAACTAGTGGAGAACCTACCAACATGAAACCATTGATATCAACAAAACCCGACAAATATATCATATGTTGGAGAGGTGGTCACCCATCAACCGATGCGGGTGTATAGACTTATCAACTTATTGGTTTTCAAGTATTAATATTTTACAACTCTAATACCATGATTTTATCCCTACACCACTGAAGCTTGATAAGGACCCTGACAAGGATGAGGGATACCACATTTAGTCACGTGGTGGTGACATGGAGATGATGTGGTTATAACATGGAGTTGACATGGTAGGTGACATGTCATTATGATGTGGCACAAAGCTTATTCTTGAGGAATGACACTTAACATAGTTGGATGACATGGATCAAAATACACAATACCATTGAGCTAGTGGCTAGGTGGCATTCAGTGTGGAGGCGACATGGACATCAGACGTCGAGATGTCAGGTGTTAGGTGTTGATCAATGTTGGAACCTCGTGAACTCCTAATACTAATAGATCCTATCTATCCATCAATTCATGAGAATATATCTATTGAAGGAATTCCATCAATTGATTCAAGGATGGTGTGGTGAGTCGAGTCCCTCAATATTGTCAATGGGTCAGTAGATTAGTGAACTGGGAGACAGAGTGTTACTGAATAGAGAAGCAGAGTTGTGGCATTAGATGGGTCATTAGTTTAATATTTAGTTTTGGGATATTTAGAGGTTGAATCCTCCATATCAGGTTGCGTTAATTTCTCATAAACCAACATTTTTCTTTACTTTGATAGTTACAATTCATCATTAACATGTTACATTCACCCAAAATAATTTTTCCTTTGTACAAATTTGAATTATTAACCATAAGAATATGAAACTATGCAGAAATAACAATACCATCATCATCATCATCATCTAAGCAGTGGAAAGTAAAAATATCAAAGGAAGAGCAGCATGAACATAGAGACATCAGGATTGGTCTAAGACCAGGGAAAACCCCACTACGGGGAAAACCCTTGGAAATTATTTTTCTTAGATCGTCATCAAATGATTTATAAACAAGATTACAATGATCCATAGGTACATATGTTTATGATGGTAAAAAAAAAAAAAAACAAGCACTAAAACCACACCCATACTTCTACATGAAGGAAACTGAATCTAAGTACTGAAATGCACTAGCACTGGTTGTAGAAGATTGATGAACACGGTTGATACTGAATGAGGACTAAAGATAAATATGTGGTGGAAATAAATAGATCTGATCTATAATACCAAAACACAGATCCGATAGATCACCAAGTGATCTCAACTCTGAAGTCCTAGATTTGAATCCAGGAGTCTGTCAATGATCGCTCTTGCACAACTGTGACTGAATGACTGATGTTTGGAAACACTGCGAAATTAACTAAAGGTGAACCAAATTAGATCTGCCCATTAATTCTCTGAGCTACGGCCTTAACACGCACAACTCGTGGCTTTGGGGCTCTGAGCCACTACTACAACACTATGTGCTTGCGACTCTGCTTCAAATCAACCCGATCTGACCTCTGTGACTATTTCGTGCCCTCAACAAGCTTAGCCAATGACTCTAGGGTCCTTGGTTGTAGGAAAAACATACCCAGCCCATGGCTCTGCTGACCTAAGCTGCTACCTTAGCCTTTCCTACCCACAAATTTGGTTTAGATCACCCATATATTATGCGTGATCACTTATGTGATCCTGACCTTTTGCGCAAGCTCCTGTCGACGTACCTGTGAAAATCAGAAATAGAAAATATGACCAAATATGAAAATTGCATGGAGGAGATCTCATGAGAGAATTTGTGCAAATGAGCTTGAGGTCGCTTCTATTTATAACTCTGTGAGTGATCGCTTGGGGCTTTCATCATATCAACATGCAATTATGCCAACAAATAATAAATTAATCCATTAACTAATTGGGGCGATATATAGGTCGATTTTGATCCTCTCGAAAAGAGGAATCTAATTAAATTATTATCTTAATCATCTGAGCCATCCAATGTGGAATTTGACCCTAGTTGAAAAAATTAACACTCCCTCTCAACTAGGAAGTATTTCACTTCGCAATATCTGCTTATAGTTCTCTACATCATGGTGTCATCATGGCTCAACTCATTCTGCTGATATATTTTCATCGATCAATATGCCATTACGATATTCATGCATCATCACGTGTCGTCATTGAACATCTATGTCATGTAGTCGTCATGATGTGAACCTTTTTCATTAAAAATCATCAATGTACTCTTCATGCTTATATCTTCTTGTCTCTTGATTGTTCTTTCTTGTATGTTTAACATTTTCGAATCTAGAAGCAGAATTTTATAACGAAGGGGAGCTTGGGATACCACCCTTCCCTCATCTAGCTATCATTTTGGAATCTCTGCAATCGGGTTACTACCTGAAATATCATCAACAAAGATCATATCAAAAGGGAGTACACCTCAACTTGTAACCGCATCGAGGAGCACATATCGACCCAGAATCTCATGGGGGAACTATACCTCTACAAACCCATATCTAGAAATAGGATACCCATTCACGTAGGGGATACCATCTCGATCCTGGTGTCACATCGGGGAGCTCACTCTCAACCCAGAATCAAATAGGGTTATTTCACATCGGGAGCTCACTCTCAACTTGTCCTATTGCCTACTGATCTTCCCATCGATGGCCCTGAATAGTCACGTGGTAGAACACCTGCATCATAATATTACTTGTACGAGATACCCAAATTACCAAGAGGTAAGGATCACACACCTCCAAGCCTTCTCAACTGTTGGCCAAATGGAGGGGTATTCTCGACAATCCCTAATTGTGGGTATGATTCCAACTGGGGTATACTTTGTAACGACCAAAGGTGGGGGAGATCATCGAATTGTCAAAACGGACAAGGATCACACACAACCCACGAGTGACATATATGGGAGAAACTTCTATGAACCTGTTGTCTAGAGTTCCCTTAACCCCAAGAGCCCTTCATCTCAATTGCACATCCTAGGGGCTCAGATAGGGAGGAAGAGTTGGCTTAGTGTCCTCGATCAGCGCTGGTATCTGCTAATTCCTGTACCTACAGGACGTAAAATAAAGTTTTATATTAGAACATACATAATCATGTAAATCAAAATGATACCAATAAAAACAGGATATCATAACCATCCTCCCTCTCATGGAGGTGTCAAGCATGCATGGATACTACACTCAACCTCCCTCTCACGGAGGTCACAGGGATACTATAATCATCCTCCCTCTCACATAGGTGTCAATCACAAGCCTCGGCTCGTCTTAAATAGTTTCACTATCTCAAATGGAGAAATCACATTCCAACATATATGTATTTGGGATTCTATGTCATCATCATGTATCCATGTCTTATCTAGATCATGCTCGACCATATCTTTAAGGAGCTTCTACATCATGCCTCACAGCTAGCCTTTCTAGTGGAATTGTACCCTGCCTCAGTCATGCTATGGAAATCTCGTCCACAATATCATGGAAAATATCATACTAAGGCATCATCCAAATGTGCTCATCAATACTAATCCCAAACATCATTAATTCATTCATGCAACTACATATCATGGGAGAAATATCTCAACCAAATAAAAGATGTTTGGTCGCAATTCTGAATGAAGCAACTCAATCATGAATTCAATCATGTTCTATACATATCATATAAGGATGAATGTTCGAGACGAAACATTAATGCTTCAACCAACTAACAGATTCAATATCACGTTCAAACAACATTTGAACTTTAAATCAAAGTATCCAAGGATTTACATTATACAAAGACATTTCAAAAATCTTGCTATATGGGATTTCTTTCCCAAATTCCAGAAATAAATTCATCATGCCATGATACATCATCACGATATTAAAAATTCATTTCCCTTTTACTTATATTTTCAGAGGCTCGTCACCTGTCAAGGATAGACTATCAATATTTATAATCAAAGCCATAATAGAAAATCAAGGCCATAACTTGGAACTCCTTATCCCTACTTCACCATATAACAATCAAATATAAACAAATCTGAATCAAGGAGTTTGCATCACGTAACACTCTCTATAAGCATAATGCCTTACCATGCCAACATAACTAGCCTTACACAAATCAATGTTGTGTCAACACAATCAGGTCATCCAAGTTTAGTAGTCATTCAAAACTGTTATCAAAGATATTGATTTCATAGTATCAATTCTTTCAACCAGAGACAGGTAGAGCACATATCAAGTATTGACTTCATTTTATGTCAAGCTCTCAAGTGTGTCATTTAATCATGTCATTACAGGCCATTTCCGTCATTATAAGTAAGTGCATACACATCATGGTTAAGTCATGCATGTCAATACTAAGTCACAACAACCATTGTGCTAGGAAAAAGGAGGCCAATACAAAACCATACGTCTATATACTCACTGAAGGTCACTATGCCCACATAACATATTCATCCGGGAAAATCAACCATCACCAGATCAAATCATGTCAAATCCAAATGTGCAATCATGGTAAGATCTATAAATCTAGACATGTCGCAATCATTAAGCATCATGTCAAAATTACTAAACACATTTTATCAATATAAATCAACCAAAACATGATGCATAATCCTTAAACACCATGACACATCCATATGAATGTCTTGGTCACCTGCACATACAAGTTCCATTCAAACATACAAACTTTCCCAGCTGACAGATCTTACTGGAATCTACAGTACATCTACAGAACTAACATCTTCCAAGTGACCATCTAATTTCATGCTCAATTCCAGCAATTCCATAAATAAGTTCGCAGCGTCAAGAAAAATCAGAGAGCCATGGATTCGTAGTATAGACCGAATTAATTGTACAAAACTTCAATTATATGTCTCTCAGGCATAGTCACATCTATGAGCCTTCCTTTGTGTAAATGAGGCTCATACCTCTATTGTAGATCAACAATGTCAAACACTCATAAAACATATTTCAATAGATCATACTCTGGAAACATGAGTAAGAATATTTTAGGAGAGAGATTCTCCCTCTGAATGAGAATCCTATCCATTCATGTAATCAACCTGTCTTTACAGGGATCATGCAATAGTAGATATATTATATCATAAGCACATATCTATCATGATCATCAATATCATGTTATGAATCTTTCATCAAGGGCTAGACTTGACAAATCAGGGCGACATGCTGATGTGTCAACACAATCTTCTGATCATAATATCAATACATCGAGTTAAATCATTTAATTTCACCGCATGTTATAATCGCAGATAGTCAAAGATATGAAACAAAAATCTCATAGATATGCCTTTATCATAACAGTTACCAATACTATGCATATCATAATAAATTGGATCAAGTTAGGTTAATCGATAAACCAATAAGGTGCAATCACTCTTTTTCCATGAGCTCCCATCATGCTTATCACAAGAATTATCAATACCATATAAATGAGGTAACCTACTATAAGAGATCCAAAAAATCATATGCGTATCAAGAATAAAGAATACCATCCACTAGAGTCAGGATAAAAAACAATAGATCAAGTTAGCCACACATCAAGTTATGCCACTATATCTAAGATCAACAATCACATCAAGTATTCTTGTACAATCAAGAAAATCATCATGATCAAAGCATTCAATACCAGGTGCATTATTTTATCCTAGTAAACATAATCTCAATCACTCTTATGTGTGCATGCATGATCCAACCAAGAAGGAGGCATTCTCCACATACCATAGGATTTACCTAGCCATCCAATGATGTATCTGAATCACAACATTGACATAATATACCCTCCATGCCTTATGGTATTACTTGTGCACCTTCACATAGGCAGTTTGTAGTTCTTAAGTGCCTCTTTACCTTTTCCATATCTAGCCATCTTTCCTTTTTCCAGATGTAGCCACATTACCATATCTAGCCATTTTTCCTTCATTTCTTGATCTAGCCATATTTCCAGCGTTTCCAAAGATCCTCAAGAGGGATACACTCATCACATCTCATCACGAAGGTTAGATATATCCAGGTGATCAAATATACATGCATGAAGTAACGAATAGAAACAATAATGATAGAAATCGGATCCATAAGCATAAACAAGAGTAAGAGTTATAAGTCAAGGAATACTTATCTTCAATGAGAGATGATCCTCTTCCTCACGAACCAACCTTCACGAGTCAGCCATAGATCATAAAACAATGTTGCCTTCAATTAAAAACTTTATCAATAACCAAGTCAACTTTCAAATCGATCCCAAGTACTTGAGCATCTCCTCATAGACCATGTGAGGGTTTCATATATCAATTCTCAAGACTTTACCATAAACTAGGGTTTCTCTCAAACCCTTATCCACTAACTTCCTAGGGTTTTCCTCATACCCTAGAATTATTTTAGGTCTCTAACATCCTCTGCTTGCTTCCATAAAAGTGTCTCCTTTGGGTGATCTCCATGGATTTTCTTCAACCAAAATTTCATATTTCAAATATTGTTTAATATTTCCAAATCCATAATGGAAGTTAGAAAAGTGAGAGAGGTTTCTGTAGTTGAATAGATTAAAAAAATAAACCTCCTTCAGTTTTGTAAAATTCATCTTGGATTGTCCACAATAGTTTCTATAAAACTATGACTTAAACAAGAAATTTCTGCAAAAATGTCCCTTCTTGCTCTGTTTTCATCTTTTAACCTTACTGTTCTTTTAACTGTTTTTACTTTCACTTTGGATAAAATTCATTGTTGTTGAAATTATTTTCATATTTATTTACCATTTAGTGCTTCTGTATTTACTTTTACAGTTTTACATTGACTGCTCTATTACTCTGTTTTAACTTTCACTCTGACTTTCATCTGATACACTTTAACTCTACTGCTCTTTGACTATTCTGTTTTCACTGTCATTGTGAATTCTTATTTCACTTTTACCATTCATTGTGAAAATTTATCTCTTTCTGCATAAATGACTTCTTTCTATTCTTTTGGGGGTAAATATAGGTCTTTCTGTGGGAAAAATAGGCTTCACAAGGTTCAAATTGGCAGAAATTTGGTTCTTTCAAATGAAGGGAGGGTTATTTTCTTCGAAGAACACCTATTTTTGCAGGTATTTGGTCTTGAAAATGTTTCTGAGGTGTCCAAGAGGCTTTTTGATGGTTGTTGAAGGCTCTTGAAGTAAATTTGGAGATTGAAGTGGTCTTAGAAACAACTGAGATGGATTTCTAGTTCTTTGGGTGAAAAAATGGAGTACAACGCTTGATTTTCAGTCGGAGATGGTTTAAAAATGAACAGATAATGTAGAAAGGGCTTAATTGTGCGTGTTATGAAGTTTTATAGTGTTTTTGGTTTAAATCAGGTTAAGAATTGAATGGTGGTCAAATCATAGGATGGGTGGTTTTGGGGCTTTGAAGAATAGAAACCGTGAGTGGTTATCATGCGCATTTCAGGTGGTAAGCAGTTTGGAATTGATCGAATGCGGTCCAGTAGGAATGAGGCACATGGAGGAGGGAGAGGATTCAAAAACCACCTATTTCGTGTGGAAATGAAAGTGTTATCATTGTGCGACTTTATTTGGGATATGGGATTTCAATCGTTGGATCGGGAAGGGTCTATGCGAATGGTTGAGATTTGTTTGAGGAGTAGCACGACATTTAGAGGTGAGGTCCAGGGTTTATTAATGCAGTAGGATGGATTTCAAACCTTATAAATAGAAATTTATAAATTTAAACCTTGGTTTATATGATGGGAGGAGGGGTAAAGTCATATATGTGTTTTAATAAAACATTTAACAAAATTTTCAACCACTAATGTTGGTGCGAGTCTTATTATATATATTTTTAAACATTTGTCGTTTGTTTAATAACTATAGGGGGAGGGGTATTTCTATATAGATATGTTTAAAACCAATGGGAATAAGGGCAAGGTTTTAATTCGTCACATGGGTTATTATAAAATTGGCTTAAACATTAAATAGAGGGTTTTGTGGGTTATTTTAAAAAAAGATTTAATATTATATGGGAGGGTATAGTTTTTAAGGAATTAATATCTAGGTTAGAAATTAATATGGAAAAAAGGTGTAATGTAGGTAAATGAATAAAATACATGTTTCAACACTAAGTAAAGTGTAAATAAAGCATAGTTGTCCCTTTTGTATTTTTCACACTTAGACTTAGGATAAAATGCATTTTATGGGTTTTTTTGAGTGATTTTGAATGTAAATGAAATTAGTTATTTAGGGTTTTACTTTTACTAAGTAAAAATGGGTTTTTACTTAGGAAAAGGGATTATGATTAATGGATGAAGGGTAAATGCTAATGAATATGGGTTTTGTGTAGGAATTCAGTATTTTTAAATCAATCAGTTATCGAGCCTTGGGTCTGGTCCCAATAGAAGTCAGAGAAATGCTCTGAGCCTTATTAACTGATAGTTTTGAATACTAAGTCATTATAGAGGAATGGAAATTAGTAATTTTTCCCAATTATGCTTTATTACATGCTTGCATAACTGCTTTCTACCTACCCATCTTTATTTCTAACATTTTTACTTCATTTTTATGGGTGCATTTAAGCTTGCAACCCTAAATCCATTTTCTTTCAAATCATAAAAACTATCTAAGTCTAACCTTATTTCATCTGAGGGCTCAAATTAAACTGTTGAGGTCCTCATTTATTCTCTATCTTATCTACTGATTTGTCAAGTTTAAACAATTTGACAAATTTTTATTCTCTATCTAATAACATGAAATTTAAAGCATGAGAGGTCAAGTTTACGCTGTTTGACCCTCATGGATTATGGCATTTAGGACAACCTGCACCCAATCTTATTTGCAAAAGTAAACTCAAGTAGTGGCATTTAAACTTGCAACACTTTCATGATCTATTTTTGATGGGGTTCATATTTAATCTTCTTTTGATCTTTGTTTCTTTTTGTCCTTTGATTGTTCTTTTAGAACATACCCTCTTTTCATTTTTTAATTTGGGAATGCATTTGAAAAAAGCAAAGGTATGTACAATATTTCAAGAATTGTAACATAGTCAAATCAAAATTATGAATCCTATATTTATAGGACCTTAACAACGGCTTCACATGGGGATGGCATCTCCTTGTGAGATGTCAAGAACACCGTCGACTAGTAGCCTGATCCATTGGGCCAATCCCAAACATGCATTTGATTTGATTGAAAACTCTTGAACTGAATTTACACCTTTTTCTACAAATTGAAATCTGATCTGAGACTAAAGGGTGTTGCAACCTTCAAACCAAACTATTAAATCATCAATGTCTTAGGGCCTTTTCCTTGACTTCAAATATTAGTGAATGATTTCAAAACTAGCTAAAAACTGAAAACTTAAATAAGCTGAAATCCTACCTACTTACTCTAATCAGCTGTCCAACTACTGGTTAGGTAAAATGAAATAGACAATGCAACCATTCAAGCATTATATACTTTGATAGATTTTGTTGCATGTGCTTGTTGATTGTCAAAACTATAATTCTGCAACCTATTAGAAACTTGTCAACAAATGAGATGATAAGGAAATACTTGATTTCCTTTGTTGACTCTAGAAACTTTTCAAAAGGATCTTCCAATATATATACACCAATGTTTAGCTGATATAAACAACTGTACATCTGTTCTGGATGACCTCCATGACATGAAACTGAAATGTTATTTTCATCTTTATTTCCTTGCAAAATCAACCTATGATTGTTCTGAGATAATTTTAGATTTTCAGATAATCTTTGTGATGATATTTATATTGATGAAAATGTTTGTTTGCGGAAAATTTTATCATCCTGATCTTGAAGCTCATAGTCAATAAATGGAGAAATACTTTGAATGCATTAATTATCCAACATATCTGCTATTGGATCATGAAAAAATTTGAAATATTGCTGCAATTTATATATGGGTTTTAATGGAACTTCATAGATTTCTAGGGGTTGTTCATCCTTTAAAAACTAAAATGATTTAGAGCATAATGGTATAGAACTTTCTATCAAAATTTATGAACTTTATTCTTCACTCCCATATTTGATGTGTATTTTCTAATCACTGTATTTGAGCTGCTAAAACTGAACTTCCTTATCCTAGCTAATGATTGCTTTGTGAAGTTAACTTGAATTTGGAGAATATAATTATCATCATACTGATCATACTTAGGCAAATATTCAAAAGAAGGAATGTCATCAATCATACGCATTAGATCAATAGATTTTTTTCCAGCAATCCTGATATATCTTGATTAGATTGGTTGCATTCTATTTGAAGGTCATCATTTTTCTCAATAGGAGTACTATTAGGCAATGGGCCTTTTTGGTAAGGTAGAACAACACGAGAATCAAACTATTCTTCTGTCTCTTCATGGATAAAAACTTTAGTACATACATCAACATTAGAATAAGTAGAAACAATTTCTTCATTATGTAAATATTTTGAGGATGGTTGCATGTTTAGAAGAAAATTGATTGCTTCTTCGGTGAGGGGGGGTGGAAATCTTTGAATTCTTGGATTTGAATAACAATTTTTATTTCTCTTATGTAAAAACTGATCATGAGGTTGAATATTTTCTTTAAATTCATTCAAAACATTATATGAAACATCATTTTTTACTACAGAGGGGCTTTGTGGATCTTGATTCATCTCCTGATCTATTTCATCTTTGATTAATTCCTCTTGATTATCATGACACTTAACTTGAGAATGAAAGTTATGGACTGCTTCTAATAAAACTTTAGGATGCCAATTTCCTAAATCTTCATCAATATTTTTAAGGTAATGTATGAGATCTTCAGCTTGATCACAACAATTTTTAGCTAATGATAAAGATGGAAAATATTCTTTGTAATGCTCATAAAATACCTTGTGAAAATCCTTTAAAGAAAATAAACTAGTAGGTTTGAGAGCTTCATACCATTCCCTTGCTTGTCCTTCTAAGGTTGCCATGAATAGCTTCATGAGGCAATCCTCATGCCAATCACCCTTCAATATCCATGAGTGTATATGAAATTTAATGAGATGTAACAAAGGATCATCAATATTCTCATCTTGAAACATAGGAAGATTTTTATCCCAATTTACCTTTGGTAGTTTGTGTGGAAATCCAGGTATGTGATATCTGCTCATGGGAGCATACCTACGTTCTATTCTTGGGTCATCTTGTAAATTAGTCATAAAGAAGGGCTACTATATCTATACAACTAAGCTAGATCCTTATATAAAATACAATATACATTGAAAAAGTTTCTTAAAGAGAAAGAACATAATTTCTTGGATTAAGATCCAAGTTGAAAGCCTGATATTTCCATATTTTTCTTTCAAGTTCATTCCTCCAGTGGAGTCTTGATTGGGAAATTGATTTGGAGTCACTAGGTGGATGATTTTAACCTTTGTGCATCTGATCATTGTCCACCATCATAGATCATATTTGAACCTGTAAAATATTTATGAAGAAAATGTTAGTCTTCCCCAGTGGAGTCGCCATTATGTTATCACTCAGTAATTTCTCCACGTTCAAGAAATAAATAATTTGAGGTAACCACAGACCAACTTCAAACTATAGGATCTAGCCTTCCTAGGGTTCAGAGAGGGCTCTCTCTTTAAGTTTTTACTTTGTTTAATTTGTAAAATATTAGGCTAGTTATGAAAATGTAGCTTTGGTTTGGTTTTGGTAGATTTGGTGGGAGAAATCACTTGAAAGGATGGATAGTGGGAAATATATTTTTCCATTGGGCTAAGGAGTCAAAATCAAGCAAACAGGACTGGGATCAAGGCCAAAAGGTCAAATGTTTTCAGGGCAAGATAGATAACCCTTGAAGATCTTAGAAAGTTGTTTTTATGAGGTGGTATGATCGGAATAAAGGGCAATTAAGAATCCTTTGATTTGGAAAAGGAAGTAGTAGGAAGAGGTCAAATGAGAGAGGGAGAAATTAAGGGTTCCCTACACTGGAAATCAGAGAAAAACATATAAATGATAACTAGTTAAAAACAGGGTGCTCTTAACAAATTTTGTAGTAACAATCCTAGTTATTCATTTAGATTTAGAAAAAACATAGATGGATGCATGTAACGAAGACAATAAACAATTACAAGTAGAAAATACTTTACTTCAATAACCCATCACATGAATCTTGAAATATGATGTTAATTGATTCAATCCAGTCTACTACTTGAAATTTGAAACACAAAAGCCTTCAATTCCAACAAAAATGACTATAGAAATCTTTAGCAATTTTTTTCCAAAAAAATACTTCAAAGGATGAAGTATTTATACAAATTCTAAACTAGAATATCTTGAAAAAATATCAAGATTGGTTTACAAATATTTCAAACTATATTACATAAATAACACTTAATAAAAGGACATTCAAAAATAATGAATCTATTTGGCACTAAAATTATGGATTGATGGTGACAAAGAAGAGAATTCGAATTTGATATCAACTCTTAGTTGATGATGAGGCATCCAAGTCACTAACTGTTTCCTTTCTTTGTGCATTCTGCTCCAGAACTTCTACAACATTAAGGTCCAATGATACCTTTGTATTTCTCAATACGAAATAGATATATAAAAAGTGAAAGAGGTTTTTGTAGAAAAATATGTTACTAAGATAAACCTCTCTCTGTTTCCAAAAATTCAATTTCAGCTAGTCACAATAGGCTATGTAAAACGATGTGTAAAATAGAGCTTTGCACAGTCTGAAAAATAGGCTGTACATATGTGCATGCATCTCTCATTATGTAATACCTGTGAAAACAGTGAGATAGGTTTTTGTGGATGCCTCTCTTAGGAACAAAAACCTCCTTTTTTGTAAGATGTATTTCTGATTGACCAAATATTCTCTACAAAATGATGACTTAACAGGAATTTTTTGTAAAAGGTGCTTTAAAATATTGTTTAATATTTCCAAATCCATAATGGTTATTAGAAGTGTGAGAGAAATTTTTGTAGTTTGACATCTTAGGAACATAAACCTCCTTCAGTTTTGCAAAATTCATCTTGGATTTTCCACAATAGTTTCTGCAAAACTATGACTTAAACAAGAAATTTCTGCAAAAATGTCCCTTCTTGCTCTGTTTTCATCTTTTAACCTTACTGTTCTTTTAACTATTTTTACTTTCACTTTGGATAAAATTCATTTATTTTGAAAATATTTTCATCTTTATTTACCATTTACTGCCTCTGTATTTAATTTTACTGTTTTACATTGACTTCTCTGTTACTCTGTTTTAACTTTCACTCTGACTTTCATCTGATACACTTTAACTCTACTACTCTTTGATTGTTTTGTTTTCACTGTCATTATGAATTCTTATTTCAATTTTACCATTCACTGTGAAAATTTATCTCTCTCTGCATAAATGACTTCTTTCTATTCTTTTGGGGATAAATATAGGTCTTTCTGTGGGAAAAATTGGCAGAAATTTGGTTCTTTCAAATGAAGGGAAGGTTATTTTCTTCGAAGAATACCTCTTTTTGCAGGTATTTGGTCCTGAAAAGGTTTTTGAGGCGTCGGAGAGGCTTTCTGATGGTTGTTGAAGTCTCTTGAAGTAAACTGGGAGCTTGAAGTGGTCTCAGCAACCGTTGAAATGGACTTCTAGTTCTTTGGGTGAAAAAATGGTGTACAACTCTTGATTTTCAGTCGGAGATGGTTTACAAATGGACAGATAATGCAAAAAGGGCTTAACTGTGCGCGTTATGAAGTTTTATAGTGTTTTTGGTTTAAAGCAAGTTAAGAATTGAATGGTGGTCAAATCATAGGATGGGTGGTTTTGGGTTTCAAAGAATAGAAACCGTGAGTGGTTATTGTGCGCATTTGAGGTGGTAAGCGGTTTGGAATGGATCGAATGCGATCTAGTAGGAATGAGCCACGTGGAGGAGGGAGAGGATTCGAAAACCACCTATTTCACGTGGAAATGAAAGTGTTATCATCGCGCGACTTTATTTGTGATATGGGATTTCAATCATTGGATCGGAAATGGTCTATGCGAACGATTGAGATTTGTTTGAGGAGTAGCACGACATTCAGAGGTGGGGTCCGGGGTTTATTAACACAGAGGGATGGGTTTCAAATCTTATAAATATAAATTTATAAAGTTAAACCTTAGGTTATATGATGGGAGGAGGGGTAAAGTCATATATGTGTTTTAATTAAAACATTTAACAAATGTTTCAACCAATAATGTTGGCGCGAGTCTTATTATATAGTTTTTAAACATTTGTCATTTATTTAATAACTATAGGGGGTGGGGTATTTTTATATAGATACGTTTAAAACCAATGGGAATAAGGCAAGGTTTTAATTCGTCACATGGGTTATTATAACATTGGCTTAAACATTAAATAGAGGATTTTGTGGGTTATTTTAAAAAAGGATTTAATACTATACGGGAGGGTATAGTTTTTAAGGAATTAATATCTAGGTTAGAAATTAATATGGAAAAAAGGTGTAATGTAGGTAAATGAATAAAATACATGTTTTAACACTAAGCAAAGTTTAAATAAAGCATATTTGTCCCTTTTGTATTTTTCACACTTAGACTTAGGATAAAATGCATTTTATGGGTTTTTGAGTGATTTTGAATGGAAATGAAATTAGTTATTTAGGGTTTTACTTTTACTAAGTAAAAATGGGTTTTACTTAGGGAAAGGGATTATGATTAATGGATGAAGGGTAAATGCTGATGAATATGGGTTTTGTGTAGGAATTCAGTATTTTTAAATCAATCAGTTATCGAGCCTTGGGTTCGGTCCCAACAAAAGTCAGAGAAATGTCCTGATCCTTTTTAACTGATAGTTTTGAATACTGAGTCATTATAGGGGAAGGGAAATTAGTAATTTTGCCCAATGATGCTTTATTACATGCTTGTACAACTGCTTTCTAGCTACCCATCTTTATTTCTAACATTTTTACTTCATTTTTATGGGTTCATTTAAGCTTACAACCCTAAATTAATTTTCTTTCAAATCATAAAAAATATCTAAGTATAACCTTATTTCATTTGAGGGCTCAGATTAAACTGTTGAGCTCCTCATTTATTCTCTATATTATCTACTAATTTTTCAAGTTTATGCTGTTTGACATATCTTTATTCTTTATCTAACAACATGAAATTTAAAGCATGAGAGGTCAAGTTTAAGTTGTTTGATTCTCATGGATTGTGGCATTTAGGACAAGTTGCACACAATCTTATTGGCAAAGCGTAAACTAAAGTAGTGGAATTTAAACTTGCAATACTTTCATGATCTATTTTTGATGGGGTTCATATTTAATATTCTTTTGATCTTTGTTTTTTTTGTCCTTTGATTGTTATTTTAGGACATACCCTCTTTTTTCATTTTATAATTTGGGAATACGTTTTACTGACAGTATGTAAAATAAGTCAAAATTTTAACGATCGAATCAAATTATAGATCTATGTTTATAGGACCCTAAGAGGAGCAATTGGATCCTCCTAGTTCTAGTGAGTGGGCTTTGGCCAACATATATTCTTGGAAGGCAGCGGCATGGACAAAAGGTGGTAGGTTATATTTGGGTCTTCCTTGTCGGGTGTAATAAATCTTTGGGTGGTCTTCTTGTTCACTTATTAATTTGACGACTTAAAGTGTTCAAAATAATTTTAATTGGGGATTTAAAAAATATTATAAGGGATTTTGTCATGGACAGCAAGCCCAAGGATGTGCAATTGGTTGTTTTCATCCCTAATTCGTAGATTGATGGCCAAATTTCAATCAATTTCATGATTTCATGTTCTAAGAAGATTTAATAAAAAGGTTGATAGCTTAGCCAACCAAGCATGAAAAAGGGGGGTGGAGTCTTTATCTTTTAACTCTCACCTTAGTATTGAATCTCTCCCATGAAAAATCCCATGGCAATCGAGCTTGACACATGCATCAGAATAAGGGAAAATTTAGGATTGATCTTATTAATTGAAATGTGCATGTATTTCAAATGCTTTTTATTCTTAGGCACATTTTGGAAATTTTTTTCTTATAGATATAGAATTTTGGTATTGCCTGAAATAAAGATTGAGGCTATCTGGTTTTAGTATTCATGGAGAAGCGTATAGATCCTATTATTCAAACTCATTCCAACCTCTTTGTAATATCGCACTCTCTTTTATTAATAAAAATACATTTCTTCATTTTTATATATAAAAAAGTCTCAATCATCATCACAACACATGCCTTCCCAATTATGGATCAAAAATATTTGATCAATGAATGAAATTTGTGAATCATAAGATCCCCCCCATGATAATGTGCAAATTTATAACCTACACCAATAAAGACTTTCCATGTGTCATCTTTAACATAACAAAAAATGGTTAAGTCAAGATATCATGATCTACTCCTTTCTATTGATCTTAGTTAAATCGACACTCTAGATTTCCCCTCCTTTTAACCCTTAGAGGTCTTAACTCTCATGCACACGTCCCCAAATTCATTTCCCCACAAATGATCTTAGGATCAACAGGGGGTCAACATCTATGTGGGTTCAAAGGACCCCCTCTTCATAATGTGTAGATTTAAAACTCATATAAATGGGAGAGTGCCACATTCCTTACTCATGTGGCCTCTGATCCATTTTAATATGATGTGCGAGTTCTCCTAATATTTGACCCTAATTGACAACCTGAGAATTGTATGACAACCCAAATCATCGTTAGTTATAAATGTCCCGTCAAGGATGCACCTTTATAAAACACAACATAGGACATTGCCATGTGTCCTTTATGTAAATGATTAATAACTTTAAAAATGCAAAGGTAATGTCTTAGTCATGCTTTGAACAACTTCTCTAATGAGTTATTAAATCTAATAAAATTAATTTGAACCTCCTAAACCCATTTGATGGGGAGTAATGGAGCCACACTAGCTTACAACTTTAACAATTTATAAAATCATGTATAATGAAAATAAACAATGAATGCAACAATTAAAAATCTACAAAGAATGGCCATATCATGGTGCCAGTGCCAAAATGCATGAATTAAGCATTCATATGCATATTTTTGCAATCAATTAAAATTATCAAACAAGGAATAACATAAAGAACAAATATTTTACATATTCATAAAATAGGATGAAATGCTTATCACTTATTGAAGATAATCCATACAATTGCTTACACACACAAGCAAATTTCCACCCAAAAATTAGTAGTTAATGAGAATACCATCCTTGTTTTCAGCAATGTAAAAGGGCCCAAATCCGTTTTTGAATATCACAACCCTCATTGGGAAGGCTTACATCTACCCATGTGCTTGTGGGTTTTCTATGCTAAAGTTTGACTTCGTGGATAATATTGAATACATTTGTCGCTTTGAATCTTATTTTTTAATTTGTGCTAGTATATGCATAAAGCTTATCGTTTTATGGATTCCTCAACTTTCAAAACTTCAATGGGGTTAGAAAGTATTTCTAGCCTACACTTGTAGTTATGGACACATGAATTTTAGCTTTCGATGGGAATTCTTTAAGCAATTTTTATTAGAGTTCCCTTAAAACCCATGAAAAATATATCAATTTTTCTTTAAACTATGTATTATGTATAAAAGTTCACTTCTTAAATGGTTTACTTGAAAAAATACTATATATATATATATATATATATATAATTTTTGCAAGTAAACCATTTAAGAATAGTCCAGGTAGATCCACTTGAAGGGATCACATCCCCTCATCTTATTAGCAAAGCCTAACCCCAAGGGCATCAAGGAGAATTGGCTCCGTGACCTCCCATTAGCGAGATGCTTTAGCAATGGAAAATCGACCAATTGAGCTAACCCTTGGGGCTAATAAAGTGGTTGATAATGTTTGAAAGAAAAAATCAAATCATAAACATGTTTTATTTAGATATAGATCATGTTTTTATTATGAATTACTAATAATTCCAATCTTAATTTATGTATTAAAATTATCAATAATCTCATGAAATTTGTAAAAATAAGTGTAGATAAATAATGCATAAATTTATTTAATGTTAAGATGTTAATAAACATCACCATTTGGCTGGACCGAAAAAATGTGAAAATCGTAAATGATAAAGTAAATCTAGTGAAAAATATCATCCAAAAGTAAGATCAATTACCTCTAATTACTGCTAAATCCAAACACGCAACTCATATTTCCCAAGGTTGATGCATTTGTAGATGCTCAGGGTGAAAAGATGAATATCATTTGGGACTTTATTCTCTAATTAACACATGTTCTAGCATGTTGGTCTTATGTGAATATCTCATTACTAGTAGAGCCCTACAAAGACTTCTCCTAGTTGTTTCCCTGGCCATGGAGTGTGAATAAACTCAACTTCTCAGGTGCCCTATCCAATTCTATACATATTATAATTTTGTTTTTAAAATCATGTTATCTTTGACTAGCTGGACGTTATCTCTCCAATGGATTTTCCTCACAATTGGTTAATTTTCAAAAGACCCACAGAATTTGATGGCCTACCTAGTAATGGGCATTGTTTTCTGAAATTTATTCAAATACTTACTCCACAAGATAAATATAAATTATGAAGTGGAATTGGTGCAATTATGGTACCCTATTCTATGGAGATGCAAGATTTAGTTCCACCTTCACATTATTTAGGACCATTTTTCTATAGAATTCATACAAATGCTCATAAGAAATCAACTCCAAAGGATATCTTCATAAGCTCAAAAAATCCTTAGTGGAAAATGAGTGAATATGAAAGAGGAAACTCATACATGTGTTAGGCTTTATGGTTATGATGACAAACCACTCTTGCTTCCTATGATCGTGTTTGGCATGTATTTTGTTGTAAAAATATGTATACAATACCACTCCCAATCAATTTTTTTTAACAAGAAAAAGAAGAAATAATTTATTTCATTATCATTTGTGATTGTAGGTGTTGTTGTGAATAATTTTTCACATGTGGAAAAATTATTTGAAATATTAAAGTGTTTCAATTTAATTGAAGCTCAACCCACCCAAGGATTCGATCATGAGGGAATATTTTCAAGGCATTTATAAAATGTATGGTATGGCAATTTTTTCTTGAAGATCACAAAATAAAGTCGAGAGAATGAAGCTGGAATTTCAAAGGAGAAGGAAACAATAGTACTAAAATATGATGTATTTAGTGAAGCAAGTACCAAATCCAAGGAAAGAACCAATAAAAGAGGGGAAATCCCACTAATGCACAACCCTCTTCACCTCCACATAACCATCATAGTTCCTCCTTGGCCCATAAAAGGCACTAAAAATTTATAATTTAAGGAGAGAGTAATGAACAACGTTCACGTGGAGATGATACAAAAGAACCAACCCCTCATTTCAACCTAGAAAGTTCATATATTGTTACTTCTTCCAAACGTATGAGTTCAAGCAAAATAGGGTTGCACCAAGAAAGACCCAAAAATATGGAAGTGGACAATGCTACTATCTTTGACTGAGTATTGTGATTTGATGGATTAGAGGGTATCTTATTCAATAAATAAGACATAATGAATTTATTTGTCATGCAAGAACCCAAATTTCTTGTCATAGATGAACTCACTAAAGAGGGGTTTAATGCACTAGGCTATGACTTTAGATATAATCCTATAGATAATGTTTCAACAATATATGGGTCTAAAGTCATCAAATTTGACCTCAATTTGTGTTTTGGCAATGAGAGAAATAAAGGTGGAGTTTAATGTTCCCAAGATTTTCCTTGAGCGTTGGAATTCCTTAACCACTTGTCGATGCATGCAAGTTATCTTGATTAATAATAGAAAAAATTGCATGATCAAGGTCCAAATTTTTTGTTTTGTTTTGTTTGGGATGGCGATCCTCACCAATAGGTGGGCTCAATTGCCACTAAAGGTAATTTCTCCTTAATCAGAGACTGAGTGAAAGTTTTCCTAAATTGTAGGGGTAATCTTATATCAATGCAAAAAATAATTTTATTAATATATTCTAGGTGCTGCAAAGGCTCTGTTGGAGTTTTTGAAGAATTTTGAGAGGTGATTAAGGTTTCAGAGGACCTCCTATATCTAATTTCCAATGGTTCCCCCACGATGGGGGAGATGACCCCTCCTTTAGAAATGTCATAGTGGGCCGACTCAGTAAAAGCTCCAAATTCATACACAATAATATCAACAATTTCAAAGGCTCTTTGACTCAAGAAGTAGACAATTCCTTACCTGCAGAAAAAATTGAAGCAGTTGCAAACACCTCTAATATGGAAATGAAATGTTGAAGACCAATTATTCCCACCTCCCTTGGAGATTAGAAGCAACCCTGCTAGAAATTCCAATGTATAAGATTGGTCCAAAAGTAAAATTCATGTGGCTGCATATGGTTATTTGCAAATTCATAGGTTTATGGCCTAGGAAAGGACCCTTCTTTGCTAGATAAAAAAGAACTAGACCCTAAAGGGTGATCTAGATCTCAAACTTAGTTCTAAGGGATTTTTAATGGCCATCTTTAACAATATCAAAGACAAATAGCAAATATTTTTAGTTTGCCACTACTTCATGAATTCTACTAGCTTCTTTATGAGGCCTAGATTAAAGGTGAACCTGGATAAAGAATATTTCTCCTATGTTATAGTCTAGATTCACCTGTATTCCTTGCCTCGGGAATTTTTGGATCCATGAATCTTATAAAGCATTGGAAATTTCATTAGATGATTTTTTATGATCTAGAACACAACCAAGAAAGGTTGTTACACCTTGTTAGCGCTCGAAACTACCTTAGGCTGAAATAAGGTAAATCTCAAGGCAACATCAAACCAAGCTCAGCCTCGTAGCTAGCCCTACGAGGACAGGAGAGGGCTCTCTCCGGGTCTATCTCGGCAAAAGGTCTTCAAAAGGGGCTGAGATGACCTATAGTGGATACTGATTTTAGGCTAGTAAATAGATAGGAAGGTTTGTTTTAAATTTTTTGGGTTTTCGTTGGAAAAATGGGGAAAACAATTTTGGGCTCGGGGATGAGGCCAAATTTTTGCAGAATTCGAGTTGGGGCAAGGTAGGCAGTAGTCTTGATGCTTTTGATTATGTGTATGGATGTATCAAAATGACAAGGAGATAAAGAGGGCAATGGAGAACAGGGATCCTCTCCAAACTGGCGAAAACATATAAAACTAAACAAATTTAAAGGCAGAGCACTGGAATCAATGAATTCTACCTCATTTACTCATTCATTTAGTTTCAGAAGCAAAAGAAGGGAATGGCATACATTAAACATTAAAGAACTTACAAATAACTGAGAGAACACACCATCAAAACTGAAAACCACAAGAATCCCAACAGGTGCTACAAAACCTCTGATCTTTCCTTAGCCAAAATGCAGAAAATATGTACAATAGTGTGCCAAACTTTTCCCAAGAGTCCAACCCTGAAAGTGTCTCAGAAAATACAATAAATAGACAAGTATAACCCCTTCCCATGCCTCTAGGGGTCGAGCTCATGCTTCTAGGAGCAGTTTGAACCAATTCTAAACAAAGAGCTAAAATCTAGGCAGCCAAACAACTTGCCTCTATAAGCTAGGAAACTGATCCATTCACTTGATTTTCACTTTTTTGTGAATGAATCATCTAGAACAAGTAAATAAGTGCCAAGTTTACATCATGTACATCAAATTACATCAAGAAAAACCAAAAATTACATCAAGAGGTGAAACTAGTCCAAACTGGCCGAATTTCTGAGCTGGAAGGTAAAAACATGCCAAAAACCTCTATGCGCCGCGCTCCAAAGCTCTATGCGTCGCGCTAGTTTCAGCCTGTTTTTGGGGCACTTCCCGGAGTCCAAATTGACCTAATGATAGCTCGTTGGAAATCCCTGGATGTTGGATATCCAACCCAAGTGGAAATTTTCAATTGGGAGCTCATTTGCCCCTCCAAAACTTCATTCTCCCAGAAGTACTTCCTACTGGTGCAAAAGGTGGCAGAAAGGTGGTTTTCATGGTGTTTTTGGCCCTTTTGATCATCCAGAACTTGATGAAATGCTTCGGCCATTTCTGAGCATGCATAAATTACCATGAAAAATCCAAAAATACAAATTTTTCCTCCAGAAGATGTCCCAATCATAAGCGCGCGTCGGGACGCGCTACGCGTTGGGCGGAAAAACCTGTTTTGTGACCAAAATTTTCAAAAATGACAAAAAATTCTCCAAATTTGCTGAAATTTGGAGCGAAGATCCCCTATCATGCCTCATTCTCTACCAATGAAGCCTTGGCCAAAATCTGGAGTGGATCAGGCCTCTTTCGCCGTTTCAGTGCTCTGCTCAACCTTCTCTTCAGGATCTTCATTTTTGCTCTGCAAACGTGCATGCGGGCCCAATAATGACCTTTCATATGACGGAGCATGTCTTTGTCTCTATTGGCCTTTTCCAACAACTTCTCCAGATGAATGTTAACATGCATGAGTTCGGTCTCTCGCTCAATTGGTGTCATGTCACCAGGTCTCTTCCGGGCCAATTGTCGATCTTCACGGATTCGCCGCAGCTCTACAAGTGTGTGCTGATCCTCCAGCTATTTGTTCCGCTGCTCCAGGTACTTTATCACCCACTGTGCTCTCTGAAAATTCTCTGTCAAAGTACCAATCTCAGCTCTCTGCTCCTGGATGACCTCCCTCAATTTCGAGCTAGGAGAGCTCGCATCAACATCGATGAGTATAAAATCAGTGTCTCGGCCTCCTGAAGGGCCCTCATTGTGCATAGGCCTCTTGCCTCTATCCTGAACCTGTACCTGTGCTAATGTCAAAGGCGAGACGCCTTCCACCCCGAGTGGAGATAGTACTCGCGCTGCTGATGAAGTCAACGAGACCCCTTCCACCTCAGGTGGAGATAGTACTCGTTGTGTAGCTGCAAATAAGGCTCTGTGGCCTCGCTGATATGTCACATACACTGGAGCGCTGATATGCTCAGTCTCAGGAATATCAAACTGGTGTGAAGGCTCTCCCTCATCATGAACTACCTCGGGAGGCGGTTGTGGCGCTGCAAAGAAGTCACGGGAGATGAACTCATCCCATGCGATGCCCTGTTGTGCGAGCTGATGTACCACCATGATTTTGATCAGCGCGTAATGATATATACTGTTATGCTGCTGTGTTGGGGTCTTATTCTGTACAAGAAATGTCATCCGCTCTATGTTACGGTACATGAAGTATGGAATGCTCATCATACGTACCCTCGTGAAATGCATCAACAAACGGATATGGTATGCATAGAGGCGCGAGAATCTGCCCTCGCAACTGAAATATCGAATGATCAGTCTCATCAATGGTGCATACTCATCCTTCAGAAATCGAAATGGAAATACCCTGCTCAGCTGCCTCATATATCCAGGTCTGATATATGGCTCATAATAGGATTTCTCTAGCTGCTGTTGTTTGTTCCATTCCTCTCCTATGTTTGGTATCCCGGTGGCCTGAGCAATGGTCTCTGGTGACAAAATGAAGTTTACTCCAGCAAGGTTTACACGGCCATCATGCAAATGTAGAACAAATAGGCGAGCTAACTCATGATGATGCTGAGTTTGGGAAATCATCTCACAATAATGGAAACATGACTGACGCTGAAAACAATCCATTGCAAGCGGGCAAGCCTGCAATTGGGTCAAAGAAGTGGGCTCCTCCCTGACATGCCTGCCACTTTTGCTACTTTTGTGAGACCTCCTTGGCACATTAACCTCTGTAGATGAATCACTGTCCTGCTCATACCCCTGCTCATAAGGTGAATCTGCCTCTGACATGGCGCTGAAATCAAGATGTTTGACAAATATATGCTGATATAGGTATGGTGAAAACAAGCGTTAGGAGTATGTCTGAAAATGATGAATTGGTGCTTTTCCTTTCAATATCAAATATGCCAAATGTTTCTAACATGGAATGGGGACTGTGGGAAATGTCACAATGAACACAATGGACTATCAAGTGGCTTTGGAAAATACAAACAATTTACTCACTGCTTTGGAAAATGTTGGGATTACACACCTTTACAAATGGTATGGGAAAGAGTGATAGTAATATGAATTGCACTGTGATAGATATAAGAGTTATTCAAATGGAAAAAGTACAGTCAAAGACAAGAGGAAAACCATTTATCCTTATGAAAACTTGAAATTTTATCAATGGCAGGGAAAGAGGTAACAAGTAGGGTTTGGAATTTCACGTGGGTATCAAAAGTATAAAGGGATATGGGAACAATGAATATGGGACTGTGGCTGTGGGACTCTGGTAAATCTAACAGTGACAATAATGACATTCCATAACAAGAGCATATATGTTATTGAAACAAGTTTGAAACACCAACACTTCTTTCAAAACCCTATGGAGCAATTTTGGATGTAGACATAGGGTTAACTTTTTGACCATTCAAACATTTGTTTTCTCCGCCTTTAAACCACCACAGCATATCAAAAAATCATTGAGCAGGCTTTAACACACTTACTTGGAGGTGAAAAGATGATTTGAATTGAAAAATCACAAAACAGTGATGAATTTAGGTTGAAAGGCTCAACGCATCGCGCGCACTCCAAGTGCGTTGGCTGGTTTGGTGCGCCACACCCACACAAAAACACACTGTAAAAACTTGCCCAGTGCGCCGCGCCCTCCTTTGTATGCACCACGCCCTAACTTCCAACATAGTCACGGCCCTTCAACACTAAAATTCGCTCTTCAACCTCCAAATTTGGGTTTGCTCTGAAAATTTTTGAATGTAATTTGACAAAAATGATTTACATAGCCTTGGAACATATCTTGCAAGAGTTGGGTTTAATTTTTACTTCCCCCACAACCCACTTGGTAATGTTTTTCATTTCGCACTTTATCCTTTCATTGAAATTCTGTCTTTTGGCTTTTTCATTGATTTTCGGAGTTTGGACTGATGAAATTTGGTTGTTTTTGCAGGGAGGTTGGCGTTTGGACTTCGGAAAAGACCAGAGGCTGCATTGAAATTTTTTATGGTAGAAAAAAATACATGATTTGTTACAAAAAATGAATTTGACAATTTCTTGTTCAAAACAGAGTTTTGAACAAGAAATGTCCTCAAATGTGTTTGATGATGAAAATTCGAACTAAGAACCTTTTCGAAAACCATCCTCATGGCCTGCGGGCGTTTATTAAATATATCAAATGACTGAACCCTAGACTCTAGAACTAAAAGACTCTTGTTGACCAAAATAATCATTTATGACCATGGATGACGCGAACTGAACTTCGATGAATTTTGAAGGGTTTAATTAGCCCAATAGGTACAAGCATGAGGGAATACAAGACGACCAAACCCTCTTGTCAGTCAATGGCATGCCCCTAGCGAAATGCAACGAAGTGAAGTGAGCGAGACACCTAAAAATGATATGCAAAAAGTGAAATGATCTCTGACAGAGGGCTGTAAGGACCGACTCTAACATTGGCTCCAATGGGGATGGTGGCTCCAAGGAGATGCCAAGAACGGCAGATCTCTGGAAGAGTTAGACAGTGCCTTCATCCATTGGGCGATGGAGTCATTATTTCAACAGATAACACAAAACCTTTGACACATTTATTGACTGAAAACTTGACTGGAACCTGATTGAAACCAACTCAACTTTAAAACTGGAAAGACTGATAAAACTAACTTGACAAACTTCAAACCAACTAACCTCCTTCTTCAGAATTATAGCCTTCGCTTCGGGCCCCAGACTGAAGAAAAGAGATTAGTACACACTTGCGATGAAACAGAAGTAGAACGATATATACAATGACAATGAAATCAGCAGAAAATACTCAGAAATGGTATCGCTTGAGCAGCCGACCATTGATCGGCCCTCCAGGACAATCATCCCCGTTCATTTCCTTGAGAAGAAAGGCGTTCTGACCACGATACGCTGCAATCTTAAAAGGACCCTTCCAAAGGTTTTCAAATTTGCCGTGCTTTCCCTTATCTTCATTTCGAGCATCCCACTTTAGGACCACCTCATCCAACTGAAACTTATCTGCTTTCTCCTTCTTGTCATAAATCTTCTTAATGCGCTCCTGCAACTTCAATGTATTTTGAAAGACCTCCTCCCGTGTCTGCTGTAAATGAATCATCTGATTTATCCTTCGCTGCATGGGATCTTCCTCACTACCAGCTTCCTGAAGCAATTTGACTACCGAGACAGCAAGAGAAGTGGGAAAAACTGTGTCTACTCCATACACCAACTCAAAGGGAGACATACCAATAGATTTTTTCTGACTTACCCTATCAGCCCAAAGTGCATTCACTAATTTCTTGTGCCAGCCTTTCTTATTGATTTCCAGCAATTTCTTAATGATATTTACCAAAGACTTATTTGAAGACTCCGCCAAGCCATTTCCTTGCGGATGGTAGGTAGTCGAATGTCCCAAGCTGATGTTATACTTATTGCAAAATTCAACCATCCTTTTTGACTTGAAGGCCGCTGCATTATCTGTGATTATCTTACTAGGACAACCAAAACGTGACAGAATGTTATTCTCAAGAAAAGAAATAATTACCACATCCGTAGCCTGTCGGGTGGGAATTGCCTCGATCCACTTCGTGAAGTAATCCGTTGCTGTCAATATCCATCTATGCTGTCCTGAAGATGCCGGATGGATTTCCCCAATGAAATCCAACCCCCACTGCTGAAATGGTGCACTAACTTCAATTGGTTTAAGAGGCAAAGGCTGTAATTTCTGCTTCCCTTCAAAAATTTGACATTCGTGACAACTCTTAACAGCCTTATATACATCAGAAAATAAAGTAGGCCAATAGTATCCCGCTCTCAGAATCTTATTCGCTGTGGTTTTCCAAAATAGATGGCCCCCGCAATCTCCTCTATGAAAGTCCTCCAAAACTCTTTTGGCTTCTTCCTCTACCAAACAATTCAATAACATTCCACCAGGATCTTTCCAATATAATGCAGAATTCAATATGCAAAACTTTGCAGCCCTCAACTTCAAGGTTCTACTCTTATTTCTAGGCATCCCGGGTGGTGGAGACAAATTCTAAAGTACATATAAAATGTCAGCATACCAAGGGGAAGAAACAAAAATATCAGATACCTGAAATGATGCACTTTCCTCATCCTCATCAGACATAGCAGCGATCAAATTTATGTCTAAAGCATGCAGATTTGTTTCAGCCATGAGCCTGGCTAGTCCTTGTCCTTTGATCAACTTGGTCGGTTTAATCTCCACATCATATTCTAACAACGCAACGATCCACTTACCCCGTCTTCCTTCCAGATCTGCTTGTACCAAAACATCTTTGACAGCTGCGTTAGGAACGTAAGCTATAATGTGGGAATGCAGTATATACACACGAAAATCTTTCAAGGCCTTCACAAGAGCAAGTGCTTGTTTCTCAATAATGTTATATTTCAAAGCTCTGTCCCTTATAATTCGACTGAAAAAAGCAATGGGCTTCTCAACTCCATCTCTTTTCTGCATTAAAACAGCTGCCAAAGTGTGCTCAGAAGCAAATGAAAACAAAATGAAGTCCTGTGTGTAATCCGGGCTGATTAAAATGGGAGCTGAAGAAAGAGCTAACTTTACCAAATTGAATGATTTCACCGCTTCTTCTATCCACTTCACTTGACTGTCCTTTTTCAGCATGTTTGTGATCTCTCTAAGATGCTCAGCAAGATTTGGAATGAAACGATGCAGAAAATTCATTTTACCATTAAATGACTGTATTTCTTTCTTGTTCCGGGGCTGTTCAATTTGCTGGATTGCTTCAACATGTGCAGGGTCAACACGAATGCCGTCTTTCGATATGATGTGGCCAAGAAGTTTGCCTTCATCCATGGCAAACAAGCTCTTTTTCGGATTCAGCGAAATGCCATATTTTCTGCACTTTTGAAAAACAACTTTCAAGTGATATAAATGTTCTTCATCAGAATTTGAAAACATCGTCAAATCATCAAGGTAAACAACCAAAAATACATCTTTCTCATTGGCGAAAGCCATGTCCATTGCACGCTGAAAAGTGGCACCTGCATTTTTCAAACCAAACGACATCTTGGCATAATGAAACGTTCCCCATGGAGTGGTGAACGCTGTTTTGTCACGATCGTCTTCATGCACTAAAATTTGATTATATCCTGAATAGCCGTCGAGTAGTGACATCCTTGATGCTCCAACTACTCGCTGCAATATATGGTCCATTTTTGGCAGTGGATAATTGTCCTTCAATGACACCTTATTCAAATTTCTGAAATCAATACACAAACTGATCTCACCTGTCTTTTTCCTCACGGGCACCAAATTTGATATCCAATCAGAAAATCTGATAGGTACAATGATTCCTGACTTATACAACCTGTTTACCTCCTTCTCAATCGATGGTAGCAGCTTCGGATTGATTCTCCTCAACTTCTGACGGAAAGGCTTCTGATTTGGTTTAATAGGGATAGTATGTTGAATGATATTAGTGTCATACGTTTTTAAATCTGAGTAATCCCACGCGAAAGCATCAGCAAATGAAGACAACAATCTCACATATTCAGCTCTTACCTCCGGTGACAATGACTTGGATAACTTTACCATCTTGGGGTTTTCAGCTGTCCCAATATTTACTTCTTCAACACCTTTTTCAGTCGGCCTCAATGTCGGTTTGTGGGCTACATCATCTTGATCAAAGAGTTCCTCTAAAGGAATCAATCCTTTAGGAATGATGTTATCTTTAAGTTGCAGCACTTCCATTTGATTTATTTGCATATCATCATTACCATCATCATGTTCTGTATCTATGGAGGTATCTTTAAACTTACCCTTGTTTTGTAGAAAATCACTAATCTCCTCATCGTCCTAAAAAACTTGCCAACATCTCTGATTGTCCGGAACGGTAGGGCGGTGCTTCACATGGATCTCTAACTTATTGTTGGAATTCATTGGGATTTTTAAATTGCTTGCTGCTTTAGCAAGTCCATCAGCAACACCATTTTGGATGCGAGGCACACACGTCAAGGTATAATCTGAAAATAACTTCAAAATGTCTAAAACTGCATTACGGTAAGCCCTCATGCGAGGATGCTTGGCTTGAAACTCACCCTTTACCTGTTTTATCACCAACTCGGAATCACCATAGACTGCAATTCTTTTCACTTTCAGCTTTCTTAGAATATTTAGGCCAGCAATCAGAGCCTCATACTCAGCCTCATTGTTAGAAAAATCAAATGCTAGTTTGTAGGAACATACTCGCACATTGCTCGGGACCTTATTCGGAGTGGAAAATGGACTGTGTATCCAAACACCAATTCCAGCACCATCACTACCCACTGCACCATCGAAATCCATGGTCCAAAGACCATCTTCATCATCCTCTAAGTGCTGAAATTGCGCCAGCTCTGTTTTTTTTGTTTGCTGCCCATCGTCTTTAGCTGATTGCTCAACAGTAGCTTGCTTTTCTCGTCTTTCTTTCTGCAGAACTTCTCTGAAATTCTCGGTAATCTCTGGTATATCTTCTGCTTGAACTAACTGACTATCTATATCATTAAAACTATCAGCAAACAAAACAAAAGACTCTAAGTCGGTATGTACATAATTTACAGGATGATTGATTGGTTTCTCCTTGCTTGTTATCATGTATTTCATCTTATGTTCTCGATATAACTTTCTCATTTGGCCAAAGATAGGAATTGTTGCATATGAGAAATCTAACTGTAGTGTACCTTTCAACTTTTCTCCCCAAGATCTAGAAAGGAGCATCCCAAATCGAGGAGGAATGTCCGCCACAACCACGTCCATCAAGACATTCTTCGCAGGAATCTGATCTAAACTTACAACCAAATCTTTGATAAGTCCGATACATCTCACTCGGCTGGAATCAAATGAGTACAAATCATGGTACTTCCTTGTAATGTCTAAACCCAACTTTTCCATGATCGCTTTTGGCATAATATTGTGCGAAGCACCGGAATCGAACATGGCATTATGCAATACATATTCATGCAACCTCAAACTGATATAAAAGGGAGGAACATCACTGTCAGGGGACTCACCATCTAAAGCAGGCCCAAATATCAACTCAGGCTAATCATCTTCAATATTCACCGTGTCAAACATTGGATCAAAATTCAGAATTTTAGAGACTTGACCTCTTTAACTAGTGTTCTTCATAATTTATGTCAAAGGAATAGATACCTTCAATTTAGAAATTTCATTCTCCAAACTAAAAGCTGAAACCCTTTCAACCTCTTTGACTGGAACTTCTTTCCTTTCAGCCTTATCCTTCATTATGCTTGGTTGATTTGACTTTTCTATTGATGATGATTTGTTAGCTGTGGGATCAATTGTCTCTTTTCCTTTCTTCGGTGCTACAGGTGAATCTAACTTCGGTGTTGAAGCCTCTTTTCTCTTCTGAATTGGGTTTATGGGCACATCTCTGTTTCTTAATGAGTATTTCTTCTGCTGAGCGGACAAAGCATTCATATACCCTCTTTGGTATTCATCTGATTCTTCCTCCAGAGCTACATCATTTGCTAAAATAAAATCCTCATCTTTCTGTGTAGCTGAACTTTCTGCATACTCTTCATCTTCAGTGATGTAAATGGGCAGATCATCAGGAGTAAAGAAGTGGTTTTTCTCCCCTACTACATCATCGTCATCGTCTAAATATTGACTCACAAAATTCTGCAGAAGAGGTGTTTTAACTTACTGCTGGGCTGCCGGCTCTGGTGTTCTCTGTTCACGTTGCTTAATTCTGAACTGTGGCTGCTGTTGGCCACGGTAGTTGGGATTACGAATCTGCGTTTCTGGCTTATCAAGCGTCATTCTTTTGAACATTTTTTCCATCTCACGAAGCAAGTGCTGTTCTGATGCAGATGTGGAAGCTTCTTCCTTTATGGTCACTCTCTTTTCTGCTTTCAGCCTGGCTCTCTTATCATTTATATTCGCCTCAACACTAACAGCAATCTTCTGCATATCTTCCAAGGTAGGCGGATCTCTGTCTCGTAATGAATAAGCCATCTCCGGATCGAAACCATCCGGGAATTTAAGGAGAGCTGAATTTCTAGACGGTCTTAAGTCATCTGGAATTGCATTATACACTGTATTGAATCTGATAATATAATCTTGAACGGACTCACCAGGATTACACTTGATGCTAGTATACTCAGAAGTAATTTGCAGCGGATCTTTCTTCATCTCCCACCGATCTAGGAATTGTGTCTGAAGCTCTTGTAATGTATTGATACTTCCGGGTTGTAAAGCTCTGAACCATTTACGAACCTCACCTCCAAAAGTCTGGGTGAACAATCTCATGGACACATTCTCTTCATCTATTTCATGCAGGTCCAAGAAATCTGTCATTCTAACAATATGCTGCTGGGCGGACACACTCTGCGGAGTGCCATCAAATATTGGAATCTTACTCTGATAATCAACGGGCATAGGATCCAAATTTGCAGGTAAAACAAGAGGTGCGAATCTAGCAGCCATGGCTCTTGGCGGATTTATAATCTGTCTTGGAGAAACAGGTGGAATGGGAGCAGTAGATGAATGAGGTGTATGCGGTGGAGATGGAGGAGGAACTACTGCTGATTGCTGATCAGAGATCTCAGGCTGTACGGGAATGGTAGGGATAAAGGGAGGTTCAGTGGGAATCTGTGAACCGGATGCAATTTCAGATGGCCCAAGAGTTTGTGAAGCAGATTCAATGAATTTGGGAATGTTGGTTGCCACAATGGAGTTTTGAAGATTCAGAATATAATTATCGATAGATCTATTTGCTTGTTCAACTTCTAGATACTTGATGAACTCAGGATTGATGACGGTAGAACCAGTAGCACTTTCGGACTTGGTTTCAAACAATGATAACTCGAACTGATCGTCAAACTCAATATCTTCAATGTATTAAAAAATAGTGGGGTATGAGTGAGATTTGACCAAAGGAATGATGGGAGCTTCTCGACAAAAAATTCTTGGGATTAGGTTGGGGTTTTCATATACTGGAGGCGGATTTGGATCAGGATTTGATCTAGTATGCCTTTTTGAAGCCAGTGTATTGATCTATTAAAAAAAAACCAAAGGACACAACCGATTATTTTCAGCCTATCGACTTCTAGACTCAATCATCCAAAAGTCTAGAACGAACAAGTGTACTGGGGTAATTTGCAAATCAAGTGCTGCATTCACAAGCTAAACCGGAGATCGACTGAAGCAACGTTTATCTACTTCCGCTTATGCATAGAAAAAGCGTTTTGAAAGCTACCTGGCGTGACTTCAGACTCCGTCTATAACTCATGAAATGAACACACCAACAAGCAAACCATTGAGATTATTCCCCAGTATGGTTGCCACTATGTTAGCGCTCAAATCTACCTTAGGCTAAAATAAGGTAAAACTCAAGGCAACATCAAACCACGCTTAGCCTCATAGCTAGCCCTACGAGGACAGGAGAGGGCTCTCTCTGGGTCTATCTCGGCAAAAGGTCTTCAAAGGGGCTGAGATGACTTATAATGGATATTGATTTTAGGCTAGTAAATAGATAGGAAGGTTTGTTTTAAATTTTTGGGTTTTCGTTGGAAAAATGGGAAAAACAATTTTGGGCTCGGGGATGAGGCCAGATCTTTGCAGAATTCGAGTTGGGGCAAGGTAGGCAGTAGTCTTGATGCTTTTGATTATGTGTATGGATGGATCAGAATGACAAGGAGCTGAAGAGGGCAAGGGAGAACAAGGATCCTCTCCAAACTGGCGAAAACATATAAAACTAAACAAATTTAAAGGCAGAGCACTGGAATCAATGAATTCTACCTCATTTACTCATTCATTTAGTTTCAGAAGAAAAAGAAGGGAATGGAATACATTAAACATTAAAGAACTTAAAAATAACTTAGAGAACACACCATCAAAACTGAAAGCCACAAGAATCCCAACAGGTGCTGCAAAACCTCTGATCTTTCCTTAGCCAAAATGCAGAAAATATGTACAATAGTGTGCCAAAATTTTCCCAAGAGTCCAACCCTGAAAGTGTCTCAGAAAATACAATAAATAGAAAATTCTAACCCCTTCCCATGCCTCTAGGGGTCGAGCTCATGCTTCTAGGAGTAGTTTGAACCAATTCTAAACAAAGAGCTAAAATCTAGGCAGCCAAACAACTTGCCTCTATAAGCTAGGAAATTGATCCATTCACTTGATTTTCACTTTTTTGTGAATGAATCATCTAGAAAAAGTAAATAAGTGCCAAAGTTACATCATGTACATCAAATTACATCAATAAAAACCAAAAATTACATCAAGAGGTGAAACTAGTCACAACTGGCCGAATTTCTGAGCTGAAAGGTGAAAAACATGCCAAAAACCTCTATGCACCGCGCTCCAAAGCTCTATGCATCGCGCTACTTTCAGCCTATTTTTGGCGCACTTCCTGGAGTCCAAATTGAGCTTAGGATAGCTCGTTGGAAATCCCTAGATGTTGGCTATCCAACCCAAGTGGAATTTTTCAATTGGGAGCTCATTTGCCCCTCCAAAACTTCATTCTCCCAGAAGTACTTCCTACTGGTGCAAAAGGTGGCAGAAAGGTGGTTTTCTTAGTGTTTTTGGCCCTTTTGATCATCCAGAACTTGATGAAATCTCTCAAAAATTCTTGAGCATGCATAAATTACCATGAAAAATCCAAAAATACAAATTTTTCCTCCAGAAGGTGTCCCAGTCATAAGTGCGCGTCGGGTCGCGCGATGGGTGGAAAAACCTGTTTTGTGACCAAATTTTTCAAAAATGACAAAAAATTCTCCAAATTTGCTGAAATTCAGAGCGAAGATCCCCTATCATGCCTCATTCTTAGCCAATGAAGCCTCGGCCAAAATCCGGAGTGGATCAGGCCTCTTTCGCCGTTTTAGTGCTCTGCTCAACCTTCTCTTCAGGATCTTCATTTTTGCTCTGCAAACGTGCATGCGGGCCCAATAATGACCTTTCATATGATGGAGCATGTCTTTGTCTCTATTGGAATTTTCCAAAAACTTCTCCAGATGAATTTTAACATGCATAAGGTTGGTCTCTCGCTCAATTGTTGTCATGTCACCTAGTCTCTTCCGGGCCAATTGTCGATCTTCACGGATTCGCCGCAGCTCTACAAGTGTATGTTGATCCTCTAGTTGTTTGTTCTGCTGCTCCAGGTACTTTCTCACCCACAATGATCTCTGCAAATTCTCTGTCAAAGTACCAATCTCAACTCTCTGCTCCTGGATGACCTCCCTCAGTTTCGAGCTAGGAGAGCTCGCATCAACATCGATGAGTATAAAATCAGTGTCTCGGCCTCCTGAAGGGCCCTCATCATGCATAGGCCTCTTGCCTCTGTCCTGAAACTGTACCTGTGCTAATGTCGAAGGCAAGACCCCTTCCACCCCGGGTGGAGATAGTACTCGCGCTGCTGATGAAGTCAACGAGACCCTTTCCACCCCAGGTGGAGATAGTACTCGTCGTGTAGCTGCAAATAAGGCTCTGTGGCCTCGCTGATATGTCACATACACTGGAGCACTGATATGCTCAGTCTCAGGAATATCAAACTGGTGTGAAGGCTCTCCCTCATCATGAACTACCTCGGGAGGCGGCTGTGGCGCTGCAAAGAAGTCACGGGAGATGAACTCATCCCATGCGATGCCCAGTTGTGCGAGCTGATGTACCACCATGATTTTGATCAGCACGTAATGATATATATTGTTATGCTGTTGTGCTGGGGTCTTCTTCTGTACAAGAAATGTCATCCACTCTATGTTACGGTACATGAAGTATGGAATGCTCATGAACCGCACTCTCGTGAAGTGCATCAACAGCCGGATGTGATATACATACAAGCGTGAAAAGCGCCCTTCACAACTAAAATAACGAATGATTAGTTTCATCAATGGTGCATACTCATCCTTCAGAAATCGGAATGGAAATACCATGCTCAGCTGCCTCATATATCCAGGTTTGATATATGGCTCATAATAAGCTTTATCCAACTGCTGCCGCTTATTCCACTCTTCCCCGATGTTTGGTATCCCAGTCGCCTCTGAAATGGTCTCTGGTGAAAAAGTAATATCCACCCCAGCAAGGTTTACACGACCGTTATGCAAATGTAAGACAAATAGGTGAGCTAACTCATGATGATGCTGAGTTTGGGAAATAATCTCACAATAATGGAAACATGACTCACGCTGAAAACAATCCATTGCAAGCGGGCAAGCCTGCAATTGGGTAAAAGAAGTGGGCTCCTCCCTGACATGCCTACCACTTTTGCCACTTTTGTGAGACCTCCTTGGCACACTAACCTCTGTAGATGAATCAATGTCCTGCTCATACCCCTACTCATAAGGTGAATCTGTCTCTGACATGGCGCTGAAATCAAGATGTTTGACAAATATATACTGATATAGGTATGGTGAAAACAAGCGTTAGGAATATGTCTGAAAATGATGACTTGGTGATTTGCCTTTCAATATCAAATATGCCAAATTTTTCAAGCATGAAATGAAGAACTGTGGGAGGTATAAATAGTGGGCTAAAGGACTGTCAAATGGCTTTGGAAAAGACAAACAATTTACTCACTGCTTTGTAACATGTTGGGATTACACACCTTTACAAATGGTATGGGAATGGGTGATATTAATAGGACTTGCAATGTGATAGACATAAGAGTTATCCAAATGGAAAAAGTGCAGTAAAAAACATGAAACAACCATTGATCCTGATGAAAACTTGAAATTTTATCAATGGCAGGGAAAGAGGTAACCAGTAGGGTTTGGAATTTCACATGGGAACCAAAAGTATAAAGGGATATGGGAACACTGAAAATGGGACTGTGGCTGTGAGACTGTGGTAAATATACAGTGACCAATAACAGTGACAAAAACTCCAATAACAACGAAATGAGATTGTTTTGACAAGTTGCAGCTTTGACATATAATTTCAAAATACCATCACTTCTTTCTCTAACCCTATGGAGCGGATTTTGGAATGAATATAGGGTTTAACTTTCACCATGAAAAACACTTGTTTTCTCCACCTTTAGACCACCATAGCATATCCAAAAACATTTGGTAGGCGTGGATAACTTACTTGAA